>JAYKKI010000061.1:7005000-7315000 GCA_039881145.1 Druceiella hillmani
ACTAACCTTTATTAATTTTCAACTAAAAAATGTAAAAACAAGATAAATAAAGGCCTTAATTGTTTTTAATTTTATATATCTTATGGGTATCATTTGCTTATAAGGCATACACAAATATTTTAAATTGTAATTTGACAAAGATATTCCAAAAATATACGAAAATTTAGCATTCCTCCCTTATTGACGAAACAACTCAATACATCTAAAAATAAAAAACAATCTAGCATGTGCCCGTATTGAACTAGTCAATCATTCAATGGAACCGTTGATTTCTATTGCATGCGGAAAGAAATATTGATACAATGAACAGAACTTTTCTTTGATTTGTACCCCCGATACACAAATTCAACCTTGCTTCATTTTTTTCAAAACTGAACTATTTCCAATTTTAAATATTTCAGACTTTATGGAAAATAATTTATAAAAACAAATATTTAAAGGCATTGTTGTCTTGTTTACCTCATAATTACAGACATTAAAATACAAGACTTCTTACTTTTATTAACTGACTAGGTAATTACGTATTTCACTGGTATGTTCCAATCTTAACGTTTGACGTGAATTTATAGAAATTATAAATTTGTGCAATCTTACCTTACCGATGAAAAACGGTGGTTCGTGAGAGTGCATCCTCGGATGTCCGCAATACGTCCTATATAACCTAATATCTTTCACTTTT
This sequence comes from Druceiella hillmani, assembly GCA_039881145.1. Taxonomy (NCBI): domain Eukaryota; kingdom Metazoa; phylum Arthropoda; class Insecta; order Lepidoptera; family Hepialidae; genus Druceiella; species Druceiella hillmani. Next base: position 7,005,680 of record JAYKKI010000061.1, read on the forward strand.
CTTGGCGCGTTACAAACTTTGATTTCGGTGGTATAACATTAACATGATATCATTTTTAGCAATTCTATTGCCACAAAGTATTCGACTGTTACCAAACTTTCCGTGCGTAATGTACAATAAGCAGGGATAATCGAAACAAAACAATCATCTCAAAGTCGGTGGTGTCCTGTAATTCTATCATCACGTCAGATCGATGGTACTGTATTTACAAAATCAAACCCAATGAACTCAAACTCGACGTATCTACTATAAGCCATTGATGAATTTGACTAGCTACCTTGCATTACATCAGATCGGCTCAAGAGTATTCCTTGAGGAATGTTATTTTGTAATGTCATCCAATCTATTTACACTTGGAAAATTTGAATTGAATTGAATCATAGACAACCGGTGTTACTTATGTTTTGACGGATTCTTCCAATTCTATCTTCATATCAGATGGGGTATGATGCTCATAATATTAAATCAAATGCATCCAAACTCGCGGTGTCGATTATTAGCTGTTGGAGAGCTCCAGTATCCACATTTCGACTCCATCATTAAAGCAGCTCTATTTGAAATTAATTTTGCATTGTCATTTAAACCGTAAACTCTCTTGAAACTGGAGCTCAATCAAATAACAAGAAGTAGGAGAAAAATCGATCACAGAATTCGGTTGTTAGTTGAACGGAATTATAGCGTAATAAAAATACTTAAAAAGATAACGCTAGGATAGGTTATTAAATGCTGTTCAAAATGAAGTATGAATTGAAAGATTCTTATGTGACATGCAAAAATAATAATCGTAAGTGTTTCAAAAAACCACATACTATATGCCTTTGTTTATTTTATTTTAACTGGCTTACGCGGTAGTCAACCTTTAGAACTCATGTATTGCATTGTATATAATACATAACTGCAGCACAATTCGATTGGATTCAACGCATTGTGTCGACTTATTGAGGGCCTGTTACGGATTTTTCGTAGTTTAATTTCAATGGGAATCCCACCAATAGATAGCGCGAAAATGTTCATAACATCATCAAAATCAACCGAAATGCCGAAAGACGATGAAAAAGACAGGCGCCAAACATAGGCTTGAAATATTATTTCAAAATGTTGTGTTCACCTGATACCATCACTCAAAAAGTCTTGAAAAATAATAAAATATTTCAATTTTAGTAGAACAAGTTCTTGTAACAATGTAGCTCAGCTTATTATAATGGCATATTCTGGTATTTTGTAACTGTTACTCACGGGTTCGCCCGCGTGGTGCTAGGAAAATATAAAAACCTTTTTTTTTAAGAATAAGGTGTAAATTCCAATCAGATTAGATGTATAGTTACGTGATAAGTATTATTTTAAACATAATTTGATAGATTTGACTTTTAACATTTGCCGTGGTTCAGTGCGGCGCACCGCATCTTTTATGCGATGGTAGTCTGGACTACGGTGCCGAACAAATAACTCGTACATTAGACACGTTACTTGGAACACATTCTTAAATTAAAAATTAAATTAATAATAACATACTCAGTTTTCCTCGCATGAGAATAATTTGTTCAGCAGGTATTCCTCATTTCTTCTTCTAGAATTTGTATAAAAAACAATATCGATTGATGTAATAGCAAGCGAAAAAAAGAAAAATATTTATTCAAAAATATTTCTACGATATATTTTAATACCGGCTTGTCATTCTGCGCTGATTTGCACCACAGTCGGTTATATTTTGTACACTGCTGTTGTAATATAGACTTATTGACCATTGTTAGCCATTATAAATAATTTTATCTAATTAAAATATGAGACTTTAAGATTTACATTTAACATTCTAATGCTGCGTGCGTTATAAACTAATTACATTATCAGACGTAATTAATAATACTGAGATAGGAAAAATGGAAACCTTGCAAGTTCACTCACGGGTATGTCCATTTGTCTGTTACAGCTGTTTTTTCTCAGAAACCGCTTCACGTAAAAACTTGAAATTTGGCATGGTATTAATAAAATTATCGGCACTTACTTCAATAGCTAATACGTAAAAATATTCATATCCAAAATTCCTGGGGAGAGGATTACAAACTCGATTTTTTTAAATCGCATATATAATGTAGGGTATCGTTTAGTAGGATAATGTTTTTAATAATTTTAGATATCATACAAAGGTATTTTGAAAAAAATTTAAAAAATACTAATAATACTGTATCCTAATTCCAAGACGACCGCACCCAAAATTATGAAAAATTAGGGAATTTTAGAAGCCCATGCAAAAACCTTGAGGAAACTATAGCGATGATTGCAGATATTATATTATCAGGCAATATATTTATGTTTTCCTATATTCTTAACCAATTTTTTCAGAAACTATGACACGTAGAAGCTTGTAATTGACATAATAATGCATCTTATTAGCCCACATATTATTTACTAACTTTTTTACTTTTTAAATATAAGTTTATTAAAAGACAAGATAAATAAAGGCCTGAATTGGTTTTAATGGTAAATATCTTCCTTGTATATACACAAATATTATAAATTGCATTTGGAAAAAAATGTTTCATGTAAAAATACATGACATGTAAAAATTTTGCAGTCCCCCTTAGTTTCGAATCCTCGTAGTACGGATTTTACTAGTACATTACATCTTTTGATGTATTTTGTGCAAATGCTTGCACATGTTTAATTTTAAAGTTTCTCTGCCGTAGTCATTTTAGTGTTATATTCAAAAGGAAAGTAAAAATTATCCTTCAGCTTGATCATTATCATTATCGATTTGATTCCATTTATTCAACTATTTGATGTATTTAATTTCTTCATTCTGGTAAATTATTTTGGTAAGTAAACTCTTAAAAAGTATTTAAAAAATGTCGTCCATTCGTTTGTCAGTTTTGATTTGAATTTCGGACATAGGCAAACGATTGAAATCCCACGGGTTCTGCTTTTTAAAGTACAATTTTAGAATAACACTGATTTATTCATAGTATATAAAAGGGTTTAAAAAAAAGAATCCGTTTTACCTGTACATACTAACTTTGACCCGCAGCTTCACTAACGTGCTTACTTTTTTGTGATTTTGTTATACAAATTATAAGGAAAATAAAAATATTTCTACCATGTAATGTATATATATATATATATATATATATATATATATATATATATATACGTGTGTGTGTGTGTCGTGATAAGCAATCCTCAACCATTTTGGTGTAGGCCTCCTCCAATCTGCACCACTCGGTTTTAGGCTGTTATAATACAGTTTGTTCCCACTACTTTCATTATTTCATACTTTCATCTCATTTGTGATAGCCAACTTTTTTCCTGCATTCCCAAGATTTCTACTCTAAGAGAATCTTGCACCATCAATCCGATTTGCGATTGCGTTGTTCAGTTGTGATGTGAAAAAAGTCATAAACACAATTTGCATTTATAAAATTACAGGTAAGACTCTAAATTAAGCACTAAATTGATTGATTTTGTTGAGCCTTTAAACGGTATATGTAATGATTCAAAAAATTACGTCGACCGGTTACTCCGTTGCGGCCCTGCATCCTTATATAATTTGTGTACTTTCTCAGTTTCATGTTTTTTTTCACGCACCACGCAAGAGTAGATAAAAGAATTTCGTAAAAGTTTTTACTGGTGGATTGTTTTGGCTCTGAAGTAACATATATGTTTCATCACAATTGTCCAACTAAAAAGAAGATTTGGCATTTTCACCTTTCAATACAAATTATACCTACTTTAAAAGTATACTTTCATAATTTTTATAATAAATAGCATTACCGGCTGGCACTAAAATTACAGGATCTATAATTGCAATATTTATCATTAGTGTTCAATTCAGTTATTTATACCAAATAAACACTAAGGTGTTTACTACTTGTCTTGACGTATTTTGGAAAGAACGGAAATAGCAAACGCGTTAGTTAGTAGCTTTAGAAATTAGTGAGGAAATAACTTTCTTTACTTTTAAATTCTTATTCATATAAAAATGTGACTTTTTAACTTACAGGTAACGACCAATTAGAATCAAAGCGCATATCAAAAAGAAAAAGAATATTATAAACTAATTAGTAATCACAAGTTATTGCTATCTCGATAAAGCCGCATGTGGAAAATAAAATCATTGTACACAGCCAATCTAGTAAGATGGCCCAATCAATTGATGAAATCCTAATTAATACTGTAATAATACTAATATATGTTATTTTTGTATTGACTTAATTTTAATAATGCAAAATAAATAAAACTGTTACTAAAGCAATATTGAACCAATATTTTGATTTTAATTACAATATTGCATTATTAATTACGATCAAGATGATGTGAATAGGTTATAAATTTGTTGCACACTACAAACGGCGTCGCTATGCATGTATTAATGGTTTACGTTTATATCCGTTTATCCGTTTTTGACGATATATCCGTTTTCGAGGGACAGGATTTTGTAAACATGGCTTTAAGCAGCAGGCATCATTAGTGTATATATTAATCCACCACGTTTATTATATAGTAAAAAATACTATGCCCGTGAGGGTGATGCCTTCATAATATACATGCTTGCTTTAATAGACTTTGGTCGCCAGCCACTCCGAATATACGTTAATATGAAAATTTAAGGGTTCATTTTAAAGTACAGGATGTCCAGTAGCAGATTTAAAAGTTTGACCAAACATAGTTTCTGAACTCAACACATAACAGGGGCGCGGGGGGTGTCGTTAGAAGCGCAAGCGGTGCGGATGTTTTAGTAGCCATGGAACAGTGGAGTGGAGAGCACCGCGCTTTTGCCGTCGAGGCGTACATTTCGAGTGGATTTTCGCTGTCTGTAGCACGCCGTTACAGTATTCGTCGATTACGTGATGGACCATCGATCAACCTCATTCAGTCATGGGTAGAAACGGTTCAGAGCTACAGGATCAACATTAAATAGGCCCAGGCCAGGACCTACACCATTGGTAGCCACGGATGAAAATGTCGAGCGTGTTATGGTTTCTGTCGTTGAAAATCTCCTTTTATCACTGCGTACACGTTCATCGATATTGGGAATTCCGAAATCAACTTTACAGGTAATAATGCGAAATAAGCTCAAGTTCCATCCATATAAAATTCAAATTGTTCAAGATTTACACGATTCTGACTTTGAATTAAAAAAAACTTACGCGGAGGTGATTTTGTTGAAATTTCGTACTGCTACCCGAATGGGCAACATATTCTTTAGTGACGAAGCTCACTTTCACATTGGAGGATATGTGAATAAGTAGAACTTTCGTTTCTGGGATATCCACAACCCAAGACAAATGCATCAAGAGCCTTTACATAAGCCTAAAGTAACAGTCTGGTGTGCCATGTCTGCATCTGCAATCATAGGGCCTTATTTCTTTGAAAATCAACGTGGCCAAACTGTAACTGTGGATTCGGAGAGATATGCCCAGATGTTAAATTACTTTTTCAGGGTAGAACTACAAAATAGTCTATCTTAAAACCAAAACACATGGTTCCAGCAGGACGGGGTCACAGCTCATACTGCTAAAGTGTCCATGAATGCAGTGCGGCAGTTATTTCCAGAAAAAACATATCCCGAAACGGTACCGTACCGTGGCCACCTAGGTCACCCGATTTAAGCCCATGTGATCCTGGTTTTCTTATGGAGATACTTAAAATCCGTTGTTTACAAAACAAATCCGAGCACTGTGACACAACTTAAAGAAAATATTCGAGCCGAAGTCAGTAGGATACCCCAGTCGCTCTGCAAACAAGTTTTTGAAAACGTGCGTGCTAGACTCGAAGAGTGTGTCAGACTCGATGGCCGCCATTTGGAAAACGTGATTTTTAAAAAATTAAATCCGCATTTGTTGTTATAAAGTTAAAATAAACCTACTTTGTATTAGAGGTGTAGTTTTTATTTTACAATTTTTCAAACATTTAAATCTGCCACCCTGTACTTAAGAATTTTTAAAAATAACCATGTATTAGAGTATATTTGTATTAGAGTACTAATATTTTAAATAATAATAAATAAATATAGTTTTTATTTATGTAATACTGGTAGTTCTTATTGCGATGTCAAATAAAAGTGTTTTGTACATAAAGTAATATAAGTTATAGCAAGTAAATATAACTTATGAAGTTAAAATTTTACGTCATGGTTGGCATATAAAGGTTGAAATATTTTAAAATTCTCTTTCTCAAAACTATGACGCTTCCACAACTGAGTCACTAATACCATTATTTATGAGTAAACTAATATATCTTTAGAGGGATGAAAAGTACTGATAGCATTAGATAGGCTTTAAAATTTCATTGAATATATGTATAGTTTTTATGATAAATAAGCGATGTAAGTGAATAATGAAAGTGTAAGTTTTTAAAGTCATATTTAATTCAAAGCCAAACGAAATTCCGAAAGAAGTTCAGCGTGATATAAAAATAGGTTACTAGTTGTTCTAATTATGATACGGAGTAACGACAAGAATATCTATTATAATAATTATTATTATAGCAAAAAACGTTTTCCAGAATGTGGAAGCTTTCACGAATTTTATTAAAATTTTACCGATAACAATGGTGCGTTCGGCTTCTTGTTCTACTGCTTCTAATATACTGTGCTCTGCAGCCAGCTTCAAATTTCGTGAAAGAATATCTAAGCAAGACAAAGAGTTTTTTAATTCCGTAAAACTATAGCCTAAAAAATTATTCCAACAATAGCTTCCTGTTTAATGTCCGCTCTATAGGCGGATTATCGGTGGAGTGTCTTTATTTTTAACAAAGACAACATTTTACAAAAAATTTATTAAAGTTTGATTTTTGCACTTCGATTTTTACCTTAAAACTGCAAAAAATTCCAATTGAATACGGAGCTGTTATTTGTCAATTGAATACTTTTTAAAATTGTTCATTGATATTAAAGAAAAATACTATTTTTTTCCTTTTAGCAAGAAACCTTCTTCACTAGTTTCTTAAAACAAAAGTATTATAATGAAATATAACTACGAGAATACTAAATAAAACTGGGAAGAACGAAATATTTTTGACAAAAATTTGTTAGATCCTGATGGTAAAATGGCCATAGCATAGATACAGTCACGTTTGAAAGATATAGTAATAAGTAATAATAAGTATAAATTTTTTTGTTACGTATTCTATCCTAATAAGACTTTCATACGTTCATCCCTATTACAAATGATACTATAGATAAAATAAACTACCTTCCAACATGTGCGTCCGCATTTGCCATTTTTATTTAAGAATTTTTGTTTTCAAGTCTGCTTATTAAGAACACTGTGGAATTCAGAAAACAAATCACTGGAACATAAGGTCAGTACCGATAAGGCGAAATTATATTAAAAATCAAAATATTATTCAAATTAGGTAAATTTGACTTTAAAATTTCATTGAATTTGTCCTGCAAATGTCACGGTACGACAAATTGTGCCGTTGATTGTTTTTGTAATTTAAATATCGTGGCTCTTAAAGCCATTTGTTTTGTTTTGCGTTCGAGTGTGGATGCCTGATGTCTAACCTTTAACAACTATATTACATACAACTAATTGTTTTTAATATTGATAAAAATATATTAATTTTGAACCATTCTTGATGCAATATTACAGTTTTAAGTGACGCCCTCAAATATAATTATGTATATATATATATATATATATATATATATATATATGTGTGTGTGTGTGTGTGTGTGTGTGTGTGTGTGTGTACTCTAATGAAAGTAAAAAATTAAAGGGTTAGTTACATCGTGATTGGAATCATTACAAAGGAAAATAATAAATTACTAAAAAATAAAATTTTGAAAATTCCTAATAACAACCCTTAAATAATAAGAAAGAAAAAAGTGAGAACTTGAAGAAATTATGAAAGGGGAAGAAAGGTGAATTCCAGGCGTTGAGAGCTAGGTTATTAAATTATATAGTGACCTAAAATCATTCAAAAATAAGTTTGAAAATAATAAGCATGGAAAAAAATTTAACACATTCTTAGCTTGTGGATAGAACCAATTGTAAATATTTGAATGAAATTATAGAATATTGAAAGAATATGACGATAGTATTAGTTATGTATGACTATAACATTAAATTGTTACCTAAATATGACAAATTGTTAATTACAGTCTGACTTTACATAACAAAAAATATTTGTTTCTAAAACACCCTAATTCATAGACGGAGTTGAACCTATCCTTCCTCTCGTTGTTTGTTCGAAGTAAATTAACGAAAACCTACACTCAAGATGAGAGGCGACACTCGAGATTTTGTCTCACGAATGCTTCGCAGCGGTTCGTTATCACTTGGGGGTGACAAGATTTTGTCCAACTTGCGAAGTGAGTTTTATGGTCGCAGCTACGGCATTATGCATTGTGACAGACTAGTTTAAACATTTTAGAGACAAAGATTTTTATTTTTAAAATGAAATTCTATAATCCCAATTCTAGCTTATAAATGGGAAAACGAGTTTATGTGTCACACTGTCACGGTGTTACCAGTCAGAAGTATGCGTACTTGAGTCTCTGTAACCTCTGTAGCATATCACTTGACCTACCAATTCTTCTACTATGTAAATATTAAAATATAATTCAAACCTTAAACGAAAAAAAATATGTCGGAATATATCACAACAAAATTTGGGTGAATTCGGTTCTGGACAGCAGTAGATTATACGAAAAGAGATTAAATAAATACGACCATTTATGCACATGGTGTAAGGAGGCGAAATACTTTTACCTGTGCAGCATTGAATGAAATTTGTGAGATTACTTGTGATGAACAAAATAGAATAAAAATAACGTGTTTAGAGAAATTTCATTTTCGTAGAATTTCGAGTTGTGTAATTGCGTTCTTGAATATTATCAATGAATTATTAATATCAAATGCTTTAGATTATATCGAATTATGTGGACATAAAAAAGAGAAAGAAATGCATACATATATAATCATAGTTCTGGTAGAGTCACATATTGTCTATAATCTTGAACTTATTCGCAAATTTTGCAAGTAGATGATAGATATCAAATAATATGTAGATAAATGATAAAACAAACAATTTTTAAGGTTTATTAAGTAATACCATGCTTGTAAAACAATTGAAAATTTTTTCATCATCCTTTCTTCATTTCCTGGGAGAAGGTAAATATTTTCTTTTGTAAAAATTTGATAATACTTGATTTGAATTTTTGAAAATTGTATTTTATACGGTCAAAAATATTTCAAAAACTTTCAGGACATTTTTCAAAACACCTTTGACAGTTATTACTAAACTTTCTGCTAGAACACGTGATTTTTTAATTAGTCAACTTGCTATTGGTCTGTATTTTATAAATAACAAGAAAGTAGCATAATTGAAAGTTTAAAACTTAGTCTTTGATTATATAAAAAAAATATATATCCTACTATCCGTTACGAAAAAAGTGAGATTGTTTGTTTCTTCCTTTTCTTTGGTTCAAATACTCGGCTTGTCTTTATGATATTTAGTACACATGTGACCCATACCATTAACATAAATGTAGAATATAATTTTTTCGGGGAAATAATTATTCCACACAAACTAATTTTCGGGAAATAGTGAAATGATAAATTATAAATATCCTGTCTCCTACATAATAATCTCCTGTCTCGTTAGTACTGATATTCATTGTCATTATCTTACTTACTGTCTCTCAGAAAAATTGTTCACTGGGTACCCAGAAAACTGAATGTGACTGAAACTGAAAAAAAATAAACAGAACATTTGGTAAAAAGGGAATTTCTATAAAAAAAAACTCTAGGAGAAATCTTTGAAGTTCCAGGAAAGGAACAATTTGAAAGGTATCTCTAAGACGTTTAATAGTTCAATGGAATTACGTATGATAACAATGTTAATCACAGTATTGGTTGTTGTTAGTAACGTAGTAGAGAAAATTGATTTAAGCAGCGACACGAGACAATTTCCGGAACGTTTTCTCGAAAATTCTGGTTTCCATCGATAATTTGATGATTTACTTCAGAATTCAATTAAGTAGGTGGGAGACGTCAGATCACTTGTAACACATGTTAAGATTTTGTAATTAATAGTAAACATGCAAAACGACAAACAATGTTCAAGATCGAAATTTGTTGGTCTGGTCTTTTAATGATTTTTTTCACTATTAATTTTAATTTACCCTTTTTTCTGCTAAGCCGAAATCTATTATGCAACAAACATCCACAACAACAAATCGACAAATGCAATTATTTTAAAAGAAATTCGGCATACAAACTAAGGAATTTTGAGTCAAAATATTGTCCATTTTACTGACAGTTTTAATCAATGGTAACATTTCATGTTTGGCAGATATTATTGATGGCTATAATTGGCCTACTCCTTTTGTACCCCTTTAATTGTCGACCTCTACTGAGTATAAATAACAATTATTTTGACGGCATAGCATAACACACAATAGAAAATTTTAGGCGCAATGTGATTTAGATAAGGATGGTTGTTATAGGTAAACAATTAAAAGTACGGAAATTATTATAATATTCCACGCATATTAAAGTTTAGATGAAATGGTAAAATATGCAATAGTCTACAAAATAGGATTTTTAAAGTGAAAAGACAGTTAACTGCAGTTATTTTTCTGAGAGAGTTTCTCATGCTCAGCTGCTTTTGTGGAACGTAAAAATCCACACCAATATATATATATATATATATATATATATATATATATATATATATATTTATATATATATATATGTGTATATATATATATATATACATATATATATATATATATATATATATATATATATATATATATATATATATATATATATATATTTATAAAAAATATATAAAACATTTCAAATAATTGGCATGTGACGACTGGCTATATGACAATACGCATTGTAATAAATTAATTATATTTTTTCCCGAGTTTTGTTTATTTCAGAAGCTTATAAACATATTAAGGTGAAATTTCCACACCAAATTAAAAGCGGCGTCTTCATTATCATTCGTCTTCATTTTATTAATTTGTATTCTTTAGTTATTTGTTTTTTCCTAAGGATGTCTGATGAGTCATGTAAAAAATACATCTTTTATCGTAAAATATTCTACATTTTTATCACGCCTGTTTGCTATAAAAATGGTTTTAACCATAGTGCTCTCGTCAAGGTGTTTTCCAATATAAATACGCTGGAAAACTAGAACTCAGAGTTATCGTCAATATTTATCAACATAATGCGTCAGTGGTAAAAGTGGTTTATTACTTTGTTTTTAGCGTAACATAAATTATACCACAATAAATTATAAATTATGGCATGAGCTACAACGATAAATAGTACATACTTTGCAGACTAGAGAATAATGATAAAAAAGTAAGCACTAAAATAAATCGTTATTTTATTTGGTTAACGGCTCATAATTAATGCCTTTAAATCTCAATCATCCATGTATAGATATAATTACGGCTATATAACGTTCTAAATATATAAGATTCGTCTATTAATAAACATAACCTTCATTAAAACACTGGAAGAGTGACGCTTAATTTCTTCACTAATCTGTGGATAAACTTGCATAAAAAATGTTCCTTTTCTATGACTTACTGCTAGTTGGATTTTAAATATACACCCATGAAATAAATAAAAATAGTTGCTTTACTTTCCAGATGCTGTCCTTTCTGAAAATATTTTTAGCTTTACGTGATTTTTTATTTGTTTTAAAGTATCTAACCATTTAAATTTGCTTTTTTTTTAATTTAATTACTTTTTTCCACCAAAAAATGTATTTTCGAATCTTAAGAAAAAAATCTGAACCAAATTCTTTTATGCATTCTTTTCTTTTTTTCGCTCCCAAATAAATCAAAATCTATAGGGTACTTTCCGTATGACCTATAATAATAAAATTTGGAAAAAACAAGGCTCAACACTACAGGTGAAGGAAACAATTTGGAAACAGGTCTCGGTGAGCGAAGCCGATCGCGACATTCAACTCTAAAAACTCTGGAAGTAAATTTTCTCTCATATTTTTGTTTAGGTAATATTTCAAGGCAATAAAGTTTTAATAAAGAAACAATAATAAACTCAAACTGGGCTTCATTTCCGCTATTGAAACTGATCGGATCGAGGGACGTAATTATTTCAATTCGATAACTATGTATTTTTTTTTTGGTAAATAATTTTAGACGTTTGTTATCATTTTGTTTTCTTCGGCGACTTGTCATTTATAGGAAACGTATAGTCTATTTTAAGTTGCTTTTAACAAAAATAGTTCAAATCATTCTAAATTTGCAAATTACTCTATGCTACTTATTTTAACTGGATGGGTCAATAGTTAAATAAGGTGATATCTTCACAAACACTTAAGTTTTTGTGCGGATTATTTTTTTAAAACTGACTTTGATAGTTTTAATATTAAACTGATGAGAAAAATATTTATTTTAGACTGCTTTATATATATATATATATATATATATATATATATATATATATATATATATATGTATATATATATATATATAAATATATATGTATATATATACTGGTGTGGATTTTTACGTTCCATAAAAGCAGCTGAGCATGAGAAACTCTCTCAGAAAAATAACTGCAGTTAACTGTCTTTTCCCTTTAAAAATCCTATTTTGTAGACTATTGCATATTTTACCATTTCATCTAAATTTAATATGTGTGGAATATTATTATAATTTCCGTACTTTTAATTGTTTACCTATAACAACCATCCTTATCTAAATCACATTGCGCCTAAAATTTTCTATTGTGTGTTATGCTATGCCGTCAAAATAATTGTTATTTATTCTTTAGAAAACAACTGCTGTACCTCAGTAAAGGTCGACAATTAAAGGGGTATAAAAGGAGTAGCCCAATTATAGCCATCAATAATATCTGCAAAAGTTGAAATATTACCATTGATTAAAACTGTCAGTAAAATGGACAATATTTTGACACAAAATTCCTTAGTTTGTATGCCGAATTTCTTTTAAAATAATTACATTTGTCGATTTTTTGTTGTGGATGTTTGTTGCATAATAGATTTCGGATTAACGGAAAAAAGGGTAAATTAAAATTAATAGTGAAAGAAAACATTAAAAGATCAGACCAACAAATTTTGAGCTTGAACATTGTTCGTCGTTTTGCACGTTTACTATTAATTACAAAATCTAAACTTGTGTTACAAGTCATCTCACGTCTCCCACCTATTTAATTGAATTCCGAAGGAAATCATCAAATTATCGATGGAAACCAGAATTTTCGAGAAAACGTTCCGGAAATTGTCTCGTGTCGCCGATTAAATTAATTTCCTCTACTACGTTACTAACAACAACTAACACTGTGATTAACATTGTTATCATACGTAATTCCATTGAACTATTAAACGTCTTAGAGATACCTTTCAAATTGTTCCTTTCCTGGAACTTCAAAGATTTCTCCTAGAGTTTTTTTTTATAAAAAATCCCTTTTTATGAAATGTCCAGTTTCTATTTTTTCAGTTTCAGTGACATTCAGTTTTCTGGGTACCCAGTGAACAATTTTTCTGAGAGACAGTAAGTAAGATAATGACAATTAATATTAGTACTGACCAGACAGGAGATTATTATGTAGGAGACAGGATATTTATCATTTATCATTTCATTATTTCCCGAAAATTAGTTTGTGTGAAATAATTATTTCCCCGAAAAAATTATATTCTACATTCATATTAATGGTATAGGTCACATGTGTACTAAATATCATAAAGACAAGCCGAGTATTTGAACCAAACATAAGGAAGAAACAAACAATCTTGCTTTCTTATTTTTTATGAAGGTATCCAGGATCATTTCTTAATTTTTCGTAACGGATAGTAGGATATATATTTTTTTTATATAATAAAATACTAAGTTTTAAACTTTCAATTATGCTACTTTCTTGTTATTTATAAAAAACAGACCAATAGCAAGATGACTAATAAAAAAATCACGTGTTCTAGCAGAAAATTTAGTAAAAACTGTGAAATGTGTTTTGTAAATGTCCTGAAAGTTTTTGAAATATTTTTGACCGTATAAAGTACAATTTGTTTATTTCACTTCCGTGTCAAATAAATAATTTGCCTTTATCTGCTAAGTCCTAGTTATCCGAAAACTTAAAAATGAATATTCCTATTGCACACGAAAAATTCAAATCAAGTATTATCAAATTTTTACACAAGAAAATATTTACCTTGTCCCAGGAAAGGACGAAGGGATGGTGAAAAAAATTTCAATTGTTTTACAAGCATGGTATTACTTAATAAACCTTAAAAATTGCTTGTTTTAACTTTTATCTACATATCTACTTGCAAAATTTGCGAATAAGTTCAAGATTGTAGACAATATATGACTCTACCAGAACTGTGTTTATATATGTCATTTTAACATAATTCGGTATAATCTAAAGCATTTGATATTAATAATTTATTAATAATATTCAAGAACGCAATTACACAACTCAAAATTCTACGAAAATGAAATTTTTCTAAACACGTTATTTTTATTCTATTTTGTTCATCACAAGTAATCTCACAAATGAGTAATCTCACAAATTTCATTCAATGACACATATAAAAGTATTTCGCCTCCTTAATCCATCTTCATAAATGGTCGTATTTATTTAATCTCTTTTCGTATAATCTACTGCTATCCAAAACCGAATTCACCCAAATTTTATTGTGATGTATTGGGACATATTTTTTTTCGTTTAACGTTTGAATTACATTTTAATATTTACATAGTAGAAGAATCGATGGGTCACGTGATATGCTACAAAGATTACAGAGACTCGCGTACGCATACTTCTGACTAGTAACGTCGTGACAGTGTGACAAATAAACTCATTTTCCCATCTATAAGCTGGAATTGCGATTATAGAATTTCATTTTAAAAATAAAAATCTTTATCTATAAAATGTTTAAACTAGTCTGTCACAATGCATAATGCCGTAGCTGCGACCATAAAACTCATTTCGGAAGTTGGACAAAATCTTGTCACCCCCAAGTGATAACGAATCGCTGCGAAGCATTCGTGAGACAAAATCTCGAGTGTCGCCTCTCATCTTGAGCATAGGTTTTCGTTAATTTACTTCGAACAAACAATGAGAGGAAGGATACGTTCAACTCCGTCTATGAATTAGGGTGTTTTGGAAACGAATATTTTTTGTTATGTAAAGTCAGACTCTAATTAACAATTTGTCATATCTAGGTAACAATTTAATGTTATAGTCATACATAACTAATACTATCATCATATTCTTTCATTATTCTATAATTACATTCAAATATTTACAATTGGTTCTATCCACAAGCTAAGAATGTGTTCAATTTTTTTCCATGCTTCTGATTTTCAAACTTATTTTTGAATGATTTTAGGTCACTATATTATTTAATAACCTAGCTCTCAACGCCTGAAATTCAACTTTTTCCATAATTTCTTCAAGTTCTAACTTTTTTCTTTCTTATTATTTAAGGGTTGTTATTAGAAATTTTCAAAGGATTTTATTTTTCAGTAGTTTATTATTTTCCTTTGTAATGATTCCAATCACGATGTAACTAACCCCTTTAATTTTTTACTTTCATTAGAGCACACACACACACACTTATATATATATATATATATATATATATATATATATATATATATATATTTATATATATATCTGTCTAAAAAATAAAGTTTCAATATTCATTGCATGAAATTCCCCGTAAAATATAAAGTGATGAGATATTATTCGTCATCAAAAATTATACTTTATGACATAAGAAAAGTTCCATCATCTATTGTTATATTTTTCACAAAAATATTTATTTTCTGTAAGTGGCAAAAGTCAGTTCTTCGTTGCTCGTTGATGCTTGAAATTTTATGCTATAATTACGCAAAATTAAAAGTAAGGAAAAAACGTAACCAATTGCGGAATATATTATAACCTGCAAGTTAATTTCAACATGTTTTACAAAATCTTTCTTAAAAAAATATTGGCCGCACCGTTGCATCAATAGCATCACTTGTACAAGATGTTTGGTATCATTATTGTATAAGTATCGATAACATGAATATATTTGGCGACTGTCATATTAATGAGATATTAGGTTCATACTTTAAGGCAACTGGATTTAGATAATTATTCAAAAGTGTAATTTTGTTATGAAAATAAACGACTGGTAGGTTTTGTCAGTCATTTCTGAAGATAGATTAAAAAAAATAATTAATTAAAAATGATATAATTAAATCCCAGACATTGTTTGGATAATATACGAGCACAGGATTAATGAGTTCTATTTGACACATGTGTACATCTAGGTCAACAACTTCTGTTTTAGACTTACCGCAATTCGAAAAGGGACAAAAGTTAAATTGTGAACGCATACTTACAATTACACAGACTTAAAATTAAGGTATCTTTAAATTAATTTTAAGTCCGCACTGAACGGGTGATTTCCTTGTAACACAAGCTGCTACATGTAAAAAAGGCCCCTCCGTAAAATAGATGTGGATTGAAGCTACTCGATGGAAAAACTGGTTTCTTGCGAAGATAGACACAGTTTACTCGGCGCATGATTAAGAACATTATTTTGATGTAAAATGGTCCGATAGAAATATTTGTAGCATTACTAAGCACTTCAGTGAGCGATGTTAACGATGTAATGGTAATATGTCTTTGCGTCGTGTGGAAAGGTAAACAGTTTTATGGCCACGTTTCATGAATGATTTTTCGGTGATTTTGTTTAACATACACGGTGATATTAAATTGGCAAAATATTAAAAAAATTAACAAAAATGTAAAATACCGAATCCGAAGATTAAATGAAACATTTCTCTAAAATATTTTGTCATTATGTCTCATTGTGACTAAGTAAAACTAAAATTATTTTGGTCAATAAGAATGTTTATTTGTTTAAAAACTTGTACGCCTTGGAAACAGATAATCCATGTATTTAATTAAATATGTAATCCTTTTAATTAACTTAATGGTGTTATAGTTAATTAAATTCCTTTTTTAAATAATATTTACTCTTTCATCTGGTATTATTTATTTCCATTTAAAAGATAAAACCAAATGTACATATTTTCACGTTGTTTTATTAAATACAAAAAATTAATATATTGTGTCCCTCAATATTAGAAATTATTTTTTCCTAATAAACATTTAATTTAAAAATATCTATTAATCTGTATTTTTATGCTATTTTAGCTCGATATCCTAGTAAACGGTCGATAAATATGTGAGATATGCTAACATTTTTGAAATTTTGTTGTGAGAGGGATATGAATCGAGCGTGCAAAAACGAAACCTCTAAATTAAAAAACGAACACCTTTATTTTGATTTTGAACAACTGTGCCGTAATATAATTGGCGTGTATAAAATTAATTTCTTTCAAATTGGCAACATATGTTTTTATACAGTTTTGCAAACATATCTCTTCTGTTTTGTTTTATATTCTATGTTGTAAAGTATATATACACATTCCTAATTCTTCGGGTCAATTGTAAATTTGTGTTAAAATTTTTAAAATACAAGGTGAATATTATATCCATATTTTTTTTAGTATAATATTTCTACTGATATTAGCCATTACTTTTAATTAATACATATAAAATGATTTTAACATCTCTTTGTTAAGTCTTAAAGGAATTATTAAAAATAGTACACGAAATAAACGGTAACTAAAATATAACATTTTTTTTCAAGAAAATATATTATTTTGAAAGGGACACAATAACATTTATATAGTTTAGAAATGATTTAGAAAACTAATAAAAATAGAGGCTGTGACAGAAATGGACTTGGAAAAAAAAAATTTTTTCCAAGCAATTTAATTTTAAATTGTCTGAGAATCAAAATGGCGCGATTGCGCGTCGCTAGCTCGGAGGGTCGAAATAACTGCACGAACAAATTATATTTTATTCATAACGAGGACAAATATTTTTATAATACGCACATATACAAAAAGTATGAATGAATAATTGCATTTTAAAATAACATTGCTTGAGTATTTTCCTGAAGAATTATAGAAAAAAATTAAGTAAATAATTTTAAAGGAGGTCAATTGCTTAATCAAATATTTTTCTACCGGATTTAAATAGAGGCAAACTTTATTTTTAAATTTATCAAGATAAGCAGATTTTTACAAAAAGTGTATAAGAGGTTCCAAAATTAAATTTTCGAAAATATCTTATGCAATATTATTATCATTATTTGTAAATAATCCTTGTTGGTATTTTAATAATTTTTCGAGATTCAATAATTATGATATATTCTGATATTAATGCTAATTGCATTAATATCCAGCTTAGCTTTTAGCTCATTTCTATATTTGGATATCATAAATAAGCTACTTATGTAGCCTTAAATGATTTCTTAAATATTTTATAGTCATAAATGTTTAGACAGATGAATAAATACTAACGCAGTTGTTCTTATTGAATACCAGTTATTAATATCTTCACATTAATTCTGCTGGGGTAGGATAAAAGCATTTCTCTTCATTTAAAATGTCAGTCAAACACTATTTCTCCATTTTTACCTCAGTAGAATTTATCTGTTCATTTCTTATAGCACTTTTTCCATCTTTTAATTTCTTCATGTATATCTGTTTTATAATATTTAAGATCTATATATAAAACCTAAGTGAATAGAAGCCATAATGCGACCCGAAATTTGGGTCCTAAAAGTAACCCCTACATTCCTGTTTAAAATATTTTAGAAATGAATACTTTGATGTCAGTAAGTATAAATGAAAAATATTTTTTTCGTTTGTAAATTTGCGTGCTCTTATATTAATACCATTTACAAAGCCTCTTTCCACTTATCTCTTTGCTTACCTCTCTTTCACGTCATTTGTAAAAATTTGACCTAGCTAAATTAAATGACTGTATTTTTATTGCCGGCATTGAATCGTAAAAATAATGTAAAACATAATATGTGAACTTGGGGACAATTTGGTTATATCTAACTTACGTGAACGCAATTGCTATAAAAAGGCAGACATTAGAAATTTAAAAGGTTCCTTAATCTTATACATAATCTTTCTTATTGTTGGAGATTAAAATATTCGTAAATACTGTTGTAATATTTTAACAATTTTAATTGCTATAAAAAGGCAGACATTAAAAATTTAAAAAGTTTCTTTATATTTTATATAATCTTTCTTATAGCTTGGGATTAAAATACCCGTAAATATCGTTGTAAGATTTTAACAATTTTAATTGCTATAAAGAGGCAGAAATTAGAAATATAAAAAGTTATTTAATATTTTACATAATCTTTCTTATAGCTTGAGATTAAAATATTCCTAAATATTGTTGTAAGATTTTAACTCATAACGCAATTGTTATCAAATTGTAGTAAAATATAGCAATATGGTGTTTAGAGACATAAAGGTATAAGAATGAATACTTCTATTTGCTGTATATAAGTATTTACTTAAGAGGAGATGTTTTGATCACCATAAGCGTTTGCCTTCAAAATATATCAGAAAAAATAAGCGTGCACTACATACTAGAGTAGTAATAAAAAATTAATAAAACATTGTTTAAAGATACATAAATAACCAAAACAAAAAAGCTTTAATTCGTAGATGTTTAATGACAAAAGATAATATAATATTTTAAAAAGGATCTTTGTTCGAAATATGGAAATACAAAAAGAAGTTACCTAAGTATAAATAAGATTTTATTCTAAAAATTAAATATTTGCTCGAGCCCCAAATTTTGTTTTAAATTTATGCTGTTATTTTTCAAAGCTTCTATCATACGAAATTTCTCAGAAGATTTAAATAACTGGCGCGGTGATACAATCACATTAAAACGGTAAAGTGATAATTCTCATCTTGCCCATATTGTCTATGCACAATAAGTCTTATATATGTTACAAAATATTTCCTCACCGTGTATATGCTTCTGCGGAAAAAAAATTTAAAACCAAGGGAAAATAAAATTCTATGGGAATTTTACAAAAATTTTTTTTTTAATGGCACTTAACAAATTTGATATTAATGTGTATATACATGACTAAGTGTTTTTTGTGCTACTAACTAACTACTGCAAATAATAGTCACTATGAATGTTCCTGTGAATACTACTTTGGCTCAAATATATTATATTTCAGAAGATGTATTTACCCACGTATATTCAATTTTTACACAATCCGTCAACTATTAATGCATCAATTAGACTAAATGAAAGACTTTCTTATGATTACTTTCAATAATGTAACATATGAAATGTTTCGATCTTTTTATATTAAAGACATTCCCGTTTCCTTTACCAATCTGTGCTTCATTTATCATCTCTATTGCAAATAGAGTATTTATTCATTCCCCTATATCTATATATCCATAGCCACTATATCTCCAGCAGTTTAAAGATTACCAAAGGAGCACAAGACTTTAAAACAGTCTTTCTGTTTGAACTTTTGCATATTCATCAACTAAGTACTAATTAAATAATCGTTTGTAATAACGCAAATAATTTTATTCATTCTCTCTAATCATTAGTCGTAAATAATAGAACAGTAGCGAGGAAAATTATTTTTTTAAATTTGGTCGGATTTTATTATAATCAATTAGATAGACAGCAAAATTATAGCCTTTTCACCATTAATACTAATAAAAATATAATAAAAAAAAATAATAACTAATATTAAAAATATAAAAACTATTGCAACATGTGATCCGTGATTTTACGATTCGCAAATTCTGCGATACCAAACTTACTTTTCCAGAAGAACAAAAAAATTCTTTTGTCTCCGATTTTCACTTAAAAGTTCTGCAGTAGTAAAATAGTTTTAAAGTTTTTAGATTTGTGATGTAAAAAAAATAATTATGAATCTACACCCACATGCAAACACTGTGATTTTAAAATATTATTTTAAAAAATAGAATTTAAAATCTCGTAACTATTTTATTATTTTCAAATACTCAGTATATGGCTATTATTTTATTTATTGTATTTAATGTAATATTATTTTAATTTTTATGTACAAGGCCGTAATTATAGTTAAAAGGTTGCCACTGATTTCAACAGTTTTCATATTTTCAGGATAAAAATGAGATCAAGATAAATTCACTCCATGCAAAGTATTCTACTCGTATTAGCCTGTGAAAGTCTTCCCAAAATTGTGTATTTATATATTAATTTCGTTCATATGGGCTCAAGAAAAAGCAGTTATTTCGTAATTATAGATAGGCACTATAATTTTATTTATTTGCCAAGGTTAATTACGTTAAAAAATAAAGAAGATATGTAAAAAATATATAAAATGTTATTACTAAAGACATAAAGAAATTATCGTGTTCTGAATAAAATATAGGAACTGAGTTTCAATGTTACTCATTTAAGCATTTCTAACAAAGTAATATTATAAGCCAGGGTTTACTTAAATCTAGTTAGAAACGCGTCCCAAAATTACACAGGATTGCATACTAAAAAGCTTGTTGATTTTATTAGTATTTATAAAAGTCATGGAATGAAAATATTTTTTAAAAGAGTTTGGAACCCAATATAAATGTTTTGTTAAACATTTATCATATTTTTGTCAAATAAATAAATATTTGGACTATATACAATCTCAATAAATTATGTTAATATTATCTGCATTAAATATACATTGTTTCCCAGTGATCTGGTGTAAAACTTCCTTACTCAGTCGTCTCGTACCATTCGGATGTTACGGTGACTCAGAAGATACAAAATATATTACTTTTTTACAAGTCCATGATCAATAAAAACTCCATTAATATGCATTCCTTCTACGGGATAACAAACACAGAACGATTTGTTATCATGTACCCTATATTTTGCTCTAAATTCAAATATAGACAAGTGAAATATTTATGGACATTTGCTTGATAATTTGCAATGTAGCATAAAACAGATAAAAATATAAGAATTCTATAAAAACTTCAAAACCAGGTCAGAATATACAATAATAAATAAAAATATACAAAAAAAACTAAGAATGTCATTTCTACAATATTGTCTTCTTTTTTGGTGAGTGGTAACATAACATTTGAACTGTCACTATTATTAGTCTTTACGTAACACAATAGCGTGAGAAAATACAAATGTTTTCATTCCGGATACCAAAATGTCCCTTCCTTGGAGTAAATAATGAAGTACGAAGCTATTTGCAACGGAGCGCAGGTTTTATTTAAAAGAGATGTTGCTTGTATTTCTTAAGAGCCAGTTAAACGCCGAGGTGCCAAAATAAATTCGATTGCAGCCGAGTACCGCCAGCTTTCGCCGTCGCTCGCTGTCCAATACAAATATAATATTATGTAAATATGGCACGAGCTTAATAAACCAAAATTCAGACTAAATGCTAAATGCATTAAATTTCAATGTATGTTTGATCGAATTTCCACTACGTGTTATAATTGAATGCTTCTTTTAAAGTTGCGTAGAGTTAATTTGTATTTTTTTGCGTTATTCAATTTTTTAAAAACGTTTAGCAACAAAAAGAAATCGATTGTGTATTATCATTAATCAATTAAAGGAATATTTCAAATGAGAGAAAGGAATTGACTTCAAACTTTAACTCATAGTTATAGTATAAAGCTAAAATATAATAACTCATAGTATAAAGCGAATTCTAAAACGCATTAAATAGGAACATAATTCTGAACAGTTGTTAACAACTTATAAAACGCGGACTACACTGCATCTATTGGTTCCAGTACATACTTATAATTAATACCATTTTGGATTTAGGCCGACGTGAAAAAATCGGATATTGATATATGAAATATTTTAACGTCAGATTTCCCCATCCAGGGTTCTGTATCGTTTGTTTACAATCAAACAACCTTTTCAGTTTATTCGACTGGTCTTTTATTAAGTGAGATGCATCTATTTTAAAAAGATTACCAATTAAAAAAGGTTCTATACATAAAATAAAATCTAACACAGAATAAGAAATCACATTTAAAATATTTTGATTTCTTTAACACTCCACCTTCGTATAGAACCGGACAATATAATATAAGCAAAATAAATAATAGATAATAGCAAAATGGCGGCATGTTGCTGATGATATCGACTTGGTATTTACTTTCATGCTGTGAGTATGAGATAAAATAAGTAAATTTCATTTGTTTCTTATTTAATGAGCTACATATATTTTACCGTATCGGTTTTTTATTTAATGAGCTACATATGTTTTACCGTATCGTAAAGATACTTTTTATTAATTCTAAATTGTTTGTGAAAATGCTTTAAAGTTAATAAAACTCAATAAATCTTACTCTAAAAAAATTACTTAAAAACTCTAAAAAAAGTCTAAAAAAAATTCTAAAAGATTAGTCAGTAGTATAGTTAAATTAGTTAGTAGTATAGATTAGTTAGTAGTATCAGATTCTAAAAATATGTTGTGATTTTTATGTTTATTTTAAATCTGAATAATGATGCCTATAATTTTATACATTTTCAATTATTCTTTGTAATTACACCGACAATTTAAAAAAAAAAGTTAAGTGCTTACTTGACCTAACATTGAAACAATTACATGGTTATTTCAGGTAATAATTCATTTAATATTAACATTTTGGTTCAAAAAAGTTACATTTTTGGAAGTATTTTTTGATATTAACCCAAATAGATATTTGGGTTATTACAAGTTTTATTGTTATACTTTTAATTTAGAATTCCTTCATAAGAAAAGGTTGTTAGAAATGTTCAGAGCATATTTAATATTTGGCGACTTTTGCTATATTTTGCAACTATAAAAAGGATGTTGTTTGGAATTACTTATAATTCCATAATATTTTATTACAAAATGGAAATAAGCCAATTGCACTCGGTTAATTAAAGTTAATGAAAACAGTTGTTGTCATCCCATCAAAGAAAGTGGATTTAAACCGATATATACTACACCTTCTTTTACTTCATGAGTTCTATCTGGGTTACAATTATTGACATTAAAACATAATATCGATTGGCCGAAGCGATTGGTAACTGATCATGAGAATTAGGTCACATGCGTTAATGAAACATTCAGGACCAATGGCTTAGCGCTGAATAAATGGAAATGTCTTTACTGAAATCTTAACTAAACATGGGAAAGATAATTCTTAACTATGAGTAAAGTACCAAGTGCGTTCTTAATTTTAAGTGGTTTCCGATAAATTCTGTACTTGGAGTCAATACAAAGTATTTTTTCTGCACTTAGATTAATCAGTTAACAGAATAAGTACTTAATGATAATGCTAAATTATACATCTTAAAACATACGCATAGACAAAAGGACCTGGATTCTATTTTATTCTACGCTTGCTTATACGTATTGTTTTATTCTAAATTACCATTTTTACTCTAACGTATATAATTACTACCCACCAAATGTCGACAAGTCATAAATAAAGATGGTGTCTAAATGTTTGACTTCATCGCCCATTTAGATTTCACAATATTTTTCAAAGTGTCGGGGTTAAAAATTTATTAGTCCACTAAAAGTATGTTTGTGTGATATTGTAATATAAACCAGATGCAGAAATATTTCTGTAAACAAAACTGCTTATTGTTTGTGTTTTTGTTTGAAAATAATTATGCAAGCAACAAATGCTTTGCAAGAATTAATTAAATGATTAAATTAATGAAATACTCAAATTCAGTCAGATAGCTCCAGACCTTTATAGTTTATATCTAGGCGAATCAATATTGATAAATATCCGTCAATGAGATTCATCAACCGTGATTTTCCACTACTGTGGGAGAATTACTTAAAATCCATTTCGAATATACTATAATATGTAAATTAAAGTTACAACAAGCAAAAATCATGAAAATAATAGACTAATAAGCGTCAGAAAGAAAAATATCCAGCGGATCAAAGTATGTGACACTTTTTTAATCTAAAAACAACAATTATTGATACGTTTATTAATTTTACGTTTCAGATATCAGTATGTAGAAAATGTATAACCTTGTGCTATAACACTTTGATATATCCGTGATTTTGGCATTTTTGACATTTTAATATGAACATTCTACGTTCACACAATGATTAATCACTAATGTGAAGTGTATTTTGTAAAATGCTATGTAAATTTTTAACATACTAAAACTTTTATCCTCTATCCCCACTATCTATCTTTCGTCAAATATTTTAACGAAAAAACCGAAATAAATGGGTTCATATATCGTATAACTTAAGAAAATACAGGAAAATATGAAAATGGAATGAGGAAATAATAATAATGAAAAGATGAGATTGGAATTTTTTTTATTTGATTCAATTTAACAAAATTGTTGATATAAAAAGGTGAATAAAATGTTTTTGGAAATTCAAATGTTTTTTTCCGTCACCTCTTAATTCAATATTAAGTAAAATAACAATGCTTTGAAAATCTGTTTACAGTATGGTACTTAACAAAAAACTTACTAAACATGTCAAACAATATATGCTTGGGATTTTTAATAGAATATGTATAAAAATTTGTATTGGCTTAATATATGCATACATTCAATATTTTATCATTAATTTCGCGGTGATTGCTATAAAGTACTGCCTGCACCATACTCTTAATAACATAGATATATCCCAGTTCGGTGGTTAAATTAATCCACATGTGGTTTAACGTGTTCTATATCACAATAAAATGTACGTGTTAGGTCAGTATACATTTAAATATGCGCGTATACATCAAATAATACTCAGATTTCTTGAAATTTTTTCAACCTTGAGACCTATTTTCGTTACTATTTTATTGAAAGAAAACGTGTAAACCTATTTACGTAGATCGAAAATTTTATTGGACAAAAATAGTCTTGCCTCGTAGACAAAATGGACAAAAATAGTTCATTCATCATACAGTAACTATTGACCGTTCACCCCGATTTGGAACGTGTATTTAGTTCGTAGGTTCATATATAGCAGATAATGTAGATGGTAAATACGGAATACGTATTAAAATTTTAGAAATTATTTATTTACACTTGCGTTTAGGCTTATAGTGTACAACAGTCGCAAACGTATAGGCTGTCACATTGCACTTAATAATATTTTTAATTGAAATCGATTATCCACTAAGCTGCCTAAAAAAACTTCATTCTTCTTTTCAATGCGATATTCTTTATGACTGTACTTTTGCATGTGGGCAGAATATAGCTTTCTACTTTAGGCTACTATGCGGTCTCCATAGTCCGTGTTGTACGAGATATTGTATATCAATAAAATGGATGAGTTCATTGAAGTGATGTAGGAAGATAATGAAACCTTTACACCAAGTTCGTTTTAGTAGATTGTAAGTGAAAATTTAACAAGTGTGACCATCTTCTTTGCGAATAAAACCAGTAAAATTTTATATTAGACTAGTACCATTACAGTCCGGTAGAAAGAATGAATCGAACAAGTTATTATCAACTTTCTAATTAAAGTTCGGCACCTGTCTAAAAATACTTGTCCACTGATAAAAATTGAAAAGACACGTATTATGGATTATATTTTATTCATTATTGTGAAAAACTTTTTGTTGTCATGTTTCCTCCCTACTTTTGTATTAACAGCTGTATTCCATTAAATATTATTAAATATGACAATATAAATAATACAAGTCACCTAAGTGTAAATATTAGAAGAAATGTGTAATTTAGAAACTACCTCACTACGTATTTCACAAACTTAAAAGCAATTGAAATAAACTACTCATATTTTTAAGGTACCGATATTATTTTTAATGTCTGGTTTGATTATTATAAAACGTTTTTAGTGCGAGTAGAATTAGCACTAAAAGGGTAACGCATACAGACACACACACGCACACGCACACACACACACACACACACACACACACCTATATATATATATATATATATATATATATATATATATATATATATATATATATGTATATAGTGGGATATTAGCAAAGATAGCAAAGATCTTTGCTAATATCCCACCTGAAGATGTTGTAATACAACGAAACCTAGGTCGTGGTAAAGAAATTAAAGAAAGTAGAAATAATACTACATCACGTAGTTTCATTTAATTGTGTACTATTAACAGGTTAGTATTGATTTCGTCAGGACCGGAACTTCTAGGTACCTTTTCTTATATTTCACCGGAAGACACATGGCTACTCGTATGTGCTATTTGGAATCGCGTGTGGGTTTGTGTATAAGCCGTGAAAACGAAAATGCAGATATCATAATATATTGTTTTTTACATGATTTATAAAATTTGGTAGTTCAAAATAAATAGATACTCGTAACGAAGGGCCCAATATACTGACACCTGTTATCGGCTTTATTTTCAAATTTCAAATTAAAATATTTTAAACTACTGACTTGAACAAATTCCATAGGGATATATTGAAAGTAATACCTCATTTAATATTGTTGTGAAATTATAAGTCTCCGTAATCCATTATAAATAATAAATTTATACATATACATATTTACGTCAACTGACTGGCAAAGAAGATGAGAAATGGAAAGAAAAATTGGGTATCCGAATTCGTTGCATAAGTTAATAGACGGCGCACAGCGGGCAATTGATCCTCGTCTGTTTTACTATCACGCGCCGTCTGTTCCAATTGCGGTTGCCTATCGGGAACAGACACTACACGTGGGATATAGGCCGAAGGAACGGGTGTCCTTAACGGATAGACATTGCACAAGTGGACGACAAACAAAGTAAGTTTACCTGTTTTTGACTCATTAATAAAAAAGCCTTGGAATTTTCTTACCGCTATTAAAAACAGGAGCACAAATTAGCCGTTCGTACTCCAACATGTATAACAAATTTTAATATAATTCTTTTAAATTGATATTTCTTTAATTATTGGACATATTTTGTACGATGATATAAAGTAGAAATGCATCAAATTAAAAACACACATAAATAATACACCACGCTGGCTCTTTACTAAAGCTTTGTAATACGCAGGCGCATACACACATATTAACATACGCACATAGAATTTTGAATTCAGCGTCTAAATATTTCGGATGCGGTTAAGTTATATCTTTTAACACCTCTGTTTCGTTGTCAATGATAATTTATTTTTTTAAATTTTAAATATATCCTCCAAAGTTTTTGCTCGTATGATTGCTTGTTTGAAAGTGTTTTATTTTGAAGTGCCTTTCCTCAGAAACCAATTTAAGGTATTTGATGATGGATAAAAATTTTGTTTTCGAAAAGGATTTTGGCTATAGGGCACATTATCACCCGTTCATTCAGTGTGTCTTTAGTAATTTATGCTGCTCACTAGGCCAACCTGAAAAAATATTATAAATACAACAAAGTTAGTGACCAAGTTCTTCACTTCCTTTAAATAAATTATTTAACACTGCATGAGAGCTGAAGCAAAAGTAATTAACAAAAATTATAGCAAATATTTTTATAACAACGGTAGAATATTAAACCAGTAATTGTATTACAATGTAAACTATAATCACTATAGTATAAAAGAAAATATTAAACATAAAAGCTATGGTAAATTGTGGAAAGAATGAAGTAATATCGAAACAAAAACACTTGAATATGGATATAATAGGATCCTAATATGAACAATCATATATTAAAATATACACACAAACGCCCACCCATGCATTTAAACATACATGTATATATATATATATATATATATATATATATATATATATATATATATATATATATATATATGTATATATATATATATATATATATATATATATATATGTATGTATATATATATATATATATATATATATATATGTATATATATACTTATACACTGTTTCAATAACATTAATCCTTTTTTTCATTCTGGCACTTATCGCTCTCTAAACTGATTTGATGGAACATGACGTGAAGTTATGCATTTAGATGTACTCGGATTAAAATATGAACAAATACTTTTAGTTTTTTAACTTGGTTTAGTAATAGATAGGAAAGCTTTTTATTCGTGAACTTATTTTCATAATATCCCGAACACACTGAATATTTTTTGGACGGAAACCAGTCCATTCTTCCAAAAGCCTCTTTCCTTATATTCTGCATGCTTGGGAACACTGCAATAACAAGAAACATTAAAATAACATACAATAATATATACAAGATTAACGTGAATAATAATTGGAGAAACATAAATCTTTTTAACGAACAATCTGTTATTTTACAAAATACAGACCTTTACGTCCATATCGTTCCAATTTCCATATCGTCATTAATAAGAAAAAAAGTAGTTGATATTCAAATTCATGTCATGTTACTAGTATATAAAACCAATGTTTTTGCAATAAGCTGCAGCCATTTTCAAATACGCAATCTAAGACTATTTTGTTATTATGCGAGTGATATGCAAGTGTACTATTCCTTACCTTTTTACTCTTACCGTTCTTTCCGCACTCTTTTACTCAACACGTCGCCATATTTAAAATTTTAAAAGTTAGCGTTCACAAAATGTCTACAGCCACGTATTCCATAAGAATTAACGATCCTCAGGCAAGCATCTGTAAATGCTTTTAAGGTTTGTGCTATTTTTGAGCTGTAGATGGCAGGGCAAGCACCTGGTGAAGATTGTCCTATTTGTTATTTTTTTGGGTTAAAAAATAACACAAATTAATTAAATTTCAGTATGTAAGTACATATTTGATACGATAATGTACACTTATATATTTTTAAAGTACTATAAGTAGACAGAAAGGATAAATATAAATCAAACCCATTCTTTAGGAATTCATCCTAAACTTTATAACACTGGGAGTATTTCATTGAAGTTTTTTTCATAATATGCGGATCTTCGGGTGTTTTTTAATTCCAAATTACACTGTAACACTTACGTAGAGTAGATTATCACGCGAGTCTCCGACATACTGGGTTTCTTATTGAAAATTGCCAAACTATTCAGCGAGATGGGGACTTATCCCATTATTTACATGATATATTGCAACACCGCTTCAACACACCGGTTTACATAAAACGCGGTACACAGTAGGAATATTGAACTGGGAGCAACGGTGCTATACATAATTTTATTGTCCGTGCGATTTTTCTAACATCGTAAACCAAATGTAATTTTGTGTAAACGGAAAATCACACCGCAGCCTTGATCTCTTTTAAGTTCCCACAGATCGTATTAATGCCCGAATCGGCTTGCCACTATGCCAACTTTGTGACTATTGCGATAAGCTGTTCTATTCCGTCACTATGCTGATTGCTAAAGCTAAATAAATATATTTATAGAATATTAAGTGAGGGTCAATATGTTAATAATAAATAGTAATTTTAATTTTTTTCATTTTCTTTATGAAACATGTTATTATGTTAATATTTAATATATACATATACATATTTATATATATATATATATATATATATATATATATATATATATTTACACATACACGTACACATTTATATATTTTCCTAATTACGTATTTATTCAATTAGTACACAGACTATCATTACTTCGACACTCGTAAATTTGTAACAATAGATAAGACATGCAAAAACATATAGGAAAAGAATTATGTACTCTAATGACATTGCAAAATTTAATATCTTAGACATTTTTTTTCTTGAAAAATACAATTGTTCAGGTCAAATATCGTTAGGACATAAAATGGTAAAATAAAAATTGGAATCGAAAATTTCATGAAAAAAGGTTTATTATAATGAAAGTAATTTTTTGCCATTTTAATGAAATTTATTGGAATAAAATTATTATTTGGAAAAAAAAATTATTTGATAGAAATCGATGCTTTTATAATGCTTCTCAAGGTATAAATTTTTAATCTTGTGAAACATTTTCTAAATTTGGACAAGATATGGCAATTTATTGACGTAAAGTCCATCACACGTGATGAAATGTTTACGGCTTTAATTCCTGCAAGTATGTGATTATTTACTCTATCGGACAGGATTGTTTAATATTGCAAGAAAATATACAAAAACATTTGACAATGAACAGAATTCAAGGTTTAAAGTGAAGCAGTGTTTGAAATAGAAGTTATTATACACTTTCTTTTGTTCGCTTGTTGTTGTTTCGCTTGAATTTAATAATCTCAGTCAAATAATGGTATAGAATTCAATTTGTATAGCTGTTTTTTTTCGTAATTACTTTATTTTGTATCGGTTCAACTGAGTGATGCATGCACCGCCAAACTTTTGGCTTGAATCAATTTAGCTCATTTAGTTCACTAATCATATTTTGTTGATCTTCGTTATCTTAAAAATTATGTACCTCATTTTATTTACCTGGTAAACCTTGCCACCAGCTTGACTATAATTTAAGAGAGATCTGCTTTAACTAGGGGCCTAACGTAGTTACTCTGGTTATCATGAGACCTGTTGATATCGGTTCATCATTACTAATCCGAATCTCTGGAGAATTTAATATTGTGTAAAGTGCAAAATTTTAGCGACTGTAGCAAAAACTCGTCATGCACAATTTTTGAATTTCGTCTGTTTCCCTTGCTGATATTTTATGCCTCTTTACCAACTAGGAAATTGTTAAACATAATGTAAAAATGTATTTAGCTTTAAAAATAAAAGTATCGCAGTTTTAAATGAGGACATATTTTAAATAATGTAATAAAAAATACGTTACAAAGAAGTTATAGGGTAATCTTTAAGAGGTTTCTCTACGATTATCAAAAAACGACGTGTTTAATTTTAAATACAAGTAAATAAATCAACATAAGATAGGTTTCAAGGAACATTATTATATTTTACATAGGCAGACATAATCTTACTTTGTAAAAAAAGCTAATGAAAAATCAACACAATCTGTAAAATTATTACAGGTATAAATGCGCTATACAACCAGGAACATATCGACATTTTTTTTTGAAAGCATATGAAAGTATACACATTGAAAACTACATACCTGGAAAGAAATTCTGCAGCTGATGGTTATTTATTATAAAGAAAACGACTTGAAAAATTTTGTACCTGACGATTTAGTTTGCGATGGAACAGATTTTAACCATTTTTCCAGTTATTTCACTTATTATTTTGTCACTAACCACTTATTACACAATTAAAAGGATATTTTGTAGTGAATTATTAAGCATTTATGACAAAAATACATTATCAAAATTTAATATTTTTTTTAATCTGTCAATTTAAACATCTACATTTTGCTTAAAGGATGCCAACATACTAGAAACTATAAAGTCTATTTGTATTATGGCTATCTTTTTGGATATTTTATGGCATTCATTTCACTTTGTAATTGCCTAAATTATAAATATATTTTAAAATCAAGTACAAATAGTACTTGTTCATTTTATTACTAATAAAAAGTTTAATGTTTAGTATATTGTTGATTATTTAAATTAAGCCCAGCCCAGCCCGGCCGGGGATTTTGCTTATTCTTTCTAAATGTTTATAACAAATGTTTTTTTTCAAAACATACATTTTTTATGGAAGTTATTTTTAAAAAAAGTTTTTTAATACATCAGCCACGGCCGGAAATTATCTTAGTTATCGTTGGGTTGGGTTAGGTTAGGTTAGGTTAGTTTGGGTTAGGTTGACTTAGGTTAGTTTGGGTAAGGTTGGGTTGGGTTAGGTCGGGTAGGGTTAGGTTAGGTTAGATTAGGTTAGTTTAGGTTGGGTTAGGTTGGGTTGTGTTAGGTTAGGTTAGGTTGGATTGGGTTAAGCTGAGTTGGGTTAGGTTTGGTTGGGTTGGCTTAGGTTAGGTTAGGTTGGATTAGTTTGGCTTAGGTTGGGTTGTGTTAGGTTAGGTTAGGCTGGGCTAGTTTTGGTTAGGTTGGCTTGAGTTAGGTTAGGTTAGATTGGGCTAGTTTGTGTTGGGTTAAGTTAGGTTAGGTTAGTTTGGGTTAGGTTTGTTCAGGTTAGGTTAGGTTGGGGTGAGTTAGTTTGGGTTAGGTTGGATTGGGTTATGTTAGGTTAGGTTAGGTTGTGTTAAGTTGTCTTAGTTTGGGTTGGGTTAGGTTAGGTTAGATTGGGTTAGTTTGGGTTAAATTGGGTTGAGTTAGGTTATTTTAGGTCAGGTTAGGCTGGGTTGGGTTAGTTTGGGTTGGGTTAGGTTAGGTTAGGTTGAAATAATTTGGGTTATGTTGGGTTGGGTTAGGTCAGGTTATGTTAGATTGGGTTAATTTGAGTTGGGTTAGATTAGGTTAGGTTATGTTAGGTTATTTTAGATTGGATTAGGTTGGGTTGGGTTAGATTATGTTAGATGTTATTAATTTATGTTGGGTTACGTTAGGTTGGATTAGTTTGGGTTAGGTTGGGTTTGGTTAGGTTAGGTTAGGTTGGGCTAGTTTGGATTGAGTTAAGTTAGGTTAGGTTAGTTTGGGTTAGGTCGGGTTGGATTAGGTCAGGTTAGGTTAGGTTGGGTTGAGTTGAGTTAGAGTTTCGGTTAGGTTGGATCGGATTAAGTTAGGTTAGGTTATGCAATGTTAGGTTAGGTTGGGTTAGTTTGGGTTAGGTTGCGTTGTGTTAGGTTAGGTTAGACTGGGCTAGATTGGGTTGGGTTAAGTTAGGTTAAGTGAGTTTGGGTTAGGTTAGGTTGAGTTAGGTTAGGTTAGGTTAGATTGGGTTGACTTGGTTTGGCTTAGGTTGGGTTGGGTTAAGTTAGGTTGTGTTAGGTTGTGTCAGATTGAGTTGGGTTAGGTTAGGTTAGGCTGGGTTAGTTTGAGTTGTGTTAAGTTGGGTTGGGTTAAGTTAGATTAGGTTGGATTAGTTTGGGTTAGGCTGGTTTGGGTTACGTTAGGTTAGATGGGGTTAGTTTGGGATAGGTTAGGTTGGGTTAGGTTAGATTAGATGGCATATATTTTTTTGGCTATTTGATGGCATTTATTTCACTTTGTAGTTGTCTAAATTTTAAATATTTTTTAAATTCACATACTATATTTTTAATTTTTAAAAAGGTTTAAAATTGACAATAGTTATTACAATTTACAATAAATAATCAATAAAAAATCAACAATAAATATTATAATATTTATTGTAGTACATTATAAGTTTATATCTTAAAAATTAATTACCATAATTATATTTCTATAATAATGGCAAATGCAAAAGTTATTAGTCATAAATAAAAAACCATAAATTAAAGATTTATATACAATAAAACCTATTAAGTTGGTATAATTGATAATTTT
Source organism: Druceiella hillmani (assembly GCA_039881145.1). Taxonomy (NCBI): domain Eukaryota; kingdom Metazoa; phylum Arthropoda; class Insecta; order Lepidoptera; family Hepialidae; genus Druceiella; species Druceiella hillmani. The sequence continues at coordinate 7,039,708 of JAYKKI010000061.1, forward strand.
TCTTATTCGACGTGTAATACTGTTAAAAATTACATTGTTTTAACGTAATACTAAAAGTTTCCTTTAAGTGATTTAATTTCTAATTGCTTTGTGTGTGCGTCAAATGTGTAATATCTAACGATAAATTCATTGTGAATATAGTGAGAAATAATGATGTAATATACAAATTTCGACATATTTCTGGTGCGTATTTTTTTGAAAATGGTTTTTTTATAATAAATAACCATCAGCTACAGAATTTCTTTCTAAGTATGTCGTTTTTAATGTGTATACTTTCATATGATTTCAAAAAAATTGTTGAAATATTCCTAGTAGTAAAGTGTATATGTTCCAGCATTTTTTCACACTATCCAAAAATCGCTATGAAATATATTGCATTTTCTAAGTGCTAGGTTTAAGTTTACGCGTAATAAGTTTACACATACCGTTCAAAAGTTACATTTTTTTTCTATGTATTGATATTAATATTTACGAAATGAATTTCCAAAAGATTTTAATGAAAACATTTGTACAAATACGTTAAAAATTTGTTTCTTTAAGATTGCGGCAAAGTAGGAAATCTTCATCATTTTATGTCATTAAAATTTAAAATATTTCAATTTGATTTTGTTTAAAATTCAATTACCTTCAATTACCTTTAAACTTTTCAATGGCTCGTTGACAAAAGTAGTATGATATTAAATATCATCTAAAAATAGTAATATTGAGAACTTAATCGAATAATTTCAACATCTGCTTAGTTACAATTTTAGTTCAAAAAATTTTGTTAAATCACCAAAGAGACATGTCAGTATTAAGTAAAAAGTTAATACATACAACAGGAAAAACTTTTTAATTTTATTAGTATAATCTCTTTTGCAATTCGGAGGAAATAATATAATCTAAAAATGTTACGAATAGTGAATATTTCATATATTTGGCGTTAATTTTGTAGAAATTCATTATTCACAATTAAATGAAACTACGTGACGTAGTATTATTTCTACTTTCTTTAATTTCTTTGCCACGACCTAGGTTTCGTTGTATTACAACACCTTCAGGTGGGATATTAGCATCTTTGCTAATAGCCCACCTGAAGATGTTATAATACAATGAAACCTAGGTCGTGGTAAAGAAATTAAAGAAAGTAGAAATAATACTACATCACGTAATTTCATTTAATTGTGAATTACGAATAGTATTAAGCAAGGGGTAGCGTATCCAATAAGATACAAGAGATCCTATTAGAATATCTGGTTTAGCCTTCTTGTTTAGATAATATGTTCAAATTCCATTTTATTTGTTAAGATTATAAAAAAAAAGCTTTAAGCTTGTGTTGCTGAGAAAATTCTGTGGAAATATTTTCACTTATGATGAAAAACTTTATATTAACTCACGGTCACCGGTAGTTGAGATTTCCTTATGTATTATTTGTACGATGGCTTTAAATTAAGTAGCAACCATAAGATCAAAAATGTTATTAGCAATTCCGTATTAAGGTTAGAACTGTATATTGTCCAATAGAAAAAACTAACTTAGGTTTTCACAAAAATATAGGGAATATTTATATTATTAATATTTCTTATTAATTTGCAAATAGAACCGAATCCCTCGGTGAACAGCTAGTAGTATAAGATTAAGGAGTGGGAGAAGGAGATTTTACATCTACGAAGCATTCACAAGCGTTTTATAACATATCTTCAAGATGTTAGAGTGGAAAGGATAGGCCATTCATATAAATGACGAGTTCATCTCACATCTGAGGTTTGTTGGCATCATCTTAATGATGATAAAAACGCCACAGGATTTGGCTAAGACGCTGACTAGCTAAGATGATTCGCCGGGAAGAATATAATTTTAATCTTGATCACCAAGACTGGTAGCCGTCGGTAATGTCAATTTTTATTCCACATACAAACTATGTTCCCTTGTTGAACATCAAAACTCTGTAAGGTAATGATGAATAAATTAATATAACACAATATATGCATCAACTATATAAAAATTACATTAATATTTATGTAAACTAGTTTGGTAATTTGGACTAATGATCCCGGCCATTTTCGTTGATTATAGTATGATTTTTTGAGTAAATGTGTCTTAACGATGTATTTAAAATATTTTTCTGCCAATTTTGGTACTTTATTACAATCCTCTGGTATTTTGTTACAGAAGCGTATACTCTGCCCAACATATGAATTACTAATCTTTGTGAGTCCAAATTTAGGAAAAACAAATTTATTTTATGTCTACTTTTGTTATTATGACGATCACAGTTTTTTTTGCTGTGGAATAATGTTTTTTTCCTCACGTGAAAAAAATTAAAAAATATGTGTAATATAATTTTATCTATACAGTTAACACATATGGCGGACTAATTGCTCCGAGAGCAATCTCTTACAGCCAACCAAAACACCGATCCAGCCCCGCCCGATGAACGATCTGGAACCGAATATGGATCCCTTTATTACGCCGCACCGTCAAGCACTGTGTGCCTTGTGATCAATTCAATACACCATGGCAACGACGATTTTTATACCATCTTCGGGAAAAATTAAGATTTATAGTTTCCTTATTGATGACGCTGCTTGCAAGGATGAAAATAGTCGGTGAAAAGATTAATATTGCAGTATATTAGAAGTACAATATCTACATTAAAAAGATAAAGACTTTTATAGATTAAATTATATTACCTTTATTCGGCGTCCTTCCAATTTTGTTATGCCAAACACAAATGTTTTTTATTCAAATCAATATTATGGAAAAAATATTATACACAGGACGAAAGACAGGTTTAAAACCATTTCAGATACTGAATGCTTTATTGAAAATTATATAAAATTAAATATAGTCATAAATGCAGAGAATAAATATGTCTTAATTCCTTGTCCCTTGAAACAAAAATCGGAGACAAAATATCTTTCAACCCTGTCGCCAGAGTATTGTTACGCATCTGTTTGTAATTGAAAGCGACACCTATTTTTTTATTTTCCGCAGTGAAGTAAGGAATAAATATTAGCTTTCTTCGGAAAAACATTTTAAAAGCACAGAGTACTCGGCCTCGAGAGCCGCTATGAAAACGAATAAACGCGATGTACAGCTCATATATTTTAATGAAACAGTGAAATATAAAGCATTTAGAAGATGTATGATACAAAATTGATAATGGACTGATAGTTCAGAGGATAACCGGCATATCCAAATCTGATTTTTTTTAAATAATGTCTATATCGTACGGGTTGAAGAAGTGTATGTAGGCTTAAAATATAGATTGTCCTTCTTTCCTCACCAAGATGCTCTCAATAGCCACATATTGTTTCAAGTTATACGTGCATATTGAATATACTTACATATCTATTTGATAGTCAAAGATTATGTTTTACCTTTGTGTACTACCTATAATTTTTATGCAAAATAGTTGTAAAAACATATTATAATTATTAATAGAGAACTATAATCAGTTAATTTGTATTATTTTGAAGTTGTACAATAGAAATAAGAGAAACTATACGTTCATTTAGTTTATTGATATTTGCAAAACTAATAGTTATGGAGTATAGTGAAAACCCGCGATCAAGTCAAAATATCACAGTGTGGAATTACGAAAATTATTATGATAATGATAGAGCTGATGATAAGTCAAGTTGCACCGCTACATTACTGATAATACCAGCTATTTATGTCGATGATTTCAATGGAACAACTGCCACAGGAATCATTGCTTCAAAGTAACAGCTGCTGTTATTATTGCCGTCAAATCAATAACTGTCAAAACCCAAAAGAATGTCATTCTTAAAGTAGACTTCACAAGAAGTTACTGGTAATTGTAAAATTTCCAAAAATTTGGAAGGATAATCCATCAAATAGCACAGAAATATAAAAAAAACAAGAATTAGTCTGGCTGTGAAATGATCATGGTTCTAGCCAGGAAGGTGCTTCAAATGAAATAGAGGGTAAAAATACATGAAAAAACCGAAAGTGGTTCGCAAGTATTTGTGTCATAATAAATTCATAAATGATATCAGTGTCTGCCAAAATTTGAAAAGAAAAAAATATCTAGAATATGTCGCAGTACTGAAGAGGTAGAACTTTCACCCTTTCCAGAAAACGAACATTTATATAATTTAGAATTACATCCTTGAATATAACCATCTCGTGAATTATATTTAAAAATGTGATAGTTGCTTTCATAGTACATGAACGAACTCAAACATACATTAAGACACGGACTTTAATGTATGTTTGAGTTCATTCATGTATATTGAGAACATAGTTATAATATATAAGTTAGTCTGAATTCAGCGAGAAATTATTTAAAGTGTTTCAACTGTACGGATGAAAAACATTATCTCTTGTTAAAATACTTGTACTGCACACTACATTAATAAAGTTAATATTTACATAGTGACTCTTATAAAAATTCTAGGTCAAAATAAATTTATGATTGCATTATACACAGATAGCTCTTTCCCAGGGCATCATTAGTGTAGAATTAGAATTACTTAAATTAAAAGCTATTTACATAAATAATGTTATTATGTAACATGTAATTTGAAGCTTAATTTCATTAAAATCGATTGAATAATTGAACCATAAACGTGGAAGTAAGAAACGTATGTACACAATAATTATATTAGTTCGGATAAGTTAGAAAGAAGATATATTATTTGAAGTTATATATATTCTGTTATATTCTAAAACACGCAAACGCACCAATGCCCGCGCATTGGTCTCTTGCTATTGACGAATTTTGCTTTCCTAAAAGAGTTCTTGCCCTTAGCCTCTCTCGTTTTTTAGAAAAGTTTGGCTTCCTTTTAGTAAGGACTACCTAAACAGTTTTAGAGTTTTTAAATTTCAAATAAAAAAACAATAATTATCTATGAGTCCACACTCACACGCATGGGTCCATTGTGTGTTTGAAATATAATTTTACAAAAGAAGAGTGTGAAATTTCATATATGTTTTATTATCTTTTATACACGAATGAATTCCTTCTAATTAAACCTACCTATATATTAGTGGACCAAACTAAAACTATTATATAAAATAAATTTAAAAAATACTAAACGTATTAAACAAAAGTAGAACTACAGTATAAGTAACAAAATTATAAGTATTGAATATATTTGGCGTTAATTTTGTAGAAATTCATTATTCACAATTAAATGAAACAACCAGATGTAGTATTATTTCTTCTTTCTTTAAGTTCTTTACCACAACCTAGATTTCGTTGTATTACAACATCTTCAGGTGGGCTATTAGCAAAGATCTTTGCTAATAGCCCACCTGAAGATGTCGTAATACAACGAAACCTAGGTCGTGGTAAAGAACTTAAAGAAAGTAGAAATAATACTACATCACGTAGTTTCATTTAATTGTGAAAATTATAAGTACTAACCAATCCAATTTTTATATAGACTATTTACATCTCCTACTGCTCCTTTAATTATTACCCCTTGTATTGCAAAATTATCTCAAGACGCAACACGACTATCTTCATTAGCCTATTCACGCGTTCTGACTCCACTAGATCTCCAGAAGTCCTTGTCAAACCTTGAAGCGTGGTTTACCGTGGAACTGTGCGACGTACGGGATGGCGACGCGGTGCGGCGACACGGCACATCGGCAATACACGCGCGTACTTATTTAGTATTTGTGTTACTCTCGTTATGCGAAATATATTATCATTATATTATTTATTTTATTTAATATAATACCATTTTAATATTTATATGTATGGTCGTAATGAGAATTACAGTTAACATATTGCTGCTGATTTCGACAGTTTTTACGTAAGAACCCTAAATATTTCCGGGAGGTAGAAGTTAGGTCAAGCTTAGATCACTCTGTGTGAAGTCCTCTACCTCCCTGTAAAATTGCCACCAAAATCGTATGTTTGGATGTTGATAATATGCAAATAACCATATTAATTTAAGAAAAGTTACTTATTTCTTAATGATATACAGATACTTCAATTTTATTTGTCTATTAATTACGTCAGAAAAACGAAGGTAAGTTCAAAAATACATAATATGTTGTTGCTGATCAGTAGCTTCCTTAAAATTATCCCCATATAATGCATGATAACGAAAACAAACTGTTTAGTGTTAAAAAGTAGGCATTTTGAAATAGGCAGGCAGAGTCATATTAAAAACAGGATTCATTTAATTTTGGCTGCAATCAGGTTAAAAAAAGTTGATCCAGTATTGCATATTGGAAAGATTGTTGATTTCTTTAGTACTTATAAGAATCATAAACTGAACCTATTTTTAAAAACAGTTTGCAATAAATTTCGTAAAATCTAAGTTTTGTATTAAAAAAAAAAGAGAAAATTTTCTTTAGGATTTAAATATTTTGTTAAACAGATATTACGTTTTATATAAATATTAAAACAATATAAAGTGTCAATAAAGCGTGTAAATATCATCTTAATATATATACAATAGGTGATTTATAAAAGACCGAAAATTTTTTTTGACATTTTCTTCACTCTCAATCCCTTAATTTCATATATTCTACTAGAAAACATACCAGGATTTTTAATTTTTTTTTAAATTTGTATTTAAGGGTCGCTACCCACTTTTGAAATTCAAAAAAAACATTTATTTTTAAGAGTTTATTAATACCAGAAATGAGTGTTATGCATAGGCTTTAGGGAAAATATTATACTAAATAACAATAACTATCGTTCCTCTAAATTATTAAGTAAAAAGAAAAAACATTATTGTAGACTAACAACATTAAGTATTGCTTCTGCTTAGTATGTAATTTATTGTACTTTTCCATCAATGCAACACCTCTCTCAGGTATATCGTTAATGACTCTCATATATTGTATAATTTCTTTAGCCGATTTGAAACTTTCTTCCTCTTCCCATAGCTCAGGATCTTTCTGAATGAATTCGCAAGAAATTCCAGTGATTTTGAAAAAAATCATAGTATTTGTTGATATAAAATCTTCGATGTTTCTATTTACGATTGCATTGTATTCCAAGGATGCCTTTTTCGGATTGTTTTCCGTTCCTTTCAGTTGTCGGAGCCAAAACCATATTACGTTTTGTTTCGATAGAAACTCGTTTGTCAAAAAAAGGTAAAGAAATTAACTCTTTGGAAAGATACCAAAGATGATCCAATATTCTTTTATGGTGACTTTGGCTACAACTTTGTTATATTTTCCGAAATCAACCAAATCTTTTAATATCTGTAAGTCATTCACTGGGGCCATATGATCCATTGGCGCTGTAAACCAGTATTTTGCGTAAACAACTACAACAAATGTACAAATATCTGTAACGCTTAATTGTGAAGCTAATTTTAAGCTGATGCTTAAACAAAAACAGTGCGTATATAGCTTTTGCCATCCATCGCGCACGGTGCATTCCAGCAGGGACTTTGAATAAAATACCGCTTTCAGGAATCCCTCCCAAAAAGAAAGTTATCAAATGAAGGAGCTCTTTGTAATCGTCACGAGGCTGAAATTGTTCTAGTTGATTCTCAGCAAAAACGATGATATCTTTCGAAACAGTTTGAATGCAATTCCATGTAGACGGAAATTTCGGTTTTGAAGTCTTTTTGATTTAGTTTTGGCCAGTAGCTTTTAAATCTTTTAAAAATAATAATTTCAGGACCACTGGAAGGCCATACAGCTGTTACAACACTTTTGACTAAAATTTCTAGTATGTGATGCCGGCTGCAAACCAAATCAGTTCCTTTTGCATTTTCTGTTCTAGAAGACGCATGCTCAGATTATTGGCCCTGTATTAGATGCTGTTGTTTGATACAACTATATACAACACATACATTTTATTTTATCATATAAATTTCATGATGTAATAGTATCGAAAATAGCAGGAGCCATTGTTTCTCCCTTTTCAGCTGGAAACTTGGGAATAGCCAAGAGCTGGTCGACTCCTTTTCCAAATACCAAGATTGGTTGACGATCTACTATTTCATCTCCGGTTATGTCCTCCAGCATCTCTCCATTCCAGCGCACAATAAGTGTATTTAGTGGTTGGAAATTTGTTTTAATAGACACTGCAATCTGTTTTCTACTATCCATTCTTTGGCGATGTATAGAATAGCTAATGTTATATTGTGATACGTCACAACCCAGACGTTTGAGTTTAGAAGCCAAAACAACAGTTGCTTTTCGGTCAGTCAACTTAGCGACATCAAGAGTAATGGCTAAATTCAAATCTAAAATTCTTTTTCGATCTCGTTTCTGTGGTGTAGTAAAACCAGGAAGAGGGCCCTGGCTGAGGAGATATAGGATGACTTTGACTTATATCGCTATCACTTCTATTCCCTGCAGAAGAAGATGAAGAAGATAGTAAATCACATTTCTCAGTTAATTTCTTCATTGTTTCCTTTTTCCTTTTCTATAATCTTTTGCAACTTAGCTTCTTTTGGTAAATGTTTTTTTAAGTTTTTTGCATGGCTTCTATCGATATTACCAATTTTTCCTGGACGACTCATTTCTCTTTGTTTTAAAAGAAATTGTTTATCTTTTTCAATAGTTATCGTATTAAGGGCATTTGAGTGAGCAATATCAAACAAAACATTTAAATTTGATTGCCATTTGTTTTCTCTTTCTTTTATTGCTGCTGAGCGTTTTGCCATATTTTCTTTATTTTCTTTTAAATTCTGCCATTCTTTGAAATATTTAAGTATTTTCGTGTTAACATGTTGTTTTTCTTTGGTAGGAATAGTTGGTTTTTGCCATAGTGTGTTGTTCATTACGTTTTTAAAATAAAAAAGTAAACACATCACTTCTTTCACTGATGGTAATTTTGTTTGCACCAATTCGGAACGAGATTGTCCAATCAACCATAGTTCAGTTCTTTTTCGCGCTTTTGTAATATTCTATGTCATTTTAGAAATACAAATACGAGAATAAAGCTAAAGTAATCACATTTACAATCAAACACAATCACTTTGACTCGCAATGATGTCGTCACTGGATAAGTGTATAAAAGAGCAATGGATTGTTTATATTAACTAAATTGTGGATATCTACAGAGAGCACTGAGGTGCCGACGAAGTGAGTAAACAAAGAACTGTTTGCGTTAGCAAGTAAATACCGTCATCAAAGTTATATAAGTAAACCATAGCCAATATCGCAATAAGTGCAAATTTTAAGGTAATTCTTAAAAATCTTATGAGGTGATAGCGACCCTTAAATATTAATTCAAAAATCCAAAATTTAAAACAAATTATTATTTTGGTAGATAGAATGATATTATGGGTTGAGAGTTAAAACAATTAACAATTGAATTTTATGAATCACCCTAATATGCAATGAGTATTCATTTTTTTCCAATGGTTTCGTATACCATTCCTTACTCAGTTCCGATTTGATGGTGGCTCAGAAGGTACAAATAGTCTGAACTAGATTACAAATGTATTTTATTTCTTGTTGATAGACAGAAATAGAAAATATAATAAGTATGACCTTTTTATAAGTCTATGGTCAATAAAAGCTCGATTAATATATTTTCCTTCTACGGTGTAATAAATAGGCAACCTATGTATATCCTATATTTATCTTACACTTTGCTATAAATTCTAACATAAACAAGTGAACGATTTATCGATATTTGCTTGATAATATGCAGTGTAGCATAAAACAGATAGAAGTATCAAAAAGTGTTACTTCTTTTGTTAAAAAATTTTAAAATGAAGTCAGAATGTACAATATTAAAATAAAAATAAAGAAAAAAATTAATGGAGTGGTACCATTAAGTTTTTTCTATAATGTTGTCTTAATTTTTTGGTTAGTGACTGTAAATATAAAATGCTAAATGGCACGGTTATTAGTCTTTCCATTACAATAAAGCGTGAGAAAATACACATAGTTACATTCTGAATGCTAAAATGTGGCATCATTAAAGTAAATAATTAAGTACGAAGCTATTTGCAACAGGGCGCCGATTTGATTTAAAGGAGACGGTGCTTGGAATTGTTAAGAGCCAGTTAAACGCCGAGTTGCCGTAATTAACTCGATTGTAACCGAGTGCCGCTAGCTTACGCACTCGCTCGCTGTCGAATATAAATACGAGTATCATATTTTATAAAGCTGCCACGAGATTAATAAATTGAAATGAAGACATTTAGCGTTCGAGTTCATTGGATGTTTGATCGACTTACGCTTTGTGCTATGATTTAATGTTTCTCTTTAAGTTGCGTAGAGTTAATTTGTATTTATTGCGTGATTCAATTTGTTTAAAAGGTTTAGCAACCAGAAAATTTAATTGTGTGCTATTACTATTAATGCATTAAATGTATATTTCAAATGGGAGAATGGAATTGACATCAAAATACAAATTCAAGGTTATTTCAAATGGGAGAATAGAATTGACATTCAAAATTCAAAATGATTGACTCATAATTATAAAGTGTTAGGCAAATCTTAAAAGTACCCACTTTATTAAAATCACTGGCGGGAATATACGACGTAAATTAAATTTTTCAGTTTATTAAACTAATCTGGTGTTAACTCAGATGCATCTATTTTTAAAGGATTGCCTATTAAAATAGTTTTTGTGTATAAAATAAAATCTAGAATAAGAAATCACATTCAAAATAGTTTGATTTCTTTAACACTCCCCACTCGTGTAGAACCAGACATTATAATAATAGCAAAGGGGCCGCATGTTGCTGGTGTTATCGTCTTTACGTTGATCTTCATCCTCTGAGCCTGAGTTAAAGAAATAAATTTCATTTATTAAATTGCCTTTTTGTATTCCTTACTAACTTTTAATATCGTTTGAGCCTTTTTCTTTAATGAGCAATATATATTTTTACACTTAACATAAAGACTAATTTTATTAACTGGAAATTATTTACAAAAATGTTTATGGGTTAATAACATTTTTACAGGTATTAATCTGTATAGTTTACAAAATAAAAGAAACAAAAGGAACGATTAAGGTAATGCCTTAATGTAATAAAATGATCATAATTTAACACTAGAAGATTGACACCTCCCTGGAACTGCTACCGTGACATATTTCTCCCAATCTATTTATTATAATGATCATTGGTACAATTTTCGAAAGTTGTAATTAAGACAATTAGTAAAATATTAAAACACGTTTATTAATTACTTTCTAACTGTAACAAAGTCTAAAACATCGATGAACTATTAGTTATTGTTTGAAAAGCAAATAACGCATAAATATTGCTCTCTATAAGTGTATTTATGGCACACAGCTTTTTTTGCACTTTACAGATGATTAATTATTTGAGCATTTTGACTTGAAACTTTTTCTTGTCTCTCTAGTATGTGTTCCGGAAATGCTATTGGAATACTTGTTTTTCTACTAGTTGTATACTTTACACCAAATTTTATCCCAATTGCAATAAAAAGTCTCTGATTAATTTAGCTACTATTGATAATTTTATGTAATACTCATAATACCCATTTATAACTATCAAATCTAACGAATTATTAAGTTTATGAATTGGCCAATGTCCTAATGGCCTTTATTATATGTTTACGAAATATTTGATCTACAATAGCACTATATTTCAAGCCGTTGTAAAATAGAAATATCTCAGATTTATTTTGTGAACTAGAGTTTACATTGGGGTGTATAGTATTGAGCATTAGGACATTTTTTATTAGATTTAGCCTGATAAACATTCAAAGATGTACCTGTCACCTGTTTTTATTACAAACGCATTGTATAATTCTTCTTTTACGCTTTTCAAAGAAACTGGTATTTGTTTGTGAGCTGTGTTGATTGTCCATACGATTTTAATATTACAGACATCAAATATTTCGCTAAAAAAGCGGATTGAAAAAGAAGTCACACGTAACATTTTTTTATTTTTGTTGATGTAAGGGCCCATAAATTGTTTTACAACCCAGTTACCTGGGCGCTTGTAATTTACTCTATTATATTTTCCGATATAAAGAAACGCATTGATTACATAATTTTGACCTCTGTCTACAACTTTCTAAAATTGTTGACCGTGTTTATTTAGTTTGGAGCTCATAAACTGAATAAACCGGCAAATACACTTAAAAGAAAAAAGTTGTCAGTCGTTGTGTATGGCCCTGGCATATAACAAACTTGTGCATTAGTAACAAATTTCTGAGATCGTATCAATCTTATCCATGCTCAGCCTTTGGCGTCTATTAGATTTGTGATCGAATCGTAAATATTTCTTTATCTCTCAAAAACTATTACGAAACATTGTTGCTTTTATAATATGATTTCCCCATTTCATGGACCATAATGATTCCAAATCTAAGTTTTATTCTCCAATCTCACTACGTATGTACAACACAGCAAAAAATGCCTCTAATTCTTCCATCGTCTATACCAATCCTCGTCTTGTAATTTGCGTTGCGCCTCTTCTACAGTACATTACAAAATATATTATATTATAGTATACATATTTTTTTGAAAATATTAAGAACCAAGCACTTTGATGATTCACCAACATTACTCATCCATGATACATCCACATCTACCAGATGTCCTGCCAGTTTCAGTTACTGTCTGGGCTATTTTTTTATCGTTACCGATATAAAGGTGTTTAATTACAAATTGAAAGTTATTGGAAAATTTGATTGTTAATTTAAAGAAGACCTTAACAGTAAGTATATATGCACATACGTATGTATTTTAAGGCTGAAAATCCTGAAAATAAAAACAAAAGGAAAAAAATAGTTTTCGTAAAGTTCTTCTATATTTTTATCTTATTTCCTAAAATTAATATTTCCTTCTGTTTTACCTTGTTTTTAAATATGTGGTCTACTGTGAAAACAATCCCAACCGTACTTTTTTCAATTATTTAGATTAAAAATAGAAAAAAACACATATTGTTTTTGTATCAATATGAGATTAATTTCGATTTCAATACCATATTTAATTTCAATACAAAAAATCAAACTTCGAATTTACAGAACACCATTTAAGGCGCTGTAATAATACATTGCCTTGAATTGTGTTCTGTAACTTAGTAATATACCAAGTTTCATACGTCTTCTGTAAAAGATTCAAATATTTAAACGGGGGCAATTAAGAGAAAGACGAACTAAAAGTATTTTGCAATAGCTCCGTTTTTTTATCTTCGAACGATGTAAGGAGTAAAAGAACTATTAAAAAAATTTAAGTTAATTTTCGATGGCTTTTCAGTTATATTTCTTAATAGAGTCTAAAATATACCAAATTAAATATACGTGTGTACAAGAGCGCGTCCTTATAACAATATGTAAATCCATCTGGTTGTCTAGCACCTAAATCAATAGATTTTATATTTGGCAGTTCTGACATGACAACATTTCATTCCACAGGCCTGTAAGCTCGGAAAGTTATAGTTACGAACTTTGACCTGTATATCTAATGTTGTCTTTCGCAAACTATTCGATTACATTATTAGGTTATTCAAGGCTATAGTTAAATACCATAGCAACAAATTTTATAAGGTCATATGACCTCTTCCCGCGAGGAATGAACTTTGAATGCTCTATTTTGCATATTTAACACAATGTGGAACACCATTTTAAGTGAAAGCGTCTCTTCTTCTGACTTGGCTTAGTTTACAAATGAGCAGCCTAATAAGTGTTAACAGCATTACAAACAACATGAGTTTTGTTTGCAAAATAAGTGACTGTGAACGTTAAAAATTTCCTATCGAAGTTTTTACTTCGGTAACAGTCTATGATGGGCTGATCAAATCAATATTATGTAAAGCTTGGTGAAACATGTAACACAAAAAATTAATGGAAAAACCTTATTGCAATACAGCATACTTTGAATGATCGGAAAGTATCATATTTTTAGTTTTTCACATTCACTCTCCTTGTAACGAGAGTTATAATCATCAATTTCAATCACCAAATCAAGTTAATGGCTAAATTATTTTCCTAGTTATTTTCATAATTCATGCCGACAAATTTACGATTGGGTGTTGTATCCAATGTCGTTATACTCTATAGATATAAGTTGGTTACACCCAAATATAACGAACAAAAAAAGACTCTAAATAGCGCCACGCGAGAACTACGATAGAAGATAAAGTCCTCGGAATGATAGAGATAGTCGTATTAAAATTGAGACAAACTATCTTATTTTTTGAGGATACTTTTAGAGCGCAAATGATAAGTTTCTCCATAAACTTCGTCGTTTAACTGGTATAGCAAGCTAAATAAGACGATTATAATTAATATTTTTCGTATTTTATCCCGTTCCCGATATCCCGTTCGACGTTAACGAAGGGGTTAAGCGTTCCTGTTATGGGAGAACCGAGCGCCGTGCGCCATCATACTAGATAGTAAACAGTTTATTCGGCTTTGAATTTTGGGCGACATGAGTGTTATTCCGCGGAATGAGTAATTGATGATACTGGTAATTGAGTTTTTATTGATTTAATTTGAGTTAGAATTTAATTTTGTTTCGTGGGATTTGTGTTTACGATAACGGAAGGTTTAAGATTCAGAAAATGTTTAAAATAGGAAAATATTTTTTTAATTGAAAAATAATAATTTCTCAGTAAAATAGGCTTAAATCAAAGAGTATTAGAGATTATTCTCAAGACAAATCCAAAAAAAAAGCTCTACCAAATAGCCAATACCTATATAATATAACGTCATTGGCTGTACCCAAATATGTAATTCCATGCAGTAAGGCGGGTTCATTAAACATAACTTGATCGCTCACGTATTTGTCTATTTTCGATCCTATTTCTTTTGTGTTTCTTACTCTCACTATGTTTAATAATTTTTGCTACACTTAGTTTATTCCGGAAAGGTCCCCCCCCCTTCTGGAAGTCCCCCCTTGCAGGTGCCAGGATCTACTCCTACAGTCTTGTAGACAACATAGCCTACCACTTATTTATAAGGAGCTCTACTAGTTAATTTATAAGCTCTTTTTTGCATACCATTTTGTCTAAATGCCAGTATAATTCTCATACCAGCAAAACATTGATGTCAATCTATCTGTTTAGTTGTCGTAGTTTCTCGGAATTATCTCTATTCTTTTCTATTTCGAACTTAACTGAAAATTCTCAATTCAATAATTAAAATTCCTAATTCTCCGATTACGCCATGATACACTCTGAAAAATTTAAATGAAATCATATATTTTCAAAGGCTTATAAAAATTAATTGTATTATAACGTCAAGGCTTGTCAAATAATTTGCGTCATGTGTCATAGGGATTCTGAAGTTATTTCTTAGTGCTTGGCACCCGGTACGTCTTTTTTCATGCACTAGAAAGTCATACGCGCGCATGCTGTAGAGAAATATGACTATCGCCTTCTGTAGTAAGTCATATATTAATGCAAAATAATATTTACACGTGTTTAGAATTTAAGTTTACAGCTGACCGCGCACAATGCTTGCTGCTTTAAAGTATTTATTAAATGCACTAATATACACACATACAACCATATATAATAGAAAGAGACAGAGAAAAAAGAAACAGACAGAAAGAGAGGGAAAGGTCGCCGAGAGGGGGCATAACGCTTTTTTCTTACGTGACGTTCTGACAATTTGTTCTACTGTAACTCGCGTAGAAGAAATTCGTTCCAATAAATTTACCTCATAAGGAATTTGCACAAACTTAAAAGCAATTGAAATAAATTACTAATATTTGTTAAAAAATTATTATTTTTATGGCAAAGTTTGCACTATGAGGATACTTAGGCATATATAAAAATTAGAAAAACTGATATTTACAAGTATACATTTTTTCACTATGTACGTATATTACCTATTATATCTTTGATAGGATTAAATATACGAGTATCTTGAATATCTGGAAAACTATGAAATTACTAACTATCGTTATAAACTTTTAATTATTTTTCCTCAATTTTTGCTTTACTAATTTTGCAGATGGATCTAATATATTTTCATAAATATTTACAGCAATATGTTCAGAATTTTTTTATTTATATGAAAATGTTCCACGATGTATTAAATCAATATACAAATTTAATCTTTTGATTTGCCAGCTTTAAAATTTTGGAATGAATATTATTGAATGTTAACTATTGAGAAATATGTGGATTAATAATAACAATAATAACTTTGCTTACTCTTTACAATAAGAATCTAGGAACAATTTGCATAATATGTACACTTAATGTAATATTAATATGCTAGTTAAATTTTATTTTTTGTCAAAAGGTTAATGTTACTGTGATGTCAGGCTTCGGTAGTGAAAGCTTCCTTAAAAAGTTAACATTCCCTTCTATTTGGCTTTCCGAGTCAAGTTCTGGATATGAACAATGGAATTCTGTAATATATATATTAGTATATCAACCATGATTAAAGATATTTGCTAATAGTAGTTAGTTTGCAAAATAACTCCAATAAAACAATGGAACGGATGGTAGTAAATTGAAAGTGTTACAAGATATTTGATACTCGTAGTTGCTACTGTGTAAAATAACTATACTATTGATTATGTCAGAGTTTGATGATGCTTTCTGGAGATGAACAATGGAACTTTTAACAGATGTTAGTAAATCGATCGTGATTCAATATATACGGCTGATAACTAACCATTGGCGACCACTACTATTTTTTCATTTCTATGTTTTGTTGATAATCTATTTGGACAAAGAGGAAATTATCTGTATACTAGCTTTTTCCCGTGTCTTATAATAATTATCCAATATTCTAAGAAAGAAAATAATTGTGATTACTAATATTAATATATTAATATATCCCTGAAAGTTCTAAAATAAAATTTGTTTTAAAAAACCGACTTCAAAAATTCAAAAATAATTAACTCAAAGTAAGTACCTAATTATTTGCAATAAGTAACTAAGTTACTTATTTTTGAAGTCCTTGCCAGCACCACCGATCAACTTAAACAAAGGTAAATTTTTATATTTTAAGTACATCTTTTATGAATCTGTTTAGTATTGTAAGTAGATTGGAAATTATAGTTTTAAATTTATATTATAAATTTAGTTGGTCGACAGAGCTGGCACCGAGTTCAAAATAAGTAGCTTAGTTATTTATTACAAATAAGTAGGTACATATTTTGAGTTAATTATTTTTTAAATTTTAGTACCTACTTTTTTGGAGTCGGTTCTTTAAAAGAAATTTTATTTAGGAACGGAATGTAAAAACAAAGAAAGCAGAGTATTTAAAAAGGTTTTATAAAAAAGCAATATACTATTTTGAAACATCTTATTTGAATGTACATATGCTTGTAGGTGTAAATGCATACGACCATGAGTGTGTGCATGCGCCTGGCTGCGCGTATGATTCTTTCGATTGCACGTATATGTGTGTGCAAAGCTGCAAAAACGAAATTGTAGGTGTCGTAATTAATTGTTACATGATTTACAAAATTTGTTAGTTCAAAACAAATAGATGCGTAAAGGTCCAATATCATTTGTATAAAAAAAACCTTTAACGCAGTTTAAAACGAACGGCAGTGCGTGATCTCATTCAATGTCTAGATCACCTCTCATCTAGATTTCGACGTAATTCCGTTTTAACGTTATCCTTAGTATGCCTTTATAAATAAATATATAAATTTATACATATATATATATATATATATACATAATACATACACATAATTAAGTATGTATATATACACAAATTTCGAAAAATATAAAAAAAAATGTAAAAATTGCCTTCTTGTGTAACTTAAATGCAAAAATGTTTATCCCTCGTTTATTATTTTATACAAATAACTTATTATTGAATATTTGTAATTTTTAACAAATACCTCGTTTTAAACAATTGTAAGATTACATTCGCTTAGTCCATATACCAGACGCTGGTCTGGTCGTTATAGTGACGAGCGCTAGCAAAATTATTATACATAGTTCAATACTTTGTATGGCGAAACTGTAGGCATATAAATGTTGAAAAAAAAAGTTCGTGACAGCATATATCTAATTTTTATTCGTATGCCACATTTAAATATAAAAAATATGTCAATAACCAAAAAAAATATTATCGTACAAAATTTGGGCATTTACTAAATAATAATGAAATATATGATGGGAACAAAGAAAAACTTTTGAAATGCTATAAATTTTACATACTAACAATTAAGAAAAAATCTTGTATATCATTTCTCGACACGTCCCTTCAAAAGAGCATGTTTACATTTAAAGAATTCTTTTGGTCATGACTAAAGCTTTTTTCTTCTACATCACTTTCGAAGTATTTGCTGCCCAACGCTTTTTTGAGCTGCCCAAAAAGTCACTAGAGTCGATGAAGATATATGAGACGATCAAATTAAATATCCTGAATAGATTAATCTGTCCAACGTATCGTATACGGTCGTTGTACTGTAACAATATAATTGAAGTCAGAAATCTTCCTCGTTTGCTTCTAATTGAGAATGAGCTAAGTCTCAATGAATCCAAGTTACATAACCTATCAATTTTTTTTTTCTAGAATCGTCATCATGCAAAATTTCATAAAAGCCGTCGCCGCAACGATTTTTCAATTCAACAGTCAACTGAAGTGACACCCATCTTCTAGACACTTTATAAAATTACAGCATATTATGAATCATATTTTGGGTTAAAGTGAAACGAATCTGCAAAATTGGGGCTATTTTCTTCGGAGTTATGCGCTTGTATTCTTTTACAAGCTGTTCCATTAAAGTAATGATTCTACTACTCTGTCACTACGTAGTGAGCCTACTCATGTTGCGGGGACAAAAAAGTTACGCGGGTTTTAAAATATATACACCATGCAGCGACAAACACGATTTGCCCCAGTATGCTATCATGTATCATGAACGCATCGCAGATCGCTGCTCTAACGCAGAGCACACGCGTAAACATATATATATATATATATATATATATATATATATATATACATATATATATATATATATATATATATACATATATATATATATATATATATATATATATATATATATACCAGCTGACCCGGCGAACTTCGTATCGCCTCAGAGTTAATAAATGTTTTAACTTATTGGCTGAATTAAATTCAGTTTTTTATTAAGTTAAAAAAAAGTCAAAATGAATTAAGTTCAATAAATGTACAAATCAAAATGAAAACTATTTTAATTAAATTAAAATAATATTAAAATCACGACTCTGTAGTCATCACTTGGCATGCGATCCGACGTAGTTATTAACAACCGAACCAATGTATGATATTCATGAAGTAGTTGCTATAAATCTTGAAAAACTTCTCTTTTTTTGCCAATTCGATCTTTTGACACCGATCAAATTGTTCGTTCATGCTGCCCATGAAGTAAATTTAGATTAATTTATGCTGTGCATCTTCAAGCGGTTGCAATAATCCAATTCGATTGTGAATTTGGCCTTGGATCTATAAGGTCGAAGGCGAAGTTAGATTTATTAAATTATGATCACCAAAAGAAAATAAACTTTAATCTCTCTAGCAGAAATTATCTTGAATATCAGATTGAATCCGAGTTCTTCGGCAAAGTCTGCTCCAAATGAAGTCATTTGGAAACATCCCTTGTATCTTTAAACGTTCGATAAAAAATGTCGTGATTCTGGTGTTTCGGCATGAAGTAATGAACCTCAGGTGGCAGAAGCAAAAATGGCAATTCCATCTTGCCACTGAGAGAGCACAATCCAGGCGTTTCTCCAGCGAACTAATTCAATGCACCGCAATGGTCGCACACAATATCCATTGGGCTAATTCGAACGAAAGGATGCGAGCTGTAGTCAATTATGCAATCGTATTTAAATGCTAATCGATTCAAATCAACGCTTGAAGCATTTCTTCTTGCGCGTCGAAGATTATTACATTGTTGATCGCACAGATCAACAATGTAATAATCTTCGACGATTTTTCGTTGCCAACTGAACTGTTTTTCTTGTTCTTGAGTCGGGCCATACTTACGCGGCGCTCTTCCCGTGTAATTTCTTGTTCACTGCGGTGTATTGATTTGCAATATTCCTAAGTCGAATTGTATTACGGTTTCGTTGTGAAAGATTAGACTCTCAGCATTATAAATAACACTGAAATTAATCACATAAAAA
The DNA here is from genome assembly GCA_039881145.1 of Druceiella hillmani. Classification (NCBI taxonomy): domain Eukaryota; kingdom Metazoa; phylum Arthropoda; class Insecta; order Lepidoptera; family Hepialidae; genus Druceiella; species Druceiella hillmani. The sequence continues at coordinate 7,059,675 of JAYKKI010000061.1, forward strand.
TTAATCACGTAAATTACATAATGAAGCAATTATCGATGCCCGCACAATCACAAATATCATAACCTCACAAAGTGAACATCTTCATAAAACTTAACTATTTGAAATCACTCTTCGCTAATGAATTCCAGAAAAAATCGTTTAAAGAGAATTAATTTAATCAAATTGAAATGAAATAACGGTCGAAAACTGAATAAGAATTATTTAAAACCAATTATCATTTTCGTTCGGGTCTGTCATTTATGACATACTTTTTTCTTTTTTTTTTCTGTCATTTATCACATATTACGTTTATTACACAATTAAATTATTTATGATTTTTTTTACTTTCTTAATGCGCGAGGAAACTTCTCGAAACCGATATAAAAAAAAATTCAATAAATATATAATAATCATATAAATTTTCAATGAAAAACAAAATATCAGTCAATCCGTTCTCGATATATCATCAACAAAGCCGTTCCATACAAAATGTATGGGAAAATAAATTTTCTTCAAAATCAAAAAAATTGGTCCAGCCGTTCTTGAGTTATAAATGGTGTAACTAACACGACTTTGTTTTATATATACAGATATAATGAATACACATGTTCATCGTCACTATTTTGATAAATACTTGTATATTTGTAAGAATAGATGAGTCATACATAAATTAAGTTTAGTTTACAATTATTAGAACATTAACTTGTAAAATAAAACAGAAATGGAAGAAAGGGTCATTTTAATGAAGGTATCCGCATTTTTTGCAAATTTTAATGACATTTGAATCACGCAAAAATTAATTGGATAAAAATCGATGCATTATTAATAAATTGATAAATTTTCGAAATTTTAAAATTAATTGCAATTTAATGATGTAAAGTCTCTGATTAACTTCCCAGGTAGAATACCTATTATAATGAGGCAAAATATAAATTCAAACGGAACAAGGTATAAAAAAAACATTTATAATTGACTGAAAATTTAAATACCGCAGTTTTAAATACTGTACTGCGGTAATTAAATTGAAAAAAATTCAAAACACGATAGATGAAAGATTATGTAACAAAAAAATCGTTATTACAAAGTAATCGGAATATTCTTCAACAAATATCTATTTAATCATCATCAAATGACGCATTTGATTTTGTGTAAAACTAAATAGATCGACGTAAAAATAGGTTTCAAAGAAGCAGATGTATTATCATATTCTGCATGAGCAGGCATACTCATATTTTATAAACAACTAATAAAATTTGTAAATCAACATAATTCGAAACAGCATTTTTTTCTCAATTAATGAAAAAGTCGCTATAGTATATTTTTAAATTTTCTACGTGTCAGGTTTAAGTTTACGCAAACTAGTTTTACGCATACTGTTAAAAATTTAATTTTTTTTCTGTAAATTGATGTGAATAGCTATGTTCTGAAATTCCAAAAGCATTCATGAAGACTTTTTCATAAATAAATTAAAATTGACTAACGTTTTTATGACTACAGCAAAGTGAAACATCTTTATCATTTTATTTCATTACAATGTAAAACCTTTGATTTTGATTACGTTTTTATTGTCAATTGACTTTAAACCCTACAATGGCTTGCCGATGTAGGTACAATGATTTTAAACTATAATCTAAAAATATGACTATAAATGAAAAGAAAGTGCAAAGTTTGTATACACTTGATATATGATTCACGAATAAGACATGTTAGCATTAAGTACAAGAGTCTGGTAAAAAGTGAAAAATATACAACAGAAAAAAATTAACATTTCTCTGGTGTTATTTATTTAGTAACACAGAGGAAAATATTACGAATAGTATTGCACAGCAGTAGCGCGTCCATTAGCATTAAAGGGATCCTATTAGCATATGTGCTTTATCCCTCTCGTTTAGATTAAATGTTAAAAATTTCTCTTTATTCGTTAAAAATAAAACAACTTTTGACTTGTATCAATAAAATTCTGGAGAAATATTTTCATTTATAATGAAGAACATTAGACTAGCTCACGGTCACCGGTAGTACAACTTTCTGTGTGTGTTATTTTTAAAATTGAAGTGATTTAAAATCACATAGTAATCACGAGATCAAAAGCGTTATTAATAATTCCGTACCAAGGTTAGAACTGAATATTTTCAGGTAAAAAAACTTCTCAAGTAGAAAAAATATATTCAGGATATTGACATTATCAATATTTTGCATTCTCATAAAAATGAAACAATATCCTCTGTATGTAGCTTGTAACACATATGTGTTCAGTTTCAATTTCAATTCAATTTTAATTAAATTTCAATTCAACTTCAATTCAATTTTACCTCAATTTCAACTCAAAATCAACTCAATTTCAATTTAATTTCAACTCAATTTCAACTCATTTTCAATTCAATTTCAATTCAATTTCAATTCCATTTCAATTCAATTTTAATTCAATTTCAATTCAATTTCAATTCAATTTCAATTTAATTCAATTCAATTTCAATTCAATTTCAAATCAATTTCAACTCAGTTTCAATTTCATTTCAATTAAATTTCAATCCAATTTTTATTTTTATTCAACATTAATTTTTTTCCCTTGTTAAATGTCAAATCTGTATTAAACAATAACAAATAAATGAACAAAAAACAATAAACAAATATCAAGTTATATTATACAGCATAAAAAAATATATTATTATGTATAAGTTTGATAAGTTGGACTGATGACCCCAGTAAGTTTTGTCGCCTATTAAATCATCAATATAGGCTTTTTTCGAAATGTATTTTTGACCATTGCGATACATCTCTTGATATTTTGTCATAGAAGCTTACACTCTTTCCTACAAATGAACTATTAATCTTAGTGAGTCTGAAGTTAGAAATATCCATTTTACTTTTATTTTTAGTATTGTAATTATGACGAGCACAATTTCTAAGGTGAAATAATTGTTTTTATCTCACATGCAAAATATTTTCAAATATTGTGATGGTAATGCGAGTATATTAACTACTTTTAACAGTTCTTTGAGCTGATCTCGAGAACTTAATTTATACTTTTAGCGAATTCTCTTTTGCAAAATAAAAATGAAATCATCTTTTGCGGCCCCACCTCAAAAAAATGTGCTACACGACGTTATAATATGAAGGTAGTTAAAGTAACAATTCTTGTAATTTCTACATGTGTTAAATCCCTTTCTTTATGGCTTATGCAGCGGAACTAAGTTTCTCTGCCAATCCTGAAATGTAAGCTCCATATTGTGGTGTACTATCTATAGTAATACCAAGTTTTGTTCAAAAGTCCATTTTATTTGTCATCGCATACTCATAAGAGTAACTTTAATTTCTTTAGTTTTTTCTACATGGTTAAAAAAATATTGATATTAATACAATTAAATATTTGTGACACAGCTTCATTTGCATCATCGAACTATTCATTACATTTACTATAAACGTGAGAGATGTATCGTTAGCATACAACTTTATTTCAGAAAATATTTTGACCAAAAGAAAAAGAAAGAATCCCGATATATAACCTTGGAAAATGTACAGTTCCTTGATTTCATTTCCCCTGTCTCTAATTTTTGTGTTTTTTCGTAAAATACGGATTCATTAAGTCAAGGGCTTCATCTTTCATTCTATAATATTGCAATGTACTAAACACAATCAAATGCTTTATGCAGAATATGCCAATGAGAGCCTGCTTGGGAAGAATCCAAAACATTAAAGATGAGCAAATTAATAACACCGTTGCGTTAATTGAGGATCTGCCTTTCATAATGCCTGGCTATTACTGGCTATGAAGTGGTCCAAAACAATTAATAATAAATATTGAGACTAATAAAGAAATAAGCCCCCATTTTCGCAACCATGATAGTTTAAAATTTTGCCTCGGGATATCTCACAGCCCAATAGATTGACGGCCTAAAAAACTCGGTGTCGAAGCAATTGAATTCGGAAGACGGAGTACGATGTGTGGTGGTGCGCCATGGAAAAGCCTATATCCAACAGTGAATAGTCTTAGGCTGATGGTGATGGTTATAATGATTTAATATTTTTTTCATCAAAGACATCAAGTGACATAGAAATAATATAGTTGCAGATCAAAAAGTTATAAAAAATCAAAGTCGTGAAGCAAATTCCACTCAACAAATTTTTCTTAGTATAAACCTTAAAATTATAAGGCATAGTAAATAGAATAATAAGAAAATAGTGACTTCCACAATGTACCTATTAGAGCCAAAAATATGGGTAAACAAGATTTTTAAAAAGAACGAGAAGACAAATTTAATATGTTTGGCACGTATCAATAACTGACAGAAACAAATGTCACCAAACATTACAATTTCTTTCTTTATGTTACATTCTGAAATTGTTTATTATAGCTAACAAATGTCTTGTGGTATGCTTGTTAAATTTTTGTAATCGTTTGCTAAGGAAATACACATGCCTGGTACGCCATTAAAATAAACAATAAATATACAATACAAAAAATTTATGAAAACAAAATCGTGTTAGAATTTCATGGTGCATATTTTTTTAAAAATATGATACTTAAGATTAACTTGGAATGATATATAATGAAATCAACTAAGTTCTAAGGCTCTCAAGGATTGAAGGGTAAGACTCTAAGGGTTCAAGTATGCTCTAAGGCTCTAAAAATCTGTAGTACACTTTGAAATGACGTTTGCATTTTAAAACGTTAATATATTGATAAAATGGTGTAATTATGTCCAAGAATTAACAAAGTTTTAAGTCTAGAGCATAGAGCGTTACACAGGTTAAGTAAAGAAAATAAAAAAACGAGTACAAGTCTTGATAAGCAAATTAGTAAAATCCGATCAACAAAACCAAGTTAATCTTTGATTCATTAGTATAAAAGGTTTCATGACGCCGACTGAAGGTTGTCTGCTTTGCTACAAGTAATGAAAAATAGTAAGATTTCGTTATTGCAAGATCTAAAAAGAGAAGGCACAGTAAATACGTAATTGAAAAAAAAGTATCAAAGTACATATTTCCAGATATTTAACTAACAGATACTATTCCTAAAATTTTATCAATTGCGAAGTTGTAAATTATATTTACTATTGTACTAATGTTACTGTGGATATTTACTATTGTACCAGTGTATACACAAAGCTAAAATTCCTTCCGTGTCGATTTTGCTCAAAAATTGATAAGTTCAGCTTTAAGATGACCTCCGTTTTTAATTGTATTTTATCACGTAAATAAATAGACAACAAGTTAAAATAGAATTATAGTGGTTCAAGAAGCATAGTACGCGCAACAGAAAGTATTTCATTTACTCGTTTTGTTATTTGGGATCGAGCATGGTCGTGTGAAAAATATATTTTTCTAGAATTTCTTGGCACTTTAGCAGCGACTAAAGTTCGTTCAAATGTTTACAATCAGTCGCCCGAAAAATATATTTTGCTAGAATTGCTGGGGACTTAAGCGGCAACTAACGATTGTTCAATTCTTTACAATAAATATTAATGGTAAATTATCTGCTGGCTAGAAGTAGTTCTCACTAAATAATTTAAAATATGCCTCATACATACTTAAAATAACAAAATTAACACCGTAATTTTTGTATACTTTACTAGAGCTGTTCGAGGAGTTTCAAGAACATTAAAAAATGGCTCTTTAAACACGGGTTTATTCAATTATATGCGCCGCTTTAAGAAAAAGTGGTATACGTAATAAATAAGTCCTTTCCAGATAATATCCATTGCATGAAACCCAATAAAACTAAATGTTTCTAGATCAAACTAAGGCAGAGGCATCCATATTATAATAGAAACATTATCTACCGTGTGTCACATGCGTTTGGTATTTTCACGATAATATTCACTATGCGAATATGTAATATATTTGAAATATTTTCCATTCCGCTATTCAATTAAAAAATCAACGAAAACGCGTCACCTGCTGTAATATGTATTATCATCCATTTCTCGTGATAAAATCTTGTATCCAGTATGAAAATTCGTGGATGTATGGAGATAAAAATAAAACGAAACTAGTAGTCTTTGATGTGTTTTTGGACGAGTGAAAATATCTTCGATTATTCATAGTTATTCAAATCTCGATAATAGTTATAATTATATTTTCAAATAATGTGGAAAATATAATTAAATTAACTAGGGGATGTACAAATCCCGGCACTAATTCTGATATATTCAACAATATGTCACCTTTAGTGTATCTCTAGCGCTTTATATTCCGAGCTGTGATTAAACAATTCTACCACAGTTTTGTACCAGTCCAAATTTAAAAGTTTTCAGATTCTATCATTTTTGTTATAATTTCTGTAGTTTAAAATAAATCAGCTTTCCTTAAAATGTCTTTATGTTATTTATTGAAATATTATTAAATAAATAACAGTTAATGTTGAAAATTTACGACAAATAAAATATTTAACAGAAATATTTTTTTTATATTAATTGAACTATTAGTTCTAGAAATTCACAATTCGGTCAAGTGATGTAGTATTATTTCTACTTTCTTTAATTTCTTTACCACGACCTAGGTTTCGTTGTATTACAACATCTTCAGGTGGTATATTAGCAAAGATTGCAAATTAATTGTCTTATTGTAAGTTAATAGATTTTTCTCTATTAACGTATTGAAGTTATTGAGTATTTTAATTATCAATGGAATTAAAAAAAAATTGGCTGTAAGTTAGAAATAAATTTCACAAAAAATTATTTGGGAACAATTTCAAAATTGTGTTTATATCATAACGTATTTCTTATTTGAGTTATAATAATAAACAATATTTCTGTAATGTAAACTAACTGAAAATATTTAATTGAAGCAAAACTAACATTGCACAGTAAGTACACGACATGATTGTTCGCATTTATAACTCAATGAGATGACACCTAATGTTAAAATTAGGGGGTAACTTATATTTTTTTATTTAGCATAAAATTGAATCCAATTTTTTCCGGAATACCGGTTTCTTAAAATAACGACAGGCAATGCATAATAGAATGAATTTATTGGATATGTTTCAAGAGAAAAAAGGTAAAATTTATAACAAAAAACTTTTCAGTTTGCCTGCTTCATATAAAAAAAGTTTGAAGTAAATTACATAACAGACAATATTACATCTCTTACATGTTCAAATTTAATATGTAAAAATATCAGTCATCTCTTATTTGTAGAAATATCAGCCAGTCGTTCAGAACTTTGCACATACTTAATATCAATTAACTTTGCTGTACCTTCCCTCTAATAAAATTGAATTTACCATAAATGTGTTTTGGTAGCTTCACATCCAGCCATAAATTCAACCTCAATTGTTGATAAGGCAACATCACATTGTTTTTGACTAGCATGTAGGACGATCATTCAACATAAAAATATAATTGGATGATTTTCTTGCAACTAAATCCCCAGCAAAATCTGTATCTGAATATCCAATAAAATTTTCATAAACTTGATACTTCATACACAAATTTTAGTTTTATTAAGATAACGAATTATTCCCTTAATCTGAGTATTAACTTGATTTATTAACATATTTACTTAACAGATTGACATTATATGAAATATCTGACCTAGTTGCTGTAGACAAAAACAATAATGACCCAATGGCTTCCCGGTAAGGAAAATTAATCTACTCGCTACTAATATTTTGAACATTTACATCAACAGGTATATTACAGGGTTGTGCTGTACTCATATTAAATTTACTTATTATCTGTTTAATATATTGTTTTTTATTAATACACGCAGGGTTATCAGTTCTTAAAATTTCTAATCCAACAAATTAATTTAAATTCAACTCTTTGATATTAAATCCTTGCTTCATATAATTTAAAATTTTATCTAATATTATATTTGACTGAGGCATAATCAAAGGATAGTCGATGTATAAAATTAACAATACCTTAATGTCATGACAATTACCTGCGAACACACAATTTTCTGCTTGTGACTGAACAAAATCAAACTTCAATGAAAACCTAATAAATTTCTTATTCCAATGAAGAAATTATTATTTCCAGCCATGTAAGAATTTATCCAGTTTACTTATTTTATTTCCAGATTCTTTCGCTCCATCTAGGATTTCCATAAAAATATCCTGTTCTGATTCTCCATAAAAATGGCTGTTTTTACATCTAACTGCCTTACATTCCAGTTATATTCAGCAGAGACAGATAACAGTATCCTTATTGACTCATACCATGCGGTAGGTGAATATATTTCAGTATAATCTATTCCTTCAAATTGTGTGAATCCATGGGCATATAGTCGAGCTTTATGTCTATCCCATTTACTATTTTGGTTTCTTTTAATATTTAAAACTCATTCCACATTTTACTATCATTAAACATTAAGGCATGACTTTGTTTCTTCATAATAGTATAGCTTTGTCTTCTAAATACACCTCCTGAAAATAATTTTCTTTTTAATTTAGGAACATAAAGAACATTTTTAAGACACTTATCTCCCACTGTCCATTGACATACTTGTTAATCAGAACATTTCCTTGGCCAACCACTTTTACAACTTCTTAGTTTGAATACTGAATATATTTGGCGTTAATTTTGTAGAGATTTTTATTCACAATTAAATGAAACTACATGGTGTAGTATTAATTCAACTTTACAACTAGAAATAATACTATATCACGTATTGTCATTTAAATGCTTCTTAGTTTCCTAATTTTAGGAGAGAATCTGTATACTCATGCAATTCTGCAAAATCTTTGCGTTAATAAAACATGTGAGCTAAAGCTACGCTCTCTAATATCAATCCATTCCTCTCATCATCATCTTCCCTATCACTATTTGCTACACTGAAGGCTAACATATTTTTGTCTCCGTGGTTATGTTTTTGAGTAGGAGCACGAAAATTGTTTCCGAAATGACCACGTTTTCCACAGTTATAACATCCACAACGATGTAATTTTTCCTTTAACTCTACTTGTATTCGTCGATAAAAAAGTATTCTTCTTTTTACTTTGTTTTGCCACTAATAAAGCCGTTTCATTCTCTTCTTCTGATAAACAAACTATCAAGTTGATTATGGTTTGTTGCTTTAAATCAAATGACATCCAAGCCTGACGAAGATATCTGTACCTGGGTGGCGGTGTGCTCGATATCTTTGTTATAATTGCAGTTTCACTAATATCTTCTTGATTTTCTTCCAACTGTTTAGCTAAACTTTCAACTTTAGCCATATTCTGAGCAATACTATCTAGCAGTGACATTTTATAATCATAAAAACATGCATGTAATATCATTTCAGTTCTCTCTGATTTTTATTCATAGATGGACTCAAGTTTAATCATCACCTCAAGCGCTAATTCGCAATTCTCGGTTAGTGCTACTTATTTGACATCCATAACTGATGTTATTATAAACAATGCTACTTCATCGTCTTTATTCCACTGAGTCGTATTTGTTTCTGGATTTGACGCGTTGATATTTAAACCTTTTGTGCGCAGGGAGCATTTTACTTGGAATTTCCATTGCTTGAAATTTATTCTACCCAATTTGTTTATAGTTCATGGCCTTTCCGAATTCCATGGTTATAAATATCACGTACTTCCATTGTCAAACTTTCAATACAATTTTATTTTTTTCACTGTTCTTTGTTTATCACTGACGCTGATCTCGGTCGATAACCAGTTCGAATTACAATAATAAACAATATTTCTGTAGTTTAAAGTGATTTTTAAATATTTTATTCAAACAAAATTAACATTTCCAGTAAGTACACGGCACACCTAGTATCGCAATCAGTCAATAACTTATTTTCTTTGGCATTACTTATTTTTATAATTTGTCAGGTAAGTATAAATATAAAATTTAATTTAATTTTTCCCGGAATAAAGGGTTCTTAAAATAACTCCAGGTAATGCATAATAAAATTAATTTCTTTCATGTTTCAAAAGAAAAAAGGAATCGCAAAAAAACGGTATGCGTGCGTATGCGGCCTACACCACCAATACACACTTAGTCAAGCGATGAACTAATATTTTATTTACTACTTAGTACAAAACTAAAAAAATGTCTGATTTTTTTTAATTTAAAGAGGAAAAAATCCTTCTTTACAAAATTGGAGCCAGATTCAATTGAATAAATAACGAAAGAAGGATACACTTACTCTATATTTTTAAGTGTCGTATATACATACAAATTACTTACTATCCAACTGCCACGTTCTTAGCTCAACTAGAAATTACCAAAGAACTTTTATTGCATAATTACCTAAATATCTCCATAAACGCGTCTAACCTTAATAAAATTGCTTGGTTACGTGGTGAGAATTTTTTTGAGAAACACCTGTCTGTCCGATGCAATACACGCGTTCGTTTGATTTTTTTGTAAACACTTTTCCTTATGGACGAGCGATGTATTCCATATACTTTCTATTCCAGTAGCGCAATGTATTTCGTACGAGGGCAAAATTAAATCTTTTTCAGCAATGAAAACTCGAGCACGTACGTCTGTTACGAGTATTGACTACGCAGAAAGCTCCTTCACAGACTTAAAATAGATGTTGGTATAAAAGAGAAACGAAAATGCAAATAATAATTAAGGAGGGCATTTAAAATAAGGTTAACATAGTGTCCAATAATTTAATCCGTATGGCGAAGTGAAAGAAAATGTTTTGTTCTTTCTAAAGAGGGATATATGACCCGATATAAGGAAACATCTATTTTACAAATAAATCCTCTTTCAGCATATAAATACATATTGCTTATTTTGAAGTAATTTTTTGTCATTATATAAAGTAACCTATAACGTGTAATGATATTATTCCAATCTGTTTGCGATCTCAAATGTTCGTTAAGCAATTTCTGAGTTAGTATTTATTATATAGACTTTTAAATAAACTTATCGATTATGCAATTTTCGTGAAATTTCGAATGTATGTTGCATGTTTCGAAATATCTCTCTACCAAGAAAGCTACAACAAATTCTTTAATACAAATTATTTCTTTCCTTTTCATATTTCTTGTAACAATAGATACTTGTGAATGAAAAATCGCGTTTTGAGAGTTTGGAATTTATGAATATAACGATAGATTCGTTTATATTTTGTGAATTCGGAAAATATGACCCGCTTTCCCTTGGCGTTGCTTTAGTGTTGAATAGTGAATACTGAAAAATTATGTAGATAAAACAAATACTGAAAAGGTATAGCTAACAATTCAATAATGTTTTAAATAATTTATTGCATGAAAAAAATTATTTAATGATATTATTGTTAATGCTACGCGGAAAACGATGTTTATTATGTCTTGAAACTTAAAAGAAAAATCATAATTCGTTTTCGAAAATACACTACAAAGAAAATAAATAAATAAAAGAAAGCTCCTGAAAGGTAGAAATAATCTGTTTATCTTTGACTCAAAGATAAATTATCAGCATTATCAACATTACTTGCGATTGAAGATATTACAACGCACAAATAGGTTTTTATGCTGCCTTGCTGAATCAATATATCCTGCTCGATTCTTGCATTTTGCGCTCGCATACGTAAATAACTCTGAGCAATATTATATCATATTTAAATACCATATGGCGTGTAACTTCATAACCATTTAGTTTACATATGTGATTGGCTCATAATAAAAGCTCTCTTATTTTATGAAATGTTGAATATATTATGTAAAAGTGGAAATAAAATCAAGGGCGTAAGTCAAACTCAGTGACCAATTTTCGAATTCTGTCTACAAAATTTTATTAGACATAAAAAATTTGAAGAAAGTTAATGCAAACGCTACGATTATTTTTTACTTAAAATATATAAAAACCTTTTAACCATTTTTTAGTGCTAGTTCTGTTTCTATTAAGTAACTAAAGTATTAAGCCATGTATCTTAAAGTACAATATTCATGCAAGCAAAGTCAGATACTTTCCATTTCAGGAGAATTACTCTCCTGAAATGGAAAGTATCTGGTATAAATACAAATAGAATAAAAATTTTGCATAGTTAATTAGTATCATGGACACTAATTACATTAACATTTTAAATTACAAATTAAATTGAAGGACGAAGGGCCTAAAATATGTAGAATTATTAGGACTAAACGTATACTATGAAGTTTCCGTACACTCTTAGACATTTAAATACAAATAATAATACTATTTGTCGCCATATAAATATTTTGCCTAGTCAAACCAAATTTAGAACTGAATTTACATTTTTCAGGTAAATTTAGGTAAACCGCTAGTAATATTGTTTTTCGTAATTTTGAATTTAATACTTTCGGATATAGGAGAAGGTATTTTTTAAATAGATTTTTTCAATGTCATCTCTTAAACAAACTTCTAAAAATAATCCGTCTAACTTGCATGTTTTTGGAATCATTATAACTTGCTCTTTCAATTGATATTCCATATAATACGTGAAATAAAAAAAAGTTTAATATGTTTTACCACTACGCTAAATTTCAAGACGATCGTAACAGAAAAAAAAATATAAGCAAATTTTTAATTTTCTTTGAATGGAAATAATATTAAATAGAGACTGTTTAAGGAATTTAATTTTTGGAATCACGCGTTATCACAAAATTTTGAAATGGAACGCAACCCCATAAATTTGCAATATCTATAATAATATATGTAATAATCTACCGACCCATAAAAAAATGTAGTGGTCAGTTAGTAGTCAAAATTGTGGTTGGCTGTAAGAGATTGCTCTTATAGCAATAAGTCCGCCATATGTATCAATTAGATACATTAAAGTAGATAAATGAATAAATATATAAATAAATAAAATTTGAGTCAAAAAGTATTTCGTATATCTACAGTTTTTACATAATTCAAATATCCAGTAGATGGTAATTGTTTTGCAATTTCAAATTCTGAATCTTCTGACTTTTGAAGTGGTTAGATTAATAATTTAAAGTCATTTTCATCTTATTAGCGCCGCAGTATATAGAGAAACCTGAGAATAATTGAGTTCGGAAAAATTTCCCGATTTTAAGGTTTCCATACCATAAGTTTGCCTTCAAGAACTAATTGCAAAAAGAAAATTCGGTCACTTCCGAAAATCATTATCCTTTCCATAATAAAATGTTTAATACCTTATGTAACTTTATATTTGAATGTCTTATTGAGTAATGCGCAACTAATCTTGAAATCATGGAATAGAATTAACAGAATTTTATTTAGTATTACTTTAGTCAAATATTTGTAAATATTTTCAAATATGTGATTAATTAATTCTACTGTATAACGACTTTTTATTACAAGAATTAGGGGCAAAATCTCAAAAATTGCGGCTTGAAAGGAAAATATTCCGAAACTGGATTGTTTTCTATATTTCTTTTTGCAGCAGTTTAATTGAACAATTTATGCCTCGTTCATACTACTTAAATATAACCTGAAAACTACACCAATATTGCCATTGGAGAATACAGCCATCATTAACTGAAATTTGGTGTTCAGGCCTGGAATATTTTTGTCGTTGAAATAAAACATTACAAATATTTTGTTGAAAATATGAGTATCATCTAATTTAATTACAAATAACATCACTTTCAGATACAGGTAATCTTCTAGCAACTAGTCTATGGCATAATACGAATCCTTAGCTATCAAGACAATGAAGGGTACTTAAAGCAAACTGACTTCGAAATGACGTCCATGATTTACTCATAAAGCATATTTAATGTTTGCCGTGTGATACCCCAAACTTGTCTCTAACTTTTTGCAAGTGTAACCACTTGCTGCTATGCTTTATACAATCGATGTAAATAATTTGATTACCGATGTGATATCTTGTAACGAACCCTCGGAATGACCAAGTAAGTAACGAAAAATAACCGTCTAAACTCTACATGAAAAATTAAAAAGAAATGTTATCATTCCGAAAGAGGTCGGTTTCTATTTAATGATACACAAAACACATTTATTCTAGCTATTAATAAAGCTAACGGCGCGGATAAAAGTAACAACATATTACAAAGGAATATAAACTATATAGCAACTAAATTAATCGAAATTTTGAAGAAATGTACACTTTGTGACCATATAGTTTTGATAGAAGTCAAACTATATGGTTACAAAATGTAAGAATCTGTTATATTAAAAAACGCTAAAAAAATTATTGAACTGAGCCGCCCACGCCGTAGCCTGCTTACTTCCGATGGTGAGTATACGGCAACATGCGGCGCGCAATAAGACTATAATTGCCTCTCTGTTTGTCAGTGCGTTTAAATGACAGAAATTGTGCTTTATGTTATAAATATATATAGGGTAAATCACAAAACGGAAGAAATGTATTCTCTGAATAATAAAGGTAGCAGTGCCATAAAAAAAAGTTGTTTTATTTTTATCGAAAATGAAACATTTAATATGTAAAGGAAATATAAATACAACTATGATAAGCAGTTAAAGAGAAAAAAAACATTTATATTTCTAAAAAATCTCAAATGCTGGTAGATACATCAGAAAAGAATAGTAAGAGTTTTTATGTATACAAACATTTTAACAATACGCTTATCACTTCCAGGTTAAATGATTAAGGTTTTTGTTTTTTGAGGTCCAAGCAATAATTTTTTGACGTGTTTTTGTTTTTTGAAAGAAAGCCACATTTAAACTTTTTTTGACACCCTCGTTTGATAATACTTTTTAATCATATAACATCCAGAATATCATACTTTTAAATATCAGCATTTAAACATGTTAATATATAGGAAAATTTGATATAAAATTTTATATTTTATTATCTACTATTTTTTTAATGACACCCAAGTATTTAAAAGGTTGACCGTGGGTGCGTGCTTGTGCAAGTGCATGTATAGGTGTATGCGGCTGTTTCTTTAAAAAATAAATATTTACTCTCAAAAATATAACTAGAATGATTTATGAAGATTATTGGGTAAGAAATGTGATGGATTAAAAAACATGAAGTGAAATGTTTATGACTACATTTGTCATTGGTGTCGTTTTTAGTTACATAAATAAGTTTTTAATATAATTACCAAAAACGTTTTTCATTGTGATTATTCGAAAAAAGTCATTCAAAAATCTGTCTCCTGACAAAAGTAATGCTAACTAAACAAGTAAGTTAGCTGAAAATTTGTAATATACTTCTAAATTTTAATTTTTCTCAATTTTGGGACCCTAAATAACGTTTTCCAAGTTTCAAAGAGATTTAAAAAGTTAATGAAACAAGTGAGTGCAAATATGTTTACAAAGAACTAAATAAATTTGTTTTTATTTTGATTGCCAAATCAAAATATTACCGTTCAGTAGCTTCATGAATAAGTCAGCAAAAAAAGAGGTTCATGTTTCTTTAATATTGTTCTATGCTTCTTATATAAACAAATTGTTCTATATTTGTTTGGATATATAGAACTAGATAAGGTGGAAACAAGTTGGTTGAAGAACACAAATAATAATTTTTTATATAATTAAATCCATAGTTATGAATTATTTACAACCATTATTACCCATATATTCATATAAACAATTTACAAAATAATTTCTCAGGCACGAGAAGAACTCTCACTGAAAAGGATCTTTATGTATATTGACACTTATAAATATTCAAGGATAAATGGTATTTTTATTAAAATATTGAAAAATAATTTATTACAATAAAATATATGCCTTTCGCAGGCATTGAAACACGGTGAATTTTTGAAAGATCATAAGTTCTTTCATAATGGTTAAATAATCCTTATGTATTTTACGTAATCTTTTAAAAACCCTATTTAATCTTAATTTTAAGGTGACTGCTTTCGGAATAGGGGGAGGGGAGGTTAAATCGCACGTGTACTTTTACTTATTTTTCTGTATATTTTCGAACATGTACTAACTGTAATAATAAAAGAAATTATATTTTTTTCGGTCTTTATTATCAGTCGTTGCAAACAAAACCCCATACTACATATTGAATTAAAAAATTATCTAGTGCACATACTTCTCCCCGCTCTTTACTCAAAATTGTCATAACAATATTTTGATTGTTAGCCATTAAATATGTTCGGGTAAATACGTTTTATTACTGTGCCATAATGACTGTAATAGACATACAGACAGACACATCAATGATTCTATAATAGTTCCATTTTTGTATCTTTTGACGTACGGAATTATACAAATAGTCTACAAACAAATTTAAAATTAAAAAATTAAGCATACAAGTCAAAAAAAATTCTGTTCTCTTAAACAAAGTATCAATGTTGAGCATGCAAATTATAGGGAATTCAATAAAAATAAACCTGAAAAACCCTAAGCTTTTTTGTTCTACCCACATCGTAATAAAATTAAATTCATCTTCGTATGGAAATCAGAAGACCACGTTTATTAAAAGTGTACATGTAACGAGAGAACTGGGCCGTATTTTATATGGTCAAAGTGATTAAAATGGCTTGAATGCTTAAAGATAAATTGGAGATTTTTATATAATCTTCGGGAAACATTTGGATTTAAAGTTTCCATATTAATGACACAAGTATGAAAATACTTTCGTGAAAATATTAAATAGATTATAAAAAAAGACAACCGTCTTTAATTTTAGAAATGTAATATTTACGTTAAAAAGGTAAAATTGTTCTCAAGATCCACATTATACTATATTACATTTATCTGGTGTTCTTATATTCTTTTATATAATGTTCAAATTGTTAAATGGTTTTGCCCATTCAGTGTATTTATGTATTTTTCTGCTTAAATAATTGTAAAATAAAAATTACATAGAGGACGAACTGTATCTTAAAAATAATTCAAGGTACCAATTATTTATTGTACATCGTTATAAATATAGAAAATAAGTATACCCTAATTCCAAAAAGATCCTCTGAAAATAAAAGGGGACTCACAAAAGCCTTTCAAAGTCGTTGGCCAGAGTACTATTAGACATCTGTTTGTATTTGAAAGCGACACTCATATTTTCATTTTCCGCACTGAAGTAAGAATAAATAACAGCTTTATTCAGAAAAACCTTTTAAAAGCACAGAGTGCTCGGGCACCAGGACGGCTATGAAAACAAGGAAACGTACTATACAGCCAATGTATTTTATTTACAAAAGCAATTATAGAACATATTTTAGGAGATGTACACATATTTGATACTAATAGCAATGAAATTTTATTTTCAAAGGATAAGCAGGATGTCCAATTCTCAGGCAGTAATATTTTTTGGAATGTTATCCTTTGGTACTGGTTGAATAAATTAAAGTAGACTCAAAATAGAGATTATCTTCCTTTACTGGTCCAGTATCTTTCAATAGCCACTTATTGTATCATGTTATACATATATATTGGATACACATACATAAATGCTTATATATCTATTCTATAGTCCGAGACTGTTCTTCCTTCGTGTATTTGTATGCAATACAATTGTAAAAATATATTATAATTATTAGTAATATTGCTGCGATCAGTTAATTTGTAATTTTTTTAAGCTGTACATTAGAAGCAAGAGAGAATATGCGCTTTTTGATTTTTTTGTATTTGTAAACCTAATAGTGTTAGAAATCTGATAATGGCGTATAATGAAATCTTGGGTTAATATAAATTGACAAAGTTCTTACGATAATGATAGAGATGATGATAAATCATGTCGTAGCAGTACCAAAAATAACAGCTATTTATGTCGACACTCCTGGAGAAACAACAAATGCAGGAATTATTGCGGACTACCATTATTGAAGTCAAATCAACAACCGTCAAAACCCAAAAGAACATCATATTAAACATGGAGTACATAAGAAGTTTGCAGTTGAATATGTTTGGCGTTAAGTTTGTAGAAATTCATTATTGACAATTAAATGAAACTACGTGATGTAGTATTATTTCTACTTTCTTTAATTTCTTTAGCACGACCTAGGTTTCGTTGTAATACAACATCTTCAGGTGGGCTATAAGCAAGTATCTTTGCTAATAGCCCACCTGAAGATGTTGTAATACAACGAAACCTAGGTCGTCTTAAGGAAATTAAAGAAAGTAGAAATAATAGTAGATCACATAGTTTCATTTAATTGTGAAGTTTGTAGTTATTGATAAATATCCAATGAATGAAAGGATGATTCATCAAATTGCGCATAAATAACCAAAATAACAATCGGGCTGTGAAATGAGTTACATTCTAGTCAGGAAGGCAAACTAAGTGAGATTAAGAGGATAAGAACGTATGAAAGAAAAAAAAGTAGTTCTAAATTATTTATTTGCTTCTTAATAAATTGATTAATGAGATCGATGTCTGCCAAATACAAACAAAAAAGCTGAAATATGTGGCAGTAATAAAAATGTGAAATACAACCATTCGAAAGACTGGCAGAATCTCTGTACAATTCAGGATTAGGTCTTAACTTTGAGTATAACCACCTCTTGAATTATATTTATAAATATTATAATTGTTTCCAAACAACTTCAATGAACTCAACCCCACATTTAAGTTCAAAGAACACATAATTTAGTACGAATTGTTCGAGAAATAATTTAGAGTGTTTCAAGTTTCCGGGTGCAAAACGTTATGTCTTGTTTAAATACATTTAGTGCAGAGACACTACACACATAAAGTAATATTTACGTAGTGAATTTAAAAGAATTCTATGTATACGTCCTTGAAATTATTAAAATTTTTTTTGAGACTTTAATTCTTTAATCTAGATTTTCTACAAAATTTTGTAGATAATAGGAATCTTGAGCATCTTTTAGCTGTCAATGCTCTTCAAGTCAATTAAATTCAATAATAAAAAACAACTTCTTTTTCATTAGCTCTCAACGTCAATTGCATCAATTCTATTAGTATAAATATAAAAAATAGCTTCAAAATAAAAATGGCATCACAGTAAAAATGTGTGCCACTTTCACAGGCCAAAGAGAATTTAATTTCCATTTTTGTATTAACAAGCTGCACATATCTACTTTTTAATATGTAGTTATGTACGTATATTTTATAGGTAGAAATATTTCACAAAAGCTTTTCTTAGAATACTGGCTCAATTTTTTTATACAATATAAAATAAAAATCAGCTTTTAGTTGAGGAATTTCGTATTTTTGACTGGACTCTAATTTATTCATCGATTAAATATATGAAGCTACTTCTAATTTATTTCTTAAGGATAGTTACTTACAATCGCTCGATATGTTTCTTAAAGTGAGCCTCTACATATCGGCATGCATAATATTGATATCAACTTGTGTGCACTAGATGATGGAATAAAATTCAAACCCGTTTTAAAGTTTAAATTCTAAAATTCAGATGCAAAATTTATAGGTACAAACATTATTTCAAAGAAAAGCGGATACCGCTGCAGGTAACAGCATTGCAAACAGAGCGTACCCGCGTTGTATTTGCGATTCCCACTCGATACGGGTTAACGTTTCAAATGGATTTTGCTTTATAAATATGCAAGAGCAAAAAGAAAAACACATAATTCAAATAATCAGTATCCATTGAGGCAAATGGTAGATAACTTAGTATTTCTGCATACATTGCAATGAAAATTAGTGAGAGTTAGGTCGTGCAATGTAAATTTTTGAATAAACAAAAAATTTAATACTCAGTAGGAGTTCTGAGTTAAATATACCTAATTTTCGTAATTTCAAAGTTTTTTATGAATTTTTCTTCCACTATTCTGAATATTTATAATTATATGGTTAATCTATCATAATTTTATTTTGTAGACAATATATATTTTAAATAAAATTAAATTGGAATTCCAATAATTATTCAGAATATCCCGTAAGTCATGGACCAACCGAAAAAGGAGGTAGGCCAAGCTACGAGTATGTTACTGACAAAATTTGACCTTAATAAAAATCCCTTAATTTTCGGAATACTGATACTATTTTAAAATTTATAAAAATCACTACCCTATGTCGATATTTTCTGTGCCATGGCTACAAATTAGGATAATTGTAAATTATTTTTGTATATTAGTATGACTGAGTAATAGTCTTATCAATATATTGAAACAATTTAATATGACTAATACGGATCTCTCAAGAAAAAATTCAAGACTTATATTTCAAGATTTTGTAATTTTCATAACCTAAATTTCGCTGTTGTGATGAAAAAAAATATACTATATAGAACTGGCAAACCATATTAATACTTAACCACTGAAAGTACCCATTATGGGTAATTACCTTGTGTTTCAATATTCATGTAAATGTATTTCCCTCTAATATTTTTCGTGAAATATATTAAATGCTCTTTGAAAACAATAAAAATATTTAAAGTTCAAAATATTTTAACAATTTTTTTCAAATAATTAAGTTTCTATGTTTTGTTGCGACTAATCATGAAACTGCCTGAAATTGACTTTAATGCACGTGCGACATCAAAGCAATAGAAGTAATTTAAGATTAGAAGATTTTCAAAGCAACTAAATTTCAAGTGTAGCAAAAGCTAGCTGCCGTTTTATCTTATTTTTTTTAATAATGCCACGTCAGGATTAAATGTACTTGTACAAGGAACGATATGTAGGTGTTATTCGGTTATGTATAGTTTAAGACATATCTTGAATTTTGTATTTTTTTGAAAAAGCTAAGAAGAAAATTTAACATTTTTTTTAAATTTATTAATAATTGAGGTCAAAATTTAGTTAGGAAAAATCTATCAAGATGTTATTTTATGGCTCTTGCGTCTGTGGTTCATAAATAATGACACATTTTTTGCGAAAATGTTTGTTCTTAAAAGTAGAAAGTTGAGAACACGGTTATTACTTATAATCGCATTTGCTGAAATATTTAATTTCTAAAGTAATACCTATTTGCTTACGATTTCTTTCTCTTATCCAATTGCTTTAAAATACTCCACAGTACACAATCAACAAGGTTGAGTAAGCCTTCAGTAAGCCTTACACTTTTAAGGATAAAAATTGTCGCAAAAATTGTAATATTACTTATGAACCATGCATGAATGGTGGCCATAAAAGAATTTCATGACAAGATGAGCCTTGACAGAATTTCGACCTAACGGATTTATAAATAAAAAAAAACAAATTTAAATAATGTTTTCAGCTGTTTCGAAATTAAAAAGTTCGAAAAAAAATTTGTACTACACATAAATTTATAACACGTGTGTACCTTACCCCGTGCTCCTACCTTTGCTTCTGACCTGCCAACATTTAAAAAAATGTGATAAAAAGGTAGCAAGTTTTGCTAAATTGTTTCCAATGAAATTAAGTTGCTTTGAATATTTTTAACAATAATTAAAATTGTTTCTAATCTTAAATTACTTCTATTACTTTGATGGCTCGAACAATACTCGTACAAACGTTATGTATTGAAGAAATTGTTAGATTTATTTAACTTTAAAATAATTTGCACAAGTTAATTACGAATAAGAAACACAAGTTAATTACTTATAATGGGTGCCTTCCGCGTTTAAGTATGAATATCTTTTTTATAGTTAAAAGCGGTAATTTTTATCACTATAATTTTTGCATAACGTGCGTCTATTTTTCAAGTAGTTTTCCAGTTTTATGTAGTTCATTTTTTTCACCACAGTCAAATTTGGTTTATGAAAATTACAAAATCCTAGAACGTACGTTTTTAAATGTTTCCTTGAGAGAACCGTATTAATTGTGGTAAAACTTTTCAAGTTATTCAAAAGGCTTATTATTTAACTATACTTAACTACAAAAAAATTACAATTAGACTAAATTTGCAGGCAAAAAGATCGACGCAGAGTAATAATTTTAGCAAATTTTAAAAAAGTGTCGGTACCTCAAAAATTAAAAGATACTTATTAAAGTAAAATTTTGTCAGTAACCGAGTCATAGCTTGACCTACTTCCTTTTTTCGGTTGGTCCATGACTTACGAGATATCTGTATATAGAAATATATTCGATAAAATGTTAAAAATTCCCAAACACTTAAGTGTTTCTTGATCGGAATAGTTTTAATATATTTTTCATGGGAGTTAAGGAAAAAATATAAATAAAATATAAACAATTTATTTCATGGATTAGATCAGGCAAAGCTACATTTACCTTTTCACGTTTTTTGCGTTTAATTGTATCTAGTCTTCGTTAATATTTATGTACCTAAAATAGAAAAAAATTTGCCAAATGAAATTAAATACTGGTTAGCAAATTTATTTTCTTCACGAAAAAGTTTGGATCCCACTCTTTCGGAAATACAATGCAAAGGCCATATTCCCTCCCACTCAACCATCTGTGAAATACTGACTTACAACTGAACAATTGAAATTGCAATATAACTAAGATCTTATTAACATTAGACCATAATCGGATCTATTAAAATTAGACCTTTTCGGATCTTATTAAGATCGAAAACGAAAGAACATGCTTTTCGATCTTACTTTGAGGGTAAAGCAAATTCATATAGTACGTAACTCTTTCATATTAAAGTTTTAAATGGGAGGGCCCCCCCCCCCTATTTAAAACTTTAATTTCTATGAATTTTCCTCTTTAATTTTTATGAATTTTCCATACTTACGTCTTTTATTTTGAATATTATATTCTGCTTAATTTTTTGTCTCTAAACTATCCTTATTATTTCACTACTTTTCTTTCTTAAATATCTGAAATATTTGAGGGCAGATTCCGTCTGCGGTTTTACTTTCTTACTAAACTGTTGAAATTTAGATGTTTCAATATTACGTTAATAATTATTCAAAACTATTAAGTTAAGTAAGTATTATACGCAAAAATATCTAAACAATCACTTGAGTATAAGGTGCAGTGAACTGCACCTCGTTTATTCATCGACGCTCGATGTTTTAATACAGGATTAGTAAGCAGTCAAATAATTCATATTTTCAATCAATCGTTTAATTATAAAAAATACATACATACATGCATATATATATATATATATATATATATATATATATGTGTGTGTGTCTGTGTGTGTGTGTGTATGTGTATAACAAAATTGTAACAGAATGAATTCTGTACATGGAAAATATTTTAAAAAGCTTTAGCGTATAGAATGTTAACAGTCAGAAAATATGCTTTTGAATTTTTTTGTCCATTTCTATGTTAATTTGTTCTCCAATCACGCAAAATCTACTGCACGGATTTTAATAAAATATGATGTGATAATAATTTATATCCTCGAACAATATATAAGATACTTTTTATTCCTGTATTACAGATATAAAAATTACTCTGGCTTGTTGAATATTGCGATACTGATGCTTCCAATGGCATCTATATTGAGATTGTAATAAACTTCGTGCTCATATGTGTATTACGATTTGATACTGCCAACGACAACTATTAGTGTTTTTAGTAAAATTTATGCTCATAGAGTTCTGAGAGAAAAACAAGTTTATCGAAACTGATATATTGAAACTTCAAAACTGTAAGTATACTGTCCTGTTAAGGATAAATTACATATATTTAAACGTCACTACAGTACCTATTCGTTATCTTGTTGCTAAAACCTTAACTTATATTTAATTCCTTTATTGTTTTCTATTAAAGATGTATAAAAATGTTGGTAAGTTTCACTATCGAATTATCATAACACGTCGCTAGATGGTTTTGGAGTATATTTTTTTGGCATTTACCAACATGACTATTTTTTCCGGTTATTTACTCAAAGTGTCTTGTGACGGAAATTGTCAAAAATGTATGGTCGATAAAATATAGAATTTACTCTTGAACCATTAATTGCATTCAAGCATTAGCTTAATTTTTAATGTATTAAGAACATGCGTTTATTCGACACGCAGTCAGGAATATTATTTCGAATATATAATTCTTCCCAAACGCTTATTATCTAATTATTCAATTTTTGCTTATTATCATAATTTTAGTTTTACACTTGTCATGGTATAGGCAATTTTCAGGACATTATAACGTATTTTATCGGTATTTTTATTCAGTATTTTCACACTTATTTATTAATTATTTAGATATTTGCTAAGAAATGCTTTTCCTTGCAAATTATGTTAAGAACTTATTTACAAAATCCCGGCGTTTGAAAGCGGATATTTAAAGTTATGAAATCACCAATACACGCATAGCTACGCTTTTTGTTGGTATGTAATAAATTTATAATTTGTTTGTAATATCTTGATAACGCGCCGAGGCTATAAATTAGTTGCAATTTTAACTAAAATGAATATAAGTGTTTTATATATTATTTATTTCGTAACCAGTTTCATTTGTTTTATATTACTAAAATTATGTCGAAACAAAAACAATGATATTAGTATTAAATCAGTTTTAATTCGGATGTCATCCATTGACCAGGCCAGCCAGCCAGAAAGGTTGCGTAAATTGATCTTATCCTCTACATGTGGCTTTACCTAGGCGGCAGTAGCTAATTGTGGCGGTGATCATCTTCAATCTCCAACAATATAAAAGACAAAAGAATATGATAACATCAGGGGAATTATTTTAGATTCATTTAAATATTTCATACCGTGAGCCTTAACGAAACCACGAATGACTGAAACTTGTTCTCTCGTGATCCCCGTGAAACAGATCTTAATCATATAAAAAGCATACTAAAAAGGTGAAGAAATATTAAAATGCCAGGTGAGCAAAAACAGGAAATTACTAATTATTGAAAATCACGAAAAATACTAATTACTAAAAATACAACCTAATTGCTAAAAATCTTAGTATATATTTGGCAACGGCAAGTTAAAGCGTTCTGCTAAATTATGCGTTTCATTTTGAACTAAACTATAAGAATGTAAAGATAATAAACAAGCAAACATTGGAAAATACCACTAATGTTTAAATGGGTAACTACATTCTCATTATTAAGCATATTCTTGGTATAAAAATGAGATGAACAATTATAATGGTCGCCAAATATGTGATAGGGCCCATTAATAATATATCTTTTTATATAATCAATTTTTTCACAAACAGTATATTTACTCCAGCACAATCTTAAGTAATTATACTTGATAAGCTTCCATGCTATCAATGAATTAGCTCTAATACGCCAACAAGAATTTACAATAAAAACACAAAATATGATTTCCATACATTATTTAAACTTTCATGAGGACGGAAATTTCTTAAAGTGGAATAAGTTGCTTGAGTGTCCATCGAAAATCAATTGTAAATAAATGAGAAAATTGAAAATTGCTGCCTCACTTTAGTTAAAGGACCGGTATAATTTTTAAAACAGGTTAATGATGAAGGGTTCAGTACATATACTACAGTCTTATCTAAGACTACGCAGTATTTCTATTAAACTATTTACACATATTTATTTTTCATAACGTAAATGTCTTATCTAATGGTGTAAAAATATCGTTTATGTTTCAGAAAGAATAAGATCTAGGATAATTGCTATAGTTTTTCTGTAATCTCCTAATCGAATTATATCGACTCTGTCTTTATTTATTATTTTTATCATATTTTCTTGCATATTATTATTATTTTATTAATTTATTAATTTTACTTTACATTATTTTAACATTCATTTTTTGCATTAATTTTAGCATATTTTCTCGAATATCTTGTTTAATACAAAATTTAAAATTACAAAAAAACATTCTCGTCTTCCTCATAATTAAATAATATCCATATGAAATATAAAATTGAAAGAAAATTTTAGGGTTTTATTTATCCCCCCACTCATTTCAAAATGAATATTTAATTAAATGAAACTACGTGTTGTAGCATTATTTCTACTTTCTTTAAGTTCTTTACCACGACCTAGGTTTCGTTGTATTACAACATCGTCAGGGGGGATATTAGCAAAGAATAACTCTTAGGAACATCCAACAGCATTGATATGTTTCAAAAACAATAGCGGAAGCAT
This sequence comes from Druceiella hillmani, assembly GCA_039881145.1. NCBI lineage: Eukaryota > Metazoa > Arthropoda > Insecta > Lepidoptera > Hepialidae > Druceiella > Druceiella hillmani. The sequence goes on from JAYKKI010000061.1 coordinate 7,085,328, forward strand.
GGTCTGTGTGTGTTTTCCCACTGCTTGTGTTAGTGAGTTTATTGTAGGGGAGCGGTGTAGGTTTTATTATATTTCCGAGAATTGTACGATATACCAGTATTTTAGTGAGGATAGTAAGTTCAATTGTTGTTATTCTATGAGGTTGTACAATGCAAGTCTTCCGGTGTATGTAATAAAATTAACTGGACGTTATTCTCGGTAATATATTTAAACAAAAGCAAGGGTATCTGAAAGTTAGAACAAAGTTATACCACTAATTCTATATATCTCCGGTTTTATTTATTCATATCTTTATTTCTTTATTTATTTTAATTTTTACATACTTATGTATGTAGGCTGAAACAATTTGAAGAATACTGTAGTATCAATGTTGTCTAATTGTATTATGTTTAGAAGATATTAAGTATGGGTGATTATATTATATTTAGTTGTTCATCTAATATATTAACGTTGGTGTCTTTTTTATGTCTATTTATTTCTAATGTTTGTAGGATATTAAGTTTATTACCTATTGTATTTATTTGTAATATATAGGGGCCATTATCAGTATGGGAGTGATGATTATTTTCAATGAGATGTTTAGCAAAGTGAGATATGTCTGGTTTGTTATTTCGCCAGCTGGCAATGTGTTCTTTATATATTGTGGTAAAATATCTTCCTGTTTGACCTATTATACACTATTACAGTCGTTACATTTAAGTTTATAGATACCACTCTTTTTATGTTTTGCTATTTTTTCTTTATTATTAATAAGAGTTTTACCCAAGGTATTTAAGCTACTATAAGCACATATTGTATTATTTATATTTTTATTATTAATTTCCTTAATTTGAGAGATATATTACCTATATTTCTTGTCTTAGTATATTTCTTAATTTATTTTGGTACAAATTTGTGACAGTTGATGGGTTATAATTATTATTTACTGCGATTTGTTTTATAGTTTTTATTTCTTTACGTAAATTATGTTTTTCTAGAGGTTCTTTGTGAATCATGGAATGAAAGGCTGCTAACTTGTGAGACCAAGGGTGTTGAGAATGACCATTAATTATGGAGTATGCAAATGTATCTTTTCTAAATATAGTAAATTTATATTTATTATTTTTGCGTTTTATTGTAATATCTAAAAAGTTTAGTTTATTATCGGATTCTACTTTTGAAAGTGAATTTGATATTGTTGTGTCCCTACACAGTTAAAAGAAAAGTTAACAAACTGGTCTAATTGTCGCTGTATACCTTTCCAGCAAATAAGGATGTCATCAACGTATCTATAATAATATAATATATTGGTCGCTAATTTACTGTTTAAGAGGCTGGTTTCTAGATTGTTGATGGTTCTAGATGGTTCATAAATAACTCGGCTAAAAGGGGACTGAGGGGGGAGTCCATTGCAAGACCATTGACTTGTTGAAAAAAAATGTTATCGAATAAGAAATAATTTTGGTCCATGCATAATTTAAAGAGGTCTCTAATTTCTGATACTTGACTGGGGTTTAACCGTTTCTTTTGTAAGATATTTGAAATAATATTTAGGCTATCTTTTGGTGGTATATTAGACAATAAGTTTACTACGTCGAGTGATACTAATTTACAATTGGGTGTTAGGTTTATATTTTTAATTTTATTACAGAGATCCAGAGAGTTTTTAATGGTATATTTAGGCGCAAATCCTGTTTTATTTCTAAAGATTTTATTAAGGTGGACAGCTAATTTTTTTGAGAGTGCATTTGTGTATGAGACAACAGGTCGTATGGGTATATTTGGTTTATGAATTTTAGGCTGTCCATAGAGTATTGGGGGTCTAGGGTTCATTTCTATAACTTTATGTTTCGCGAATTCATTAGTAAATATGATATTACAGGTTTTAACTATTTCTTTTACGTTATCTGGAAATGTCGTGGTGGGGTCCCTTTGTATATTTATGAAGTCGTCTGGTTTAAGAAAATCGTATACTTTATTTTTATATTAACTTTGGTCTAGAATAACTATAGTGTTGCCTTTATTTGCTTTAGATAGGATGAGTTTATCTTTATTAATTTTAATTTGCAAATTACGTTGTGTCAAAATTTTATCATTAATGTGTATTTTGGTTTAAGTGTATTCTTCACATATTATATCAGCCGCTTTGTGTTTAGTAAGTGAGTCCTGGTTACTGAATGCAATCGTGGTATCTACTACTAGTGTTTCTATGTTTTTTCGTGAGGGTGCGGTGGTTTCTGGGTTTTGGCTTTTAGTTTTTTTAATTTTGTTTAATTATATATTACAAATAAATACAAAAGGTAATAAACTTAATATCCTACAAACATTAGAAATAAATAGACATAAAAAAGACACCAACGTTAATATATTAAATGAACAACTAAATATAATTTCATCACCCATACTTAATATCTTCTAAACATAATACAATTAGATAACATTGATACCACAGTACTCTTCAAATTGTTTCAGCCTACATACACATATAAAAATAAGTATGTAAAAATTAAAATAAATAAATAAGTATATAAATAAATAAAGAAATAAATATATGAATAAATAAAACCGGAGATATATAGAATTAGTGGTATAACCTTGTTCTAACTTTCAGATATCCTTGCTTTTGTTTAAATATATTACCGAGAATAACTTCCAGTTAATTTCATTACATGCACCGGAAGACTTGCATTGTATAACCTCACAACAATTGAACTTATTATCCTCACTAAGATACTGGTGTATCGTATAACTCTCGGAAATATAATAAAATTTATTTCCGAGAGATCTGATTCCGAAGGCTCCCCTACAACTCACTAACAAAAACAGTGGGAAAACCCACACAGACCAGGCTTCCGCTATTGTGTTTGAAACATGTCAATGCTGTTGGATGTTCCTAAGAGTTATTCTTTGCTAATATCCCACCTGACGTTGTTGTAATACAACGAAAACTAGGTCCTGGTAAAGAACTTAAAGAAAGTAGATATAATACTACATCACGTAGTTTCATTTAATTGTGAATAATAAATTTCTACAAAATTAACGCCAAATATATTCAATATGTGAATATTTAAAAAAAATTAACTAGTACAAAATATATGGGTTAATAGGATGTATTACTATGCCAATTTCAAGTTTCTGCGTTGCATTATTTTTGAGAAAATAGAGAAAAACATAAGTATCTTCATATAACTTTTATTGGCGTAAAACCTGGTGTTTATTTAATAAATTATGATAACTAGAATCATAGCTATAATATTCCTATAATATTTACGTAGGCTTCCAAAATCCCTATTTTCTATAATTTTAGGTTCAGTAGTCTTTCAATTAGAGACGTTGGGCACACATTTTTTGCATATTTTCAGGATTCGTCCTATGTTTTAATACCTAAAATTATTATAAAACCTTAAAATTAATCCTTTTAAACGATATTTTATAAAATGAATATGAATGTGAACGATGGCTGTAACGGACAGACCGGCAGACGGGTGAATAATTTTATAAGGGTTCTGTTTTTTTTTGAGGTACGGAACCGTAAGAAACGTATTAAAGAATAAATAACTTACAATCTTACCAATTACACTATTTTCCTGGCTTCACACAACGGCTTTCTTTAAGGTGCAATATGACGTGACATCTAAAATAAATAGGTAGTATTAGTTTTAACTAACAAGCTCTCAGCGTTAGTAATTACATTCGATAAAATAATTAAATACATACATATATATGTGTGTGTGTGATATATGTGTGTATACTATACAATCGATTACATAAGCAAGATTTAAATGTGAAAACTTAAATTAGTAGTCATTATTAAATAAAATATTTCATATAGATAAATGTGTTTACCTTGATGGTCAATCCAAGTATAATTATACTGTACTATGTAGCCGAGATCCCAAATATTTTTACTCAGAGTGGCCAGTACAAACAGCAGAACACGACCGCATCTCAGCGCATGATGACTAACCACCGTGTTGAAAGTACTATTTATATTTTCGTTAATAAAATATTTTTATGTTTCTCTTTTACCGATTTAAATTTTTTTATGTGCAAAATAAAGAGGAAATGAGTATTTTACCCCTTTTTTCTCATTTCAAATTAAAGTGTAATTGTTTGGAATGAATCCTCTAAACTTGCCACTTTTCAGTGATCTTGACTTGAAAAAATCCGATTTTTATAAAATAAATACACTAAATCAACAAAAAATATTCAACGCGGATTATAGATGAAGGTTTGATCTATTATTCTATATCCAAATATTTTTATTGTGTATTCCCAGAATATAGTGCAAACTTGGCAAAAATGGAGGTTTTTCGTCAAAAATGTAAACGCGCCCTTAACACCATAAAATTACAAGTTAGCAGCACAGTCTTAAATTACCACAGTCTATACAATTACATCAAATTTTTTTTTTTTGATATGCTTTTTTCAAAACCATTGGAATATCATCCTCCAGCAGACTGTTATGAATTCTTTAGTATAAATATCAAGATCTACTCTTATTAATGGAACATTTAATTTATTATTTCTCATAAGACGTAGTTGAAACCTCTGTCCTGAACTAATTTGAAATACTTTAAGTAACAAAGCTTCAAACTCGTATAATATTTTTGATAAAGAAGTCTTTATTTCTTTTCTACTGACATGGGTGGATATTTATAAATAGGAAGTAAGCTAAGCACTATTTTGTTTTTAATCTTTCAACGTCTCGGTGCCCTGTTATTATTTATATTTTCATGAATATTAGTCACATCATTTTTGGAAAGAATTTGACTTTGTTTTAATTAAACATTTCCGTAACGAATTTATTTATTATTGGTGAATGAATTATCGAAAAACTATAATTTAATGGAATTGGTATCAAAACAAAATGACGAATGTGGATGAAGGCGCATCACTCAATTTCAAATATATCAATGAGTTTTACCCTTTCTATTGAAATAGGCTTAAGTTTTTTTCGTGAATTCAGCCTTTTTGATCATTTTAACTTTTTTGTATGCCGGTACTACAATCTTAACAGAGTTAATTTATTACTACTTTTAAAATGTACTTACATGCTCCTACTGCACGTAGGAACATGTAACTACATACAGTACAGAGCCAAGAAGACTGCGCTTCAGTCTTCTTACCTATTCGGTGTTGTTAAAAAGTTGGATGGCTTCTAGGTTTGTATGGTGTAATAGTATCTGTAATGTAATAGTATCTTTACATATATTTAATAGAGGGTCTATTTCATGTTTTGAGGATAATTCTTGGGTTACTTCACTAACACACTTAACTTCTACGTCATTGTGAGTTCTTTATTGATTAGTTATCGACGAATTAAAATAAGAGTCTTTATATAAATAACAGAATTGTAACCATATATGTGAATAATCTAGAGTTTTATGTCGATTCTAATTATAATCGGCGACAGAAATATAAAAAAAGTAAAATTATTGTTTTTGATTAAAATTTTTAAAAAAATACGACACAAAATATTTTTCTGGATCAGCAAATTAAATACAATTTGACTATTAAAGTTTTTGTCATGAATATTAATTTAATAGATGAAAGAGATATGATGATCTTAGAACAAACAGCACCGTTCATTTTTTTAATCATAGCTTTCTTTAAATTTGAGTGGGCATAACGCCACGCTATCTTTTCATGTTATTAACGTAAACCTGATTTTATAATATTTTTCTATTCACCTAAAGCTCTTATTAATTTCCTAAAGCTCCTCCTTATTACACTGCGGTCAATGAACAACTAAGTGTTGACAGTACTTGACTGACTTGCTTTGGATAGATTTCAGAATTTGGTTTTTAAATTTAAAGCATTTAAAGGTTTATGTTTTTTTCTTGAAAATTAATATTATATGTAAATTTATATACTCCTTAATAATATCGTAGTAAAAATATTTTGAGAAGACATTTTTTTTTCATTACTTTCGAATAATTTTTCTAATAATTTGACTTTTTATAAAATAGAATATTTTATTAATAAAAAGCTATTTGCTCGAAGCACTTACGCTTTATATACAGATATTATTTTGTCATTCTGAACTGGGTTTTAAAGAGATAAATCTGTATGTCCGACAAAAATTTCCTGATTAACACAAAAGGTTAATTAATTTCTAATGGAAAATATATAAATAATAAAAGTATTATCCAATTAATTTTGACTTGCAAATGACAGCTGTTTATATTCTACAAACTTTAAGCAAGTTAAAAATATCTTAATTTTCTAAATGGTACTTATAAGATTCATATCAAATCATAGGATGACTGTTAACATGAAACAGTAAACATTTTTGAAAGATTGATGTTGGTTAATTTGTGTTAAAATTATCAATAAACCAGTGAAATTAGTAGATACTTTATTAAGAATGTCCAGTTTTCACTTTTCTAAGGCGGCACTGCTTAAATCATTTCTATGAATCTCTTAATAGTTTCATTATAATCAAGCTTAATAGCTCCAATTTCTTAATTCCTACTTTTAATATATTAAACTATAAAGGCTTACATGGTCTTGGGTCAAATGCATTAAAAGATAGACGTGCGTATAATGACGAACACAGTAAGCCCTTGAAAATTATAATTTCCTTTTTGCATGGACCCCTCAAAACCAATAAATACTGTGCATTTTTAAAGAAAAACCAAAATTTATATTGAAATAATCAATTTTTATATTAAATTTTTCATTTTTTGAAGAAAAATTGGATATTTTTTTATTAAAAATTGAATTCTACTTCAATAAAACGATGATGAGAACTCTATATTCAGTTTCATCTAACGTGAATTTGAATGTATGAATAATTGTTGCATTTATTTTCACGACTCATTATTAATAAACTTTAATTTTCAATGACAGTAATTCATGAAAAAAATGGACACGGAATGACATTCATGCAACAATTTTGTTTATGTTAGATTTATACACACGTTCATAGGTCTCTTTTGCCCGTATTTAGTACGGATGTTTGTAATGAACCCCATTACTTAAATATTAACCCTTTTTTCCTTGAGCTTGTTTTTAAGGTTTATCTGTGGTATCAATTTTTATAGTATATTATTCCTATATATAGTAGAAGTTATGAAAAAAATACAATTTAAGTGGATAAATACCAGAAAAAAGTAAAAAATATGTTAATAAACATGAACTTGAAAAATATTTTTCAATATTTAGATGGCTTAGGAACAAAATTTTCCTTAAATAAAAAGGTAAGAAGTTTTGTGTGTTAAGAATTTAACAGAGAAAATAATAAACAAGTTAATCTAACCTAACATAACATTAAAACTGTGTAAATATATATTGCAAACTTTGCATTTAGTTAACAATTATAATTGTCAATTTCGTTTCAATATTAGGACGTATATCTTAAGTTCTACCACTGGAAAGTTTCTCACTGAGCCACTGGAAGGTTTCTCAAGGTAATATCATAATCGGCTCTGTTTAGACTAAACTCGCCTTTTTATTTATTATATTTTTATTTCCTATGAAATAGTTGTGATCAAATTAAAAGGAGATGAAACAATTTTTTATGCTTTGATTGCCGAAATAATGATAAAATTTATGAAATATTTAAAGAATTAATTTTTTCAGGAAATTCGAAACAAAATGTACTGATAAACTTGAAAATGTTTGAAATTTATTTTATTAATATAGATAACACGCTTAAGTAACTTCTAGCCAACAATTAACATTTATATAATAAACACTCGCCAAATGGATATAAGAGTTATTAAGTAAAAAAATTACTATATTCAATTTAAAACTTTCCTATACAGAGTTTGAGTGAAAATGTCAATCCAACAGGTAAACAGTAACGATATTAGTAATTAGTTAAGAAAAATAGGGATAAATTTCTTTGAATCGATGTACAGCATAAACGAATATTGTACGATTAAATTAACAACACATTAATGACTTATCGACATAATTATTCAGATAATAATAACCACAATTTTTATATATAACTCAATCATTTCTAATTATATTCCTAATTTCTCTTCTGATCGTCTCAAAAATAGTCCAATCGTCTCATCTGGAAAAAATACCTTTTCGTCGAAAAAGGCATATGACAAAATTCAACTCAACGTATCTAATTTAGAATTAAAGAGTCATTACGTAGTTTACTTCTGTAAAATGCTGTTACAAAATGACACAATTAAAATAGCAGATCCCGAAACAATGAAAAATTTTATAATTGTACTTTTGAAAAGTGATTTAAAGGTAAAAGTATTCAAATCTGCCAATTGATTGTTGCAAACGAAATAGTCACATTTAAGTATCATAAACAAATACTAATTGTTTATAACGAAAAATTATTTTGATAACTTTAGATTCGAGATATGAACATCAACTTCAAATAACTATTGAATAAAATGGTTACTGAAAAGTATAAGATAATACGTACGGGTATTATTTGCAACTTTCGCGGTGACATATCGTTTTCACTTATGAAACATTTGCAGATTGTTGCTACTGCTATAGATGAAAAAATGAGTATAATAAATAATATGAGTATTTAGTTGGATACTTTGATAATTTTGGTATGTCAAGTGCATGTCGTAATACGCGTCTATATATTTTAAAATTGTCTGTACCAGTTAATACGAATTATTTTTGCTGAAAATTCTGATTAAATACTGGCATTTCGAAATCTTTTAGTTTTTAAACAAATGATTTAAAAAATTATAGAGAAAGTTTCTAGAAAGGGAAACAACTTTTTAGCTTCGAAATTGACAGTAATGGAATTTGTGCGTGTTCTCTACCCACAACCCCTAATCACACTTTATTTTTATATTGAGGGATATTAAATAACACACATTACCTGTGATTATAGGTGTCACAACACACTTTAGTTACTTTAAAAAAATGCGCAGCGAAAGCTGCTCTGCGCTTTCTACAGATACATCCTTCGGGTGTCACGCACACGAGTTATATATGCAATATGCTGGAAAACAACTAGCCATAATTGCTATTATTTAAAAGGTACTTGTCAATGCAAATTTAGTCGTTACTTCATAGCAATATTAAGCATTTTTTTGAGGTACCTTTGTCATGTATTTTGTCACCCCTAAGAAGCTTGTGGTAGATACCTTCATGTAAACCGCTATACAATGAAATAGTGGAATTACGAATAAAACAATATTAGGGGTGACTCTCCATATATCTAACTGAGAGAAGAAAAAAATCCAGGGCACATAGGCGTATAGGGTATCGTTCGACACGTCTTAAAAATGATATAGAGGTTCTAAAGTAACTTTTTTAATTAAACCAATAGTTAGTGCAATATGAGCTTCTAAATTCCTAAAAAGAGAGCTTCCCCCTTTAATTTTTCAACTAACGTGTAAAAAAGTCTGAAAATATTAGTGTACGAGAACCTAAAATAAACTTGCAAAGAAAATTGGTTTGAATAAAATATGTTGTGTTGTTTTTGAAAGATACGATATCCACAATTAAATGAAACTACGTGATGTAGTATTATTTCTACTTTCTTACTTACTTAAAAAATTAAAGAAAGTAGAAATAATACTACATCACGTAGTTTCATTTAATTGTGAATAATGAATTTCTACCAAATTAACGCCAAATATATTCAATATAAGATAGGATATTTTAGGTAACGACCGAAGCAATAACTTTGTTTTTCACAATGTCTTTGAGATATACAAACCTATTAGTTTAATATTGTTTGGTATTACAAACCTATTAGTTTGACAAAATCGATTAGGTTGACAAATTTTCTATTAGTTTTACAAAATCCGTTAGGTTGACAAAACCTATTAGGTTGATAAATTTCAAACGGTATTGAAGAGAAATTCTCGAGCTGGCTTCACAACTTTGATGCAGATTAATTGAACATCAAGTAAATAATCTCATACGAGCTTCGATTAAAATAAAAAAGGCATGCGATAAAAGTCAATAAAATTACATTATCGTGTTGATGTGTTATAAAATGAATTACAAATATGAAACTAAAATACATTTAAGAAAAAATAAATTAAACACTAAGAAACCAGTTTATATCTCTATTAAATGTGATTGTTAAGAAGTCGTGAAATTCTAGGCAGCTAGATGTCTGATTGCATACGAAAGTATTCAAATACGTTTTACCCAAATTTGCTCCACCTTGTCGAATTGCTAAGTAATGCAGTACTTAGCGTAAATATGGTCAACTGATATCATATTCGGCCAAATTATAATTTTAATTCGTTTATTTGTTAATAACATAAACTCAAATGATGCCAAAAAAACATCGATTCTGCACTAGTCTGAACACAGAAACAATTTGCAAAGACGCAATTTAAAGTAGACAATGATGGACTTAGAGCAAAGGATCCAAAATACATTTAAGTCATTCGTATACAATTTTGACGTCTGATTACGATTTCATAATTCAGTAAGAAATCTTTTCAAGTATAAATGAAAATTAGTTTCTTTTAGCTCTTTTCAAAATTAATTTTCCGTAGGCATGTTATATTTATCCAACATTTATTTTTATATTATTTTTTTTAGTATTGCTTAATATTAATGGTAAACTGACCAGTAGGTACTGGTATTCAAATATCGCTTTGTCAATTCGGTCAAAAATGTGGGATTATGTGGATTATTAAAAAAAATTCTTTGAATGTACGTCACTGATATCTTCCACATACATTAAACATTTTAAATTGACCAAGTGTGACATTTATTTTTATTTATGCAAATAATTTTTATAAGTTTTCTACTAGCCGCTTAAATTACTTCCTTACAACTTATGTACAGTATTTTTTACTAATTCTCAGAACAATCATACAAAATCTACTAACGTACTGAGGTAGTATTATCACAATTATGTAAAGAGCTTAAACTAAAAGTAAGCCTAATTAAATATATTTCAAGACGTCAGTTTAGAAACGAATACCTTAACTGTAATTTAATGGAGCTTATAGCTGGTCAAATCTTAGTATTTTAAAATGTCTATCGAATGAAAGCCTATGCCATTTTTTCAGTAGCACGAAAATTAATTTTTTTTCTGTCTTTTCTTGTCAATACTACGACAAAAATTTGGAGTAAATTTTTAACAATCTAAATTATCAAGAGAAATAAAGTAGTAAAAATTAAAAAAATTTAAAAAAGATTCTCAACCGGAAAATGTGGTTTTGCTCAGTGTCATTTCCTACGCCAACTGTATGTTATGTTATATAAATTTGTATATATTTATAGAAAAAATTACCAAAAATATCGGATCTTTTATAAACGGTTAGATTATAAATCTATTAAAATGATGAGAAATACAATTTCACGAAGGTTAGTAGCGAACCAGGTTTAACACTTTAAAAAAAAAATATTACTTGAGTAGCCATAGAAAATGGTCAACATGAAAAATTAACGCCGATGATTTAAAAATTGGGGCAACATTATATTTTAGATTGATATTGTGGTGGCTGATGTCGTACGATAGACAGAGGGGATGGAAGCGATGGGATACATTATATAAAGTCGAATTATAGTGAAAGAAGTAAAGTTTATATATAGTATGCAAGTTGTTTTAAAGTAAAAAGTAATGTTCCAATTTATGAAAAATATGTGTATAATACATATTTTGAATACTTTCGCAATTAAATTAATTTCGATCGACATCGCAATTTAGTGGAACATTTTTCATAAATATTTTTTCATTCTTATTAACTATATACTGCTATGTATCATATCATGTTTATGAACAATAACTATATCGTCTCTATGAACTATAACTGCTATGTGACCATAAAGTGTAAACGTTACATAGAAGGTATTCAATTTTCTGTTATTTTTCAGGTATATTCATATTTCAGTTAATATTTATCGATAAAGTTACCCGTGATCTCTTTTACATTCTTCCTTTTAAAGGTATATTTAATTAATGTCGCATCCTATACCTATAACATACTCCGCAAATAAAGAAACACTGCATTAAATCATATAATATTTAAATTCAATAAAATGTTGAAAAACGTAATATTAAACTTAAGACGTATGACATTACGAAAATACAGACATTACGACGCATAGTAATGAGATAGCGAATTTCGTCAACAATCTGTTTCTTCACTGCTGGGAATAAGTCTTCCCAACACGTGTATCATGGGAGATCATGATCATAGTCACCACACTAGGGAGGCGGTAGGTACTTTGCAGTAGCTTTCCCCACCTGCGGTGCTTCTACACGAGACTGTCCTACGAAGTATTAGCTACCCGATTACAAACTTAACCCATATAGAAGAATCAAAAATTATTTCCACTACGAAAGATATTATATAAATAAATCTCTAGCTTCAAAATATGCGGGGAATAATAAAATATCATCACAACAAATATATACGGGTTTGTTTAATTGAAAAGTTTAATGTGGCGAAAAAAGCCACTCGTTAAGTAAAAATAGAACACTTTGAAGTGCACACGAAATGTTGTACCCTTAAGAATACATTATATTTGTTCTTCTAATAATTTTTCCCCATTATCTATTACGATGTAATTATATTGAATGGTTTATATTTTTTGGTCTTAAGGAAAAAGATGAAAAATTATGATTTCCCTGAAGTAAAATTAACTCTCTAAATGGAATTAAATTGCCATTATCAAACCTAAAATAGAGTAATTTTATGAAATTTGTCAAATTTATAATCTATTAACTTTAAAAGTAGGAAACACATTAAATTTTTACACCTTTTAAAATTTTTAAATTTTCATATCTTTTAAACCAGAAATAAAACACTTTCAATTGAATTTGAAAAAAAACTCCGTTTCCAACTCTTTCTTTTCGGTAAAAAAACTTTTTTTCACAATATTTAATTAATTTTCGTGGTCATCTTTGCGTATGTTGCCTCAATTATAATATATTTGGTTCGATTTCAATGAGATACAGATTTCTCTTTGGCACTACGAGTGTTATAGGATTGGTAGTGTCTAGTCAAAATCAATTAGGAATAAAACGGGTTTAACGTTAAAAATAGAATGTTAATTTTTCGTAACAAAATTTTAAAACTAATTTATTTGGTATCAATATTTTAATATCATGGAAAAAAGTTTTGAATCCTGCTTAAAACTATCTTAACCGTTATCAATTTATTGCGACCAAAGAAGTAGATGTTAATATCTTCACATCTTTAAAGTTAATTAAAAACTTTCAAATTGTATTTATGAAACTATATTTAATTTTATTTATGATCATTTTATTTACAGTCTTATAAAAAGATTAATATTTATTAATCATCATGAAATAGGAAAAGTATTTTTTTAAATAAATAAATGTTTTTGAAAAATGTAAAACTTTATCTCTCCGAAACTCTTCGTCACTGCGTAGAGAGATGGTCTAAAAACAAATAGAATGGTCTAAAAATGAACATGGACAGTACAAAGAATATGTCTAAAGTCTATATTACACTTACATCAGTACATATTTGGAATGCTACTTTCAAAGTTGCTAATGACTCTGTGTATCTAGAACAAATTCGTCAATCAAATAAATTCAATGTCGAGAAAGTGACCTCTTTCTCGAAACTTAATTTACTCGTTCAAAGAATCTAACTTAGCTGGGCAGCGTTCGGAAAATTTCATAATATATTTTTCTAAAAAATACCCTAATGTTGGAAGATAAAAATCTTAAACTAGCGCGTGTTGCCAAAGCAAAGGGAAGCGAACCATAGTTCCATTCTATAAACCACGTAAAAATATTTCAAGTCACGCAGCAGGGAATCCTCGAGCATAGCCAGAGGAAATGGCTACGCTCGCGGATTCCCTAGGAAATATGACCTATAACGAGGATATCTGCAGTAGAATTAAAGTCGCCGACGTAATGCCTATGATTGGTAGACTGAAGTTGCAATGAGCGATTGGTAGACTGAAGTTGAATGCAGCACGCAGAATACACGATCGCGATCGCAATTCGCGAATAGTGACTACGTACCGGAGGACGCAAAATAGTACGGCCCCCACTAAGAGGGGAAATGATATTTTTTTAATTGAACAACAAAATTATTCAAAATAAAAAATGTAACAATTTAATAGTAAAAACCATATTTGTTAAGAAATAATATAAAGCAAAAAATATGAAAAAGTGATTTTATTTTATGAAAAAGAAATGAATCAGGAGCGGTATTTTCTTCAACATGTTCATTTACTTGATTTATTGAAGTTTTTGCCGACTTATTCACTCTAGCCCAGTCATATTAGGGGTTTCACCTCGGAATGAAAGATAATAAGCTGGAAATTGGTAAAAACCTTTGTTTTGTCGCCCTAAATATTGTCTCAAAAGTCACAAATGCTATTGTGTCCGCGTCTTAAGATATTGAAGGTCAAAGGTCACCAAAAACGATTTTTCGCGAATATCTCGGTTCCTATTGCTTAAATGATATTTTCACCTATCATGAAAGTTGTAGAGTATAAAATTCTCTACAACTTTTGTCTAAACTTTTTTTTTATACGATCAACCGTTTTTGAGGTAGAGCGCGAAGAGTGCGCAGCGTACAGTCATATATGAGCTAATGCAGGGTCAAGCGTGAGTTACGATTATCAGTACGTTGTATAAAGTCAATTATTGACAAAAAAATTATAATTATTAAGCAATGCCCATTATTTCTGTACTTATTATTAATTATTTATATTTAATTATTCAACTATAGTATATTATTAATTCTGGATTATCTATTTTAATTATATTTTAAAATAAAAAGACAGTAAGGAAATATATTTTAGATATACCTTTATTTATCATTAAATATGGCATGTTATACATTTATTAAAATGTGAGTTTAAATATTAAAATAATTTGTGAATCGAATGAAATTGCGAATGGAAGCTAGTTATCTTCTTCTTCGTCGTCTTTTTCTTGTTGTCACTCTAAAATATTCAATTCATTGTCATCATCCTCATTATCGGTCATATTCATTTCCAAACCTTCTAGAATTTCAGGATCGTATGTGCTTTCTTCATCGGGATTACTTGGATATAGTGGAGCGTTGAGGCAAGCTTGTCCATTGCACTGGCCACAAGCTAAAGAACATAGTAGCCCTGATTTTCTGCATCCACAGCGGGAACCACAACCATTTTTGCAATTGCAAAATATTGTGTTTAGTAGTTCGGCTGGTGCTGGAGGTAATAACGTTGTTATGGGCTCCAGGATTTCATTTTCAAGCTTCCAGCCCCATTCTCGTATCGAAGACATTATTGCGTGACTGATAGATGTGCATTTCGTTTTGAAATGATCTACTTCTCCTTTTCTATTTTTTAATATAATTTCTTCCAAAAAATGTGATAATGTTTTTGGTATTTCTTCATTAATACCATCTAGCATTTTATTCGGAGGTGGATACGTCTTAGTTTCAACGACAGATGATCTAATATCTTCCCTAATAATAGCCGCAGCAGCTTCTACAATCCGTAAACGCTCTTCTGCAGGAGTGCTTTTTTTATTTTCGTACCAAGCTTTTGATAATACATTAACCTGTGTATCACGGAAGGATATAATTGTAAATGATCCTATTTTTTTGGTGATTATTATATCAGTTAAATACTTTTGTTGTAGTTTTTTAATAATTGTCTTATCGTCGGGCATGTACTCTGTAGGGACATCTTTAAGCTCTTTCAAAGTAAATTGAGAATCTGCATTATTTTCTATATAACTAAAAATCTCCTTCATTGCTTGAGTGACTTGATCATCTTGGCAAGGGTTCTTATCTGCAGATGGTACACGGGTTAAAAAGTTGGTATAGCAAATAGTATGATACTTTGCTTCAGCAACGATCAAATCATACTCGTAAAGTATACGTTCCTTTATTAGTTCTCCAAAGGAATCGTTTCGTTCTTCTGCTTTCTTAATTACGTTGTCTTTGAATGCAAGAGTACTTACATTACTTATTGTCCGTCTATACTTATGTTTTTTTTTCCTTTCTGCTGCTTCATTAGCCTCATGGCTACAAAATAAGTACAAATTTTTAAAATCAAACGGTTCATTTCTTTTTTTACGAGGTGCACTTGACGTTGAAGGTTCACCCTCTTCTGTGCGTCGTTTCGATGCAGCAATAACATTTTTGCTAGTGTACACTTTTCGACACTCAGAATGCACATTTACAGAACTTAAAGTATTTAAATAGTTTATATGTCCATCATTCCTTTCAATACTTGCAGTTCTTAAAGTTTGTAAACCACGTACGACATTCACAGAAACACCTTCTGAAAGTGACCTATCACATATAAAACAGAAATCAGCCATAGCTCTTAAAACCGTACGTCCGTCGTTGTGAAAATACAATTTCAAACTAACGAATAATCTAGACTATACTAAACACAATATCTCACTGCACACGAAACCATAAAACGTGCGAGTATATACCGCGCTCACTCACACTTAGGGGTCCTACAAATAACAAATACGTAGGGCTCTTATAATACAAAGTGATCCCTTAAAAGAGAAAGTGACCTTGAATACAATAGAACATCCGTCCCGGCTATAAATAGAAATGATCATAGGGTAGGGACAAGTATTTCCAGTTATATAAGTATTTAAAAATTTACACGTTTTAAAGGAAACATATATAATGTCGTTTTAATTTAAAATATAACTAAAATAGATAATCCAGAATTAATAATATACTGTAGTTGAATAATTAAATATAAATAATTAATAATAAGTACAGAAATAATGGGCATTGCTTAATAATTATAATTTTTTTGTCAATAATTGACTTTATACAACGTCTGATAACTCTAACTCACGCTTGACCCTGCATTAGCTCATATATGACTGTACGCTGCGCACTCTTCGCGCTCTACCTCAAAAACGGTTGATCATATAAAAAAAAAGTTTAGACAAAAGTTGTAGAGAATTTTATACTCTACAATTTTTATGATAGCTGAAAATATCATTTAAGCAATAGGAACAGAGATATTTGCAAAAAATCGTTTTTTGTGACCTTTGACCTTCAATATCTTAAGACGCGGACACGATAGCATTTGTGACTTTTGAGACAATATTTAGGGCGACAAAACAAAGGTTTTTACCAATTTCCAGCTTATTATCTTTCATTCCGAGGTTGACCCCTTTTTTTACCTAATTTCACTGGGCTATCCAACTTTTCACTTTAAACAATTTATCGAGCAACTTAAATCACTTCTTTTGCATCCTCGAGAAAAAGGTCATTTTTATAAATTTTCAAGCGCCGGTGGATGATTAATTTTATTAGTTCTTAATGAACTACCTCCAATCTTTTAACCCATTATTTTGATATCTTATCGCATCCTAACCATAACTGTATTCGTAAGTACACTCTTTTTTATGCTCTAAAGTGGCATCGACAGTAGATACGTACGAAGTTAAATTGACACAATTCTTTTTATTAAAAACTTTAATAAAAGTTTTTAAATAAATATATACTGTCGTTAGAAATTTTGACGCATCATACAATGTCAATATAGATCAAATATCTGTTTCTAAAATATTTGTTTTCTCCACGTTTAGGTATTTTATAAATATGTGTGCATTTGAAAAGTTTTGGCAACATAGATATTTACATTCCACAGTTGTAAGCAAAAGTAATCACATTTTATTTGTAACTTTATTTTATATTTAAAAATGAGAATGAACAGCAAAACACAATCCAAGTAGCTTCAATAATATCGTCCCACGTAGACTCTGAAGCGAAAATAATTTGCTCCTAGAATTAATAAACATCTGCCGACCGCATTTAATCTATCTAAATTGAAAGAATAAAAGAACAAGACACCTATTTTAGACAAAATCACACAAATGACATGTGATAATTATTTTACGGAACTTTAAACGTCCATGTTATTTTACCCCAATCTCGTTATGCCAAAGTCCGTACCATTAATATGTTGCAACACTTTATCCAGCCAGCATTTATATAGGCTACTAGGGGCACTCTATACACTTCGTAGAAATATTTAATCAATTTAAGTAAAGCCGGATTATCGATAAACTACCAAATATACTTAAAAGAATTCTTTTTTTTTGTTTTCTAACAAGTGGTTCTTTGGATATTTCTGTAAAATTGAAGTTATCATCATAACGTTTCATCGTAGCTACACAGTCAACTGAGCATAGTCAAAAATTAGAGGCCACGAAGAGCTGTCATAACAATAATTATTCTTCATCACAATTTTGAGAAACACCCTCGCGTTAGCCCGCCATTAACTAATAATTATGGAATGAGAAAAAAACAGTAGGAGACGGACTGCTAGGGTTAGGTTATTTATGTGCTCGACGAAATATGGTTCATGTTTTATAACCATAGATTTTTTACGCAAAACCATTATGATGTTGAAGAATAGGTATATAAATGTATAATTGATAGATTCTCAACAGTTTAAACTTGTCTCCTGTTTAGGCAGTAAATTAAATTTTGATAGGAATTTTTCGTTGTTCCATATCCTAACATTATTTAATTTTTTGTATCTTATACTAAAATTTAATAAAACGGAACGCTTAACGAATGATTACGTTGTCCGTCCGTTCCTCAATCACAGGCATTTTTTTCAGAGACTCTTTGACGTTCAAACTTTGAGTTTGATATAATTATGGAAATAGTGTTCCTACTACCTATTTTTTATTTTGTTTCATCATGGATATGAAAGTACGTATTAAAATATTAATATCTCTTATGGTATTTTCATTTTAATAAACTCTTCATTTTTATTTCTTTCCTTTCTTAATTCTCTGTTCATTTCTGCCTTCCCTTATTACTCCACTTCTCAAATATCTCACACGTATATTACCCGGTAACTAGATAATTTCTCACTTATGATTTTAAACAGAAACGTAAAACTTAAAATTGAAACTTAATAAGATAAATTTTCATTACGAATTCAGAATACTTTAAAAAAATATGCCGCTTGCAATAAGTAATTGGTAAATATAAAATCTATAATTACTTGAGGCAACTTTGCACATGAATAGGTTCCCTTTGAAGAACTAATTTGAATAGAAATTTGCAATGGCATTTTACCTAAATAGAATTGTCCTTCATTACATGAAGCTGAATTTTTGAAAATTAACCAAAAATATTCGAAAATTATTTTTATTATTTTTACCTAATCTTCTTTTATATTTTCTCCATTTAAAATAATGGTTGTAACATTCATAACAATTAATTATTTTCGAAGTGTTAATGAATTGATGGGTTCCTTCCATTATTATTTTATTTAATTTTTTTACGTCATATTTTTGTTTTTACGAGTCGTTAATGACCATTGGTTAAACATATTTTATCAGTTAATGTTGCTTAACTCGGTAGAAGTTACTGTTGCACTAATTATTCGGATTTGTTCCAATAATTTGAAATTGATGTAATAAATTATTCATTTTCCGTGTATACATATCTGTAATTACCAATATTACGTCTGCAAATGTATTTGATACTAGTACTTTCATTTCTCTTGCTTTGGAGTTACTATTGTTTTGCTTACTAATATACAAAGACATACATATATGTAGCGCCATTTATCAAAGCTATAATAGTGAGATCTTGATAGTTCTATTACTATCATATTCGTTTGTGTCTGAGTAGGAAAATAAATAATAATGAAAACATTTAAATTGTTACCCGTTCCATAGCAATCAATTATTCTTCTACCATGCTAAATGTTCTAAAAGCCATTCATGAGCAACAATAAGATAGCTGTCCTATTATTGTTATTAATATGGTTGTGTTATTGTTTTGAGAGTTCGCGATTTACATGGTTTATTTGAACATATTTTCTAGCAATTTTTGATGTTCATGAAATGTTTATTGCCAATAAATTATTAAACGTTCAGTCTTTATTTGTAGAAATCAGGAAAAAACAACATGTAGGTATAAAAGTTCAGAATTGCACCAAGAGCCTAAAGAATTTTGAATTTATAATAAACTTTTTAAGTCTCTTTTGTGTCTCCTATCTTATGTTGATGGAATCTTCTGCTAAAAAAATAAGTTTAGAAAATTAGCCTTATCCGTAGTCATTTAATTTTAATAATAAATTAGAATTACCCTTAGTCATTTAATTTTGTTAAAAAAAATACTTTGTTTATAACAATATTATAAATCTTAATAGGATATTTAAAGGACTGTGGTTTTTTTTTAATGTAAATTTATCAGGCAAAAATAAAAATTAGGTCACTTAATAGCTGTTTTAATTTTTATAAAATGTATTTTGTGATTGTTTTTTTTAAATTTACATTCAAAAACGTGAATATCAACCAATCTAATAAAAATAAACCATGTATGTATAAATAAATGCAAATGCGTTAACAACATCAAGTAAACGTTGTACAGATCCGGAAACCGGTTCAGTAAAAACGGATGTGCGCAAAACGAATCCAAAGCAAAGCATCCGTACCCGTTTCCGGCGCTTTGTTTATTGCACAAGATGCTTCAGTAAGTGCGAGTCAGATATATTATTATGATAAAAGTCCTCACGATTGTAACACTGTACGTTCGCCTTGCAATACCGCTGAGTACTAATTGGGCTTTCGTAATGAAATTATTTTGTTAAAACATTACGGTGATACAGATTCGATATCAATTATGTAATATAATTACCAAAATTACCAGACAAAAACCAATATTAAATTTAGGATATGAGAGAAAAGTTCTGTTTTCAAAAGCGCGTTAATCATGCTCCCCTCCATTCTCTCGTTATTAAAGACTTAAAATTGATTACATGCCAACATTTTAAAATATGTTCACAATGACAAAAATATGTTTACAACCGTAAGTTTAGATGGAATAATTCAATTTTTAAGTCGTTCATACAATCATTGTTTTTTAAGAATATTAATGTACTACAAATTCAGTCCAAGTTATTCTATGTTATTATATTTTCTATGTTATGAGCATACATAATGATAATATTATTCTTTCATGAAGCAATATTTACCACATGAAAGACTTACAAGTATATATCCAATTAATAAAACAAGCAACAATTATAAATAACAGAAATGACTGAAAACCTTGGAAATTAGGAAATTATTTAATTTTATATGTAAGGAAGTAAGGAAACGGTATCGACCAAATTTGACTCACATTCTACCCGTATTCTGTAATATTTTAAAAAAGTTTTGTTTACATATTGGACAAAGTAATATTTTATTTCCTTTTTAAGATAGTAAGCTTATTTAACACCACATAAATTGAAGTTTATGCAAGGAAAATTACAAGCAAAATTAGTTCAAAATAATAACAGAAAATAAAGTTTAATAATTTTGATTTGCTATTTATGAAATTTATTTGCTTACTGCTAAATACAGTAAACATAATTTTTTTAACATGGCATCTCCTCCTTTGTATTGAAGTGCATATCAAGTGCCAAATAGATCTAAAAATTAATGGAACAAAATCTACATCCGGACAAATTATAGTGGAAAAAACTGGCTAGCTGCATAATTTTTTTTAACAATTTAAAAAAGGACAAAAATAAGAAACAAGTAATAATAGTCTGGCTTTTTAGACAAAAGTATATGAGAAAGGTTAATATGTATTAGAAGAATGCAAATGGTTATTTTCCCGTATGTTAATATTTTTTATGTAAAAAAAATCTGCCTAAGAGTTATTACATGAAATTTGTAGATAAACAGAATATTAATTTTGATTGAAAGTTGAATACTATAGCAACATAATTAAAGGTATTAAAATTTGTAAGCAGATGTAATAAATTTAGTAGACTTTATTACGTAATATCTTCCTGACACGAAGTCTTAATAAAAAGCTTGAATGTAAAGTAGAATGAATATTAGTTTGAAAAATGTTTTTTTTCAAACTAATATTCATTCTACTTTATAACTATAATTAAAAAATACAACAAACCTGCTAAGTCTGTTAAAAACTCATAGTAACTTCTATGACTCAAATTATTTTTCAATATATTATTATATTGCTTAGTATATATTTTACAAAGCTTAAAAGAAATAAGTATATGTTCTATATATCTGTATTTTTAATTGACAGGTAATCAAAACAATATTTTATTGTAGTTACCACTAAATACTGCGTGATTCTTTTTACAATTTTCACGTTTAATAATTAGACACATATTAACTATTAGTCAATTTGGAGACTATATTGTATGAAAACGTCAAGAAAAAATTATAACAAGTGCTTCCTATTAATATGTAATTTAATTACTAATCTCTATGGTAACTACGTTCGCTCATATTAGGGTTTGCCGCGTCCTATAGACATGTTTGCAGTGCGCCTTTAAATGGGAGTCTAACAGAGCTGTAGCATATGGAGCTTCGATTAAAAGCACGGTTTCACGTTAAATAACGTCATAATTTACCATAGCACCCTCCACTAATGTATGTTCAGTAACTCCTGACATTGACAACACGATGATATTTAGTGATCGCAGTATTTTGTGTAACAACGCCAGACGAGTATATATACTCATCTGTCGCTGTCACGTTGCCATAAATTTCTAATCACCCCTATTTTCTGTGTTACCTTCCAATGATGCTTACACATGCTCTTCAAGCTCTTCACAATAACACCGAAATCAACAAACGCGTTTTCATGCTACACTAATTTGTAACTTTGTACAACGCTAATCCAATAGTTGACTAAATTTTAATATTTTTCGTACAATATTGTGAAATATAAGTTAATTAAAAACCAGCCTTGAAAAAAATTCAAAAATTGATTGAAAAATAAGCCAGTAGGCTACTAAATTTGAAGATACGGCTAGAGTTGCGTATATCCCTGTCTCTTTTCCTCTTGTAGAATATAATGTGAAATATTAAAAATGACCTCACAACACAGTATTGCCGTCCTTGTCCAAAGGTTAAATTTAAACTTGTATAACTCGGTCAATTTTTAAGATTATTTAAATTTTTTTTCACTCTTTATCAGATCGTACCTTGAAATTACGATTAATGAAATAAAAAAAAATTAGTCAAATACCCAACTCGCGACATTCATACGGACGTACCTACACTAGTGCGATGACGTCACAGGCAGAACAAATACTGCACAATAGACATGAGCAGACATGGTCTAACCGTTGTGGGCAGCCATCGTTAACACATTATTAGTCTCGTAGTTTGAATCTGACACGATTGAAATCTGACGGTATTACGAAACACAAGAAAATTCGACCAGCTATCGCTATACTTAACGAGGTAATAGATGTTTTCATCTCGAAAATGCATTCAATTGCATTTTGAAGGTCTTTTCTCTGACACCTCACTGGACAAAGACGGCGTAAAATTTATGTTTCGTCCTTTGGTTTGTTGTATGGAGAGGTTCATAAACAATAAACAATTTTATTTATATTCTTCTAATATAATTAATCTACGTATTTTCATAAAATGATTTACGAATAATAAAAGTAAAGGAAAGAACTATTAGAAAAATTTTCACATTCGGACGTCGTTTTAGTTTTGAATTATTTTTAGACCATTTATAAGAGTAAAAATAAAGAGTTGTTAAATGATGTGGCGACCTGTGACCGGTTACGTTCACAAGTTTCGTTCGATCTCAATTCTATACTTTATTTACAAAACCAGGAAAATATATATTCATATATATATATATACATATATATAGTATAACAAATATATGGTTGATTTCCCATAAAGAATATTTTTACAGAAAAAAATATTAATAATTTTATTATTATTTTATAATTCCAATATAATATGTAAAAAAATATACATATAGCTTTGAACCAAAATTCCCCCTGAATTTCTGATTCGGTGTCAAATTTAGAGTCATTCAAGCTCAAGACGAAGGATGCCTTTAAAAATACATTTCAGTTGATACCACCGAAAAAAGTGTACTAAAGACAAAATGCAACATCAAATGATGCAGCAAACATGAATCTAAACGTATCCCGCATTTCAATCAGACTTGCTAATAAAATAATGAATAATTTTTTTAATTTTATAATACTAATAATATATAATACTAATTAATCAAATTGGCATACAGTTTCAAACTTCGCCTCAAGTGACTACTTCGTGTAACTCATTTTCCAGTCTACCATATCAATAATTAATAACTACAAATTAATAAATAAAAAAAATAAATGGGATTTATTCTTTTTGAAAAAAAATCTAGCATTGTTTCCTTCTAAGCGGTATGGAAAATATATAAAAGTGAGTCTATTGGCGTTTGTTTGCCAAACACTTTGAATGCCAAACACTTTGATAGCAATCATCCATTGTCTTTAAATGTACAGCCATCACTACTGTAAATACTAATATTTCTCATAAAACTTTGGTCTATATATTCACTGCTTGTTCTTGCCGTTTGGAAATAAAGGTAAGATAGGAAAAAATAAAACACCTTTTTGCAAAGTGTTATGTTAATTATTTTTTTCTAAGATTTCCAGATTTTATTTTCGTCTACAAGTAAGGGCAAAAAATTAATTAAATACCGTATTTATTATTACATGAAACGAAAATGAGTATAAGAAAATCATGTTTTATAATAATAATTTTTAATTAAAATTTAAGAAATAAAGAGTTTGAATTACATAACATATACGGCCAGGGAACTAGAACATTGCTATCAGCGACGCATATCTTTTTTCTTTCTATCATCAAGCGTTGAACTGCATTTTGTACCTAAACCGTATTCTTCATTGCTAATTCCGGAAATCCGTGATAGCTATTATTTTGGTGGGCATTTAAATTAAGGATAACTATAAAGGAAGTCTGGGAAAGCCGAAGTAAAGAACTTTAAGGTTGTCCTATTTTAACCGCCTATTTTTTCTCTATATATTATTAACCAAAGTTATATATGTAATATTTAATATCGATTCTCTTAATATAATCTGAAGTCTAATTTAGATGATTAATAATAAAAAGGTAACAAAACTTTAATTTTCCGTTGACTTCTCATTTATGTTGAAAATCTTTAATTTTCCATTGATATTTTATTGATCTCAAAAAGCATTAAGAGAAATCCTTCCATTCGTTCCCGTCATAAAACTATTTATAAAAAGGTTCTTACAATCAATAAAGATCTACTAACATAGTTCCTAATAATTCCGTATTTCTAATCAAATACGTTACAAATTTGGAAATTCGTTGATTTGTTTGTTACCTGATTTCGGGAACTAACTGGCTAATAGTGGAATTTCATTTTTAAGGTTATTTTATTTTCCAAAAAAGAAAGCAATCCATTAGAAATAACTAGAAGCTATTTCTTTATTGCCTACAGATGTCACCATCATATTTTCTTATCGTCCAGTTTGTTATCAATATTTCACAGAGAAGACTGCAGCTTACAATCAATGTTCGCTAACTTCTTACTTTTTAATTTAAGTGTGGCTTAGATGTCACCACAGAAGTTTAAAAATTACTATACTTTTTTGTCATTTAATACGTTTGTGACAAAAACCAGTATTCATATTTCATATCATTGAAATACCGAAAGTAAATGAAAAATAAATTAATAAAAATTAATTTGAATTTTTGGTGAATTTGAACAGACGACGTATATCGTATATCAAATGGAATTCCTTCTATTATTGTTTATATTTGTAAACCAAAAGACGAAAACAATATTAAAGATATTTAAACTGCTAAATTTGAAGACACACCGTAAACGGCTTTTATTTATTTGCCAATCACTTAAAAAATATTTTCAAATAATTTAGTCACATTTTATCTAAGGAGAATCATTCTTTTATTTATTATATCCCAATTTGTATTAACTAATAGTTGGGAGAATCGAATTAAAAATATTAACCAAATATATCGTTTTAAATTAAATCATTGCAAACAATAATCATAAATAATAAAGTCTACAATTGTGTGAAAATAAATTTTTAAAAATCAAAAGAAATTTAATTTAATTGCCAGTTGGATTACATTTTAAGCCTACTGTCACGTGATTATTTTGGAATACTGAATAACTAAGCAGACTTTAATTCCCCAAATAATAAAATCGAATTATATTGAAGTTAACTTCCTGATAATGATTGAGAATACAACACAGCCACGTAGGTACATTTATATCCGATAACTGTTATTTAATTTAAAAGATAAATAAATAGGTAATAATATTTAATACAAGTAACGAAAGAAATTAACGTAAGTAATTAAATTATGAGGATATTGTATACTTACCCGATATCAATTGAGATTCATAAATAAAACAAAAAAGTGACATTTTCATTACATCATTGAAATTATTTTGAATATTCTAACGAAAACACGACAGCGATTTCGGATGAGTACATTAAGCGACTGTGAAACAGAGGAAATTTCCTTCTCAAACAGGAAATGACAAATGGCGCGAGATGCGAAATTGATAAAACAAAATAATATACTTTCGTTCGTCTGCAATTCAAATCATGTCAAAATTTAATTCACGATTGAACGGATAGATTTTTTTATAGATATGAATCTCTTCAATTTTTAACTTTTGTATTTTATGAATTTTAATACTCGTATGTATAAAAAATGTAAATATTTAAATACAAGAGTCTATGATGACGGTGAGTTCAAGGCTGAATTCAGTTCAAATGTATGAATTCGCTTTTAACAAAGGAAGAGTTTATTATTTTGGAAGCATATTTTAGCATTTATTTTAGCGCTCCAAAAATTAACTTGGTTTAAAAATAATAAAGTCTGTGCAGATGACACGAATGGGAAAAAATGGGCCGTTGTGTAATCTAAAAGTGGTACACACTGAGTAAAAAATAATTTAAAATAGAACAATTCCATTCACTTATTTTTTCCCAACTACATATTATTATATCAGAGGTTAGTTTAAAATTAATCATTCCGATAAACATTGTTGTTTCGTATTATGTACATTTGCTCACAAACTCACAGCAATTAAATATTTTTAGTATCTAATAAAAGTTATTTTTTCCCACACAAACATTTTTCGGGGAAAATAATATTTACTTATTATTATTTCACCGAATTATTTTCAAGATTTTGAAACGGTGTAAGATATTTTCTTTTTCTAAACTCAGCAAATTTACAAGATATTGAAACGGTGTAAGATATTTTCTTTTTCTAAACTCAGCAAATTTACAAGATATTGAAACGGTGTAAGATATTTTCTTTTTCTAAACACTGAGCAAATTTCACCGAATTATTTTCAAGATATTGAAACGGTGTAAGATATTTTCTTTTTCTAAACACTGAGCAAATACAATAAGTTCTTTACTTTATTTGTTCGTAATGTTTATAATGTTATGAACATAAATTTATAGATTAATAAAGTACTGATATAATCATTTGAGATATTTTTAAAACTTCTTATGAAAATCCGTATTTATGTCTCTTTTATTGAACAAATTATTTAGAATAATGCAAAGAATTTATTAAAAACTTTAAATACAAATTTTTCATTGGATAATGGACCCACTCTTTGCATATTTGAAGAAATAAACAATCATTGCATCGCATTATGGACAAATAAACTAGCACAAAATATGTAAATATAATTACATATACAATCTTATTTTCTCACGAGAATTCATTTGATTACTTCGATTAATGACCTCTTTGCTCTTTAAAATATTTTTAAATATAATAAATAGACTTCAAAAATAAGCAATAATCGATAATGTAAACTACGATTTAACAATAGAAGTGCTAACATTTTTTAAAAATTTTGGAACAATAACTCTTCCCTTGAAGCCTAATTTATCTAATTTTTTTTTTAGAATTAAACACTATTACAATTCGCAACTTCATAGAATCGAGGTATAATCCGTTTAAAATTTCGTTTTCACTTATATTCAAGGCATGATTTCTTTCTTTCAACTATCAGGTTAAATCAACCGTCAGGTTAAAATGAAGCAAAAAAAAATGTTCGCCTCATATGACGCCCAGCAGGTATAAAATACGTAATTTTTTTTATATTTTCGTATTGATATATTTCTTGTGAACGAATTTAAAACGAAAAAAACAAATATTCTGATTATTATCAATAATAAAATATTAATTTAATTTTAATATTTTATTTCGATGAAATAATGTAGTACAGAAATATTACTTTACAATCTATTAAAAATATATTTCTAATTTTACAATAGTCTTAGTCGATAAAACGCGCGTCTGACTGAATTAAACCGGAAAGAGACGACAAGACGCAAAGCAGGCCGAAACACACGTCGCGACGTGCCAACAGAACGATTTAAATCCCATTCAAACGCACTATTCGATGTTTGACATCAAAATGTTGTACCAATTTAAAATAATTTACAATTTAAACTGTTTATTATTCAGATTTGTATATTTTACACGCAAAAAATATAATAGTCTTAATAAAGAATTCCATATAAAGTTTTCGTAGTAATGAAGATACGACAAATTTTTGTTTTAATGCAATATCTAAAATTTGTTAACGTCAACACAACAAAATAACAAATCTCGACTAACTGCTCTGTTAAGTTAAATCGAATTATATAAAACATCACGTGTAGGTTTCAATGTTCTGAAAAAAGCGTATTCAAGTTTCTTAAACTTTTCAATTTATTTGTCCAAACTCTATCTAACCCCAAAGTATTTCAATTATTTGTATATACAATATAAATTT
Source organism: Druceiella hillmani (assembly GCA_039881145.1). Classification (NCBI taxonomy): domain Eukaryota; kingdom Metazoa; phylum Arthropoda; class Insecta; order Lepidoptera; family Hepialidae; genus Druceiella; species Druceiella hillmani. Next base: position 7,113,818 of record JAYKKI010000061.1, read on the forward strand.
AGAAAGTAATTTCATATTTTGCTCCGAGAGCAATAAGTTTATGACAGACAAAGAAAGAAACGCTGCCAGTAACGAAAGCCCATAGACTCAGGCAGCCGTAGGATACTTCCAGGCAGATTTCTGCACGGTTACATTTGCTTTTTTACTCCACATTTTATCAGCTCCGCAGAAAATATATGTGTGGACGGAAATATAATGCATTTCTTATAATAATTCAATATTCACTATATATAATGGACGATTAGTTAAAATCTTACTTTTAGTCTTCCTATTTGTTGGCCAATTTTTGTTGTATTTGCTTTTTATTTATTAATGACACACGATAAAGATATTCTATCCTCTTAAGTAATATTTCTTAATGAGTTGCTGTTTTCTAGATTATGTTAGATCACTAATCCTACTAATATAATAAAGAGGTAACTTCCTTTGTTTGTTTTTTTAGGTATTCGTGTAAAACTACTTATCCTATTGACAAACCACGTTCCCAATATAATAGTTTATAGTTTTCGAATTCCCGAGGAAGGATCGTAGGTGTTAAAAAATGTAAAGAAAAATTCTCGGTAGCATTTAACGATCGTACAAATAAGCCACATAACGGTTCTAAATATTAAAAAGTTGCAGGGGATTAAAGCGGCAGTGGTTAAGGGTCCATCACCCGTTTTTCGTAATTTAACTTAATATAAATGCCACTCATAGATGGCGAAGAACCGTTAACCCACACCGCACGGGCGATCTACATTTTCATATTAATTTCGATAATGACATCTTGATTGAAATACCAAAAATTACAATTACTTTTTCAATAATTATTTTATGGCACATTAGTACTAAAAGAAAAGATGCGATTTCCTCTTAGGAATATGTGGGATATCTTTGTAACCACATAATGCGGTATATAATCCGGATTAGCCGTCAAAACATATTTTACGCGATTTTAAATACGGAACTTGAATGGATATTCCATGGATGAATTTAATTGTATCCTAAGGCTTCTTCGCTGTTTGACGTATCGTCCATATTATTTAACTTTGAGCGTATACTTCGCCAAATAGTAAATCTAATTAGCCAGCCAATTGTTGATTATGAAATGATAAACGATATTTATTTTCAATATTAATCAATTAAAAACTTTCTAAAATAAGTAATTGTGATATTATTTTTCTCAAATTGGTCCTCCATAACTAATATAATTTAAAATTCATTACAAATTTTACTACATATTATTAAATTTTAGCACTAAGACGCTGAAAAATCCTTGAAAATTGAAAATTTACTTTACATCATTTTTTGGACAAACTTGTTCTCGAATGTTTTCTAGCACACATTTTTGCCATCGTAACCACTGAGCTGAAATAATTATAACGGTGTTGTAATTTTGTTAATATAACGTTTGCATTGAGAAATAAATAAAATAACATATTCAGAAAATGTAACTAATATCAGGCCGACAATATAGTATGCATGCTATAATCCCACTAAAATTATAGTGAGGGAAGTTTGTTTCTTTGTTTGTATGTTTCTTTTTAGAGAATCATACAAAAATATTGATGTAGTTGGTATACAACTTTCGTAATATGATAGTTTATAACTTTCAAAATTACCATAGACTATATAATATGTATGTTATATAATTATAGAGATATAATTAAGAACGCCAAAGTAGTTGAAGAAAAAGTTACTCATACAGGTGATTTCATGACAAATGCTAGGAAAACTATTACAGGTGTATAACACTAGGAATAGAGAAAGTGTAGACCTAAAAATGTAGATAGAAAAGTCTGGAATAGCATATATGATATAGATAGTAGCTCATTTAAGGCAACAACTCCTATAGAAGTTGTAGTCATAAATGAGCTATTGTCATGGTTCTTAAGTTAAAATGTGGGATAACGAGAAAAGTGAAGATAATTAATTCATGTTAAAGGAATTTTCATAAGTCAATTTTTAAACATTATATGGAAATAAAAATTGCCCTCAAGTTAAATAAAAAGAGTTTGAGAGGAGGAAACCTGTATGCTTAGCATGGGTATAATAGCCTGGGAAAAAAGGTCTAGACAAGGTTCAAGAAAAAAATATATGTCAAAGAACCTCAATCAGACACTCCCATTGTACCCTTATGATGTCAAAGTGGTACCCAAGCACATTTATATAAAACTGTACTTTGTTCCATGCCGTTTAGTGAATAAATGAATTTAGATTTATAACCCGGCCATCGCATCATTCAAATCTTAATTTTATTCTCAATATGCCGCGGATCAACCAATTCTGGAAGTAAACAGTCATTATAAAACTTAACTAGCTTAGATTTCATTTTGTTCTCCGAAAATTGGTCATCTTGCTTAATTATTTCGACTTTCATCTTGTGATCTCTCACTTGTCCAAACGGCAAATAGGCAATGGTCTCATTCTATAATATGCAGCTGACCCTGTACCTGATAACACCAAGGGCGATTTTTCTCATTTGCTATTTTTCCCAAAATTTATTTTTTTAAATTTTTAATTGCTTCTTCTATGTCTATATTGGCTACAGAAGAAGGATATTTCATTTCTAAAATACAATTTGCACATTTGCCCTCAGGTCTTTGCGTTGCTTCCAAAGAACAATATTTCTCATCAATAAACCAACCGCAATTCTCAATAACCAAATTTTCTTGAATGCAAAACTGGTTTAGTGCGGTTTGTTCATTAGCTTTATCAAATTCGATAGACGGAATATTGTCTAAAGGAGAACCGCAATGAGTATTTTTTCTTCGCTTGCATACCCTGTCAAACCGTGACGCAGTTAGAAGCTTTTTCGAATTTCAAGCCACTTTGAACTACCACTTTGCAAGATGGTATTTCTTCCCAAATTATTCCATTTAATTTTTGTGAGAGCCTATTTACTTAAAAATGCAGATTTACAACTTTCAAGTAAGCTGTCACTCATCTCAGCTTGTTTGTTGGCAATTGCCACCATAATCCGTATCTTTTAACACGCTAGTCTGGATTTTATTCTTTCGTGGTTTTGAACGTAAAACTATTGAACATCTGATTCCAGGCGGGCAATTGACTCGTTAGCAGGTTTTCCAAAAATAACTTCATAAACAACAGAATGAAGCCGTTGCGTTTTAAAAGCTATCACTGTGCCTTCACAGCGTCCGGTGTAAGAACGTCTTTGAGTAAAATTAATGCGCTTCCCTCCAACAAACTTGTTAACCTGAGCATTACAATTTTCTACGACGTTGCTCGTTACGTCGTAGATTAAATTTCGCGAATGTCTAGAAAGTTTTACGCTTAATTCTTGTAGTTTACACATTATAGATGATGCTATTAATTCGAGAATAACATTTTTTTGTTACATTTTGCTCGAATATCTGAGAAATAATAATATTGGGCACAATTTATATGGCCACCAAACACATGATAAGGACTACTTAGGATATATTCTGATAAATATTTAATTTTTTCATCTAAACTTAATAACTGATGCTTCCAAGACAAATTGCAAAATAAGACCGTTCTTAAACGTAAACAATCACGTAGAACGGCAATCAGTATAGCCGTTCTTAAACGTAAATAAACTTTGGTTAATGCTAATTTCGTAAAAGATGATTTTTACATTCTATCTTTTCCACTGTAATATTTGCATAGAGCTTTAAATCTAAAACCTTTTTATAAACACTGGAGTCACCATCAGAAATAAGTTTTTTATAATGAGCTTTCGATCGCGGATTGAATTTTTAAACCTCTCCAAAAGTATAATTGACTCCATCGCGATAGACGATCTTTTATGTTCTTTAAAGCGCATATGTTCCAAAGGCGTAACATTCTTATTTTTTTGCTCGAGTACCAATTATACAATATTTATTTTTAACCCCCAAATATAGTATTTTTTGTATGAAAGTCTACGATAGTAGCAGCATCCAAAAGAGCATTGTAATTTATTCTATACGATCTTTTTGACCAACGCTCAACAACTCAACCAACGACCAACGCTCAACGGTAGCACGTTGCCGTTGGTATTCCTCGAGCGTCCACATTTCTATTAGATATTGCATAATTTACCTCTTCTTTCGCGACCTGTTGCATAGTATATTGAGAAGCAGTTTGCAATCAGTCACATACCTGATTATGAAGACGCCTGTAAGATATCTTTGGAATGTCCAAAGGAATTGATATGGTTTCTAAATGGCTAAAGCCGAAAAAAATATACACAAAACCTGAAACTGTGGCTTGACTGATATTTATGCTTTCCTTGCTATCATATGAACTTTTGAAAGAACAATTTGTACTACATAAACAGTATTTTTTGAAAGAACGATTCATTTAATAAGACGACGCCATGACATCAAAGGAGTTTTGACCAATTTTATACTGTTTTCGGTCACGTTATTGGTCTTGTTTTATGTTTTTTTAAGATAAAAATCAATTAATATTTTTAATTGACGAATGAGTGTGTCTACCTCCATTGAAATTAATAAATCCAGATTGCTGCAATTTAATTATAAATTTGATTAATATTAAATACGGAATTATTGGCGACTAACGAGATATATTCCTGTACTAATAATATATATATATTAATGTGTATATACCTCATTATCCTAATCAATATTTTCATTAACAAAAGTTTGGTTCTCCTCACGAGGCAGAGCAAAATTTTCAGAAATTTTGCCTAATATTCTTTTGAAATAAATTTCCACACAATAATCATCTATTTTAATAATTTTTAAATTACACACAAACAAATATGTTGAATCAAAAAAAATATTAACAGTTTATGTCTCACGCGTATATTGCATCAATGTTTCAAAGTCAGTCATTTCCCTTAGGTATTTTTAATATTAACATAGATTTTGAAGAGTCATATAATTATTTCATTTAAATTAATTACATACAGAAAAATACTTAAATATTTGACTTAGCATTACTGAAGAAGAGCAAGAAATAGCGACGAAAAAATTAAAATACCTAAATTTAAATTAGTCATTACCTCAGATTTAGTTTTCCTAAGTTTAATATACTCCTTAGCTTAGCTTTTCTCCATAAACGGTTAATTTTCTTTACGTAAACCATCAGTTAAAAAAGTTAATATAAAATGAAATACAAAATCCCAAAAATTTGTGGTTTAAAATTATGAATTAATGTTATTTTGTACGTTTTCCTATATTCGTATAGGGGAATTTAGTGCATAATTTTGGGTGATTTGCATTCGTGTTTGTGAAATAAATATAACAGGTATTGAAATTTTGACAATTTTAAAGATAGCTATGTTCTTGACACACTAATGATTTAATTTTTTATTATAAATTAGCGTATTATTTAAGATTCGGTATCCTAAAATAAATATATTTTAGGAATCTTCTGAAATTACAGGACTCGTAACTATATTAATAGACGTTTTTTTCTTAAATCTCGGCACAGTTTTAAAGATATTGAGTGTATTTTTAGTAATATATAATTTATGTATATTTGTTAGCTATTTCTGTAATTTAACATCTCTAATTACGCCCATATCGATATAATTTTTGTGACTGTCCCTTAAGTAAACATATTGATTCGGATTTCTAGTAAATATTATGGCCATTTTAAATATTTTTGGTACGTGCAATTGATCATACAATACACATTTTAATATTTAGATTAAAAGTTAAAGAAAAATAAAAACTTCTTACAAATAAATATTTTAGACACTATCTTTGTCTACCCTAAAATGTATATGTATGAAGTCGAAATGTGTCGCTAGTTTATTATGTAAAAAAATATATGACTACACATAAAATTATATCCTAATACACGCATATTTCCATATATTAATTTTCATATGGATGTTTGATTTTGTCGTTTGAGTTTTATTTTAGTAATGTACATCATTCTGTAGCGTAAAAAAGGAATAATTTCCGAAGTAAAACTTTATGCAAGTCCTCATTTTTGACACTTCAATTTATCATGATGGAAAAAATTATCAAATCCAAAAACCAAATACAGTGACGTCATAAAAAATATTTAAAAAATAACTTCAAACCACTATAAACATTTTGTACTGACTCTATTTCTCTGACTCTATTTCAATTACAATTAATAACATCAATGTTCTGTCTAACTGACCAGTGCTGGTCTCAGTCGATTATCTTTGAGTACATAGAGATTGTGTCGAGGAGATGAACATAGATTATCTCAAAATAAAATTGATATTTTTAATAAATAAAAAATATCTTTAAAGATAAGAGTGCGAAAGTAAATAAATGTGGGGTAGACTGGGTACGATTGAAACAAAGGACGGTTGAAACAACACGAATATCTCGCAAACCGTTGGCTGGTCGGTAAAGAGTCCAAGGAAAGAATAAAGCGGATGACGAATCTGAACACGAACTTTAAAGTTGCGCTTTAGCTCTTTTTAGAAGACCCTATTGTGTTTTGTTAACCAAAAGTAAGTATTTTTGCTAGGAGAATTTTCTAATTATTGTGGTTTCTATTTAAGTCAGAGTGTTAAGTGTAAGTTTTTGTTTGAAATGAAGCTTGCAGAATATGCACCGCCGCTAGTTTTATGTATAATTGTTGTCACAATTACAATAACTACTTTTTACCTAAAATAGGAGTTGGGGACGGTTGAAACATTTTTCTCGGGTACGGTTGAAACATCGTATTTATGTATTTTTTCTTGTTTTCTAGATACCGAAAGTACGCGTAATGAAGACTTCGAGAGGACAAATAGACTTGTCGAAGTACAAATACGCTAATGAGGAGACAAAGACAGGAGATTCATTACGAAATGCGGCAGAGAAGCACGGAGTAAACCACGGTTCGTTCGTATAACATATTCAACCGCGAGATGCATCTGGCGCAAAAGAAAATCAAGACATGGGATATAAAGCACACAACCAAACTTTTAATAAGAAACAAGAGAGAGAGAGAGAGCTTTCAAAGTATCTGTTTGGAAGTGCAGATATATATTTTCGCCTTCCTAAGAAGGAGGTAAGAAAATGGGCCTATGAACTTACAGTTAAATATAATTTATCACAGCCTCAGACTTGAGATAATGAGGAATGGTTTCGCATGTTTATAAGAAGAAACCTTGAACTGTGTCACGCACAGCGCAAGCTACAAGCCCCTCCAGGCCAATCAGCTTTAACAAAACCAATGTATATCTTCCCGCGGGTGCATTTCCAAGATCAGTTTATTAGTGATGGGACCGTAGGCTTCGCTGAGCTGCCAAACCCTCTGGCTGGGTGCAGAATAAAATATTTACGTATTTCCTGAAGTTCTAAAAAAAAACACACATGTCTCCGTCATATAAGGTGTTACATCTGCTCGATAATAACTATTTAGGCGTCTATATTAATGCGCTAGACTTTTGCAAGAACAGTGGAATCATCTTACTCTCTTTTTCACCCTACTACTATCGCACATTTCAGCCGCTTGACCGATCCTTATATGGCTCTTTGAAGAATGTTTAAATGTAGCCTGCGACGCATGAATGCGAAACCATCGAGGAAGGACGATGTCCATTTGTAGTATTCCAGGGATTGTAGAGTCTGCAATGCCAATTGCCCTTAGACCGTCAAATATTCAAGCTGGCTTTCGCAAAACAGGAACTTTCGCGTATAATCTGAATCTATTTACTGTTTACCAAACCCAGTGCAAATTCTCAAACAATTTAGTATCCCCGCTGTATTTTCACTGAAAATATTACGATCATTTTCGAAAGCGCCTGCAAGTAAAAATAATAATAGAGCGCGAACAATTACGAAATCTATAATATACACTGATATACCAGAGAAGAAAGAGATAGGAAAGGAGCAAGAAACAAGATTGAAATGAGTAAGTGCTAAGCAAGTTAAAAAGTAATTGAATGGAGGAAAGAAGAAGCCATTGGATGGAATAAAAGTGAAAGAAATATAACAAAACAAAAAAATGTACATCAGGAAGTACCATCAGAAGAAAAGGAGTGCTTCTGCCTTATTTGTATGTCACCGTATTCAGAGAGCAGATCCGAAGAAGAGTGGATCTAATGCAACCCTTGTAAATTATGGACTCACGAAGAATGCACAGAAGGTAGTCTTAGCTATGTTTATCGTAATTGTGACTCAGATTTATCTTTATATTTGACTAATGAATGACTAATGAAAGATAAGGAGAGTTTTCATTTCGTTTATTTTCAAATCATTCTTGTTTAATTTATGTTTAAAAAGCAAACAGTTGATTTTTGTTTCATTGTTGGTTAATTTACATAAACTATATATCAATGTCAAGTAATCTATAGCTACAGATGACTGATAGCATACGTAAATTTTAACTAACGACACCTAAAAACGATAAAGGCTGATAAAAAATATCGTTAGAAGTATTTAAAACATTAAAGACTAATTAATATTTTCAAATTGTTCCTTAATTATTCTTAGATTTAAAATAAACAGTTAATGAAACATGTTATAATATTATATTTTCTATTATTCGCAAGTGTTTCAACTGACCCCAATCACTGTTTCAACCGACCCTGGTATAGGAACAGTTGGAATAAATCGGATTTTATTAAAAAATTTGATCTACTGTTAAAAATAACACATCTGGAACTAAAATCACATTGCCCATTGATATATAGAAACATGCTCTTTTATTTGACATATCTTCTTCGTGGCTCGGATTATAAAAGGCAAAACTATGGACGATATAAGTGAAATTGTTTCAGCCATACCCAGTCTCCCCTATGCCATGATAAACACGGTACTATATTAGTTTGCAGTTATCCATATATTAGCTATGTCCATTGGATTATCTACATCTTACTTTTCTTACCATTCCTTTGATTCTGTGCATCTCAAAATACTCATTCACTTCCTAGGCCATAATTTTATTATTGGTCAAGAACCTTTCCTTTTACAATACCCAAAACATTTTTTCTCTTCCTAGCAAGCAAAAACTTTGATTAAAGCTAGTATCAAATAAAATACATGTAATTTTCAATTCAATTTTAAATTTACGACTCGAAACTTTTCAAATTTCATAAAGATTTTATTGTAAGGAAGTGTTCACAAAAACTGTTCTAAATCTAAACATAAAACAGTACACGTAAAAATACTTTACGTAAAAATACTTTACTAAAGAAAAAAATTAAAGAAGACAAATCAATGTTTGTTTTTAATTTTGTCCATGTTTAAAATTTTACGCGTATGGCCTAAAAACCATTGTCCAGCTTTTAAGGAGAATTTTAATATTGCGCACTTTAGGACCTCTAGATACCCCGAGTAAAATAATTATGTTCTTGATATGAAGTCGACTAACTGAAAAAAATATGACTTTATATTTCACATGCATAATGCAATAAATCCCGAAAAAAAGTTTGACCGTTTTATTGCATAGAGCCATGGAAATAACAATATGGCGATCATTTAAATATACCATATCAGAAAAATATACCATATCAGTCTTGTGTTTTAGTCTGTCTATACCTAAGTCTAAAAATTACTATAGTGCTATAGTATCAATGAAGTCGACTTGAATTATATTCACTTCAGTTATTATTTATTATGTTTCTTGAGTTATTATGTTTCACTTTGGTTATTAAATATTGCGTTTTAAATCCCGAAATAATAGAGTTCAAATTTTAGAGAAATATTTTATATCCAAAGATATTTTTTTGCCATTTTGTTGGAAATGTATACGTTAGTACGTACCTGAGGTAAAGATGGGAGATAACGTAAACAGTTGAACTGTATCAGGTTTCATAGGAAACATAATCGTTAACTTTTAAATATCATTAAGGCGGTTATTCTTATATATAAAAATAGAACTATCATTATGAAGAAATTTTCCTAATTTTATGTAATTTGAATATTTTCAGAAAGAGGATTAATTTTGACATTTAGTTAGCAAAAAATGATAGTTAGCGACATTATAAACTTGCAACATCTTGTAGTTTATGTCATTAATTAAATTAAAAATGCTACATAGTTCAAAATTAAAAAAGTATAAGTAGAAAAAGAATATTTTTGCTATCGTACAAACTGACGATGTGAGTTTGTTTGTTTGGTATGATTTCTATGAAGAATAAGACCTCCTTCTGAGAAGAAGTTCCTGTTCCCGTTGATTATAATTGCTAAATAAAATATAATATTAAGTACCTTAAAACTGTAAACATCAGCACTGATATATGACTTTACAAGTCAAATATTATGCAATAACGAAAAAATTCACATTATTGGATACAAAATATGCAATGTAAGGTCACAACAAATTATGTACGATGTAAAAGTTTTCATTATTTTATATCATAAACTTATTTAGATTAGACTGAAATTATTTGGAGTTAACTTAAAAGTATTCTATTAAAAACCAAACGGTAGAGTCAAATCAACACAAAAGAACACAAATCCTTGGTGTAAAATTTGTACCTAACTTTATAACCGTGACTAGTATGTCGAATATTTCTCTAAATACATGAAGTGACAATATTTGAATTTAATTTTATTTAAGGAATAATATTTTTATTTAAGTTTTCTAGACCAGTACAACAAAACAAAGACACACACATGCTTACACTCCAAGTCATTAACTGTTTATCCAGTCACTTTATTCTTGATTTATAAATAACAAATTGGCAGTCATAAGTAAATAGACTTGATACCGTGTTACAATTTTGAATTCATTTAAAATAGGGCTAAATTGTGCTAAAATATAACTTGGTAATAATATTAATCTATATTATTACCAAGTTACTTAGTTTATAAGATTAATATTACTACTAATTTGTAGTAATTTTAATCTTATAAACTAAGATATATTGCTTAATGTAAAAAAAAGGAAACCGAAAACAAAACTGAAACTTAATTACTTGAAGTTGTCTATTTTACCATCGTAGAATTTGAAAAGTTTCGTGAATTAAAGTTGTATGAAAATATATTTCTTCAGAATTATATTCTGTTTGTTAACGAATGAATATTCTCTATTAGGTACCTAGCCCATAATGTGAAGGACCTTTTTTCTCTATTTCTGCCCTTTTTTATTATATGAAGGAATTTATCTATTCAGTATGCATATACAAAACTATGTATGTTTCTTTACTTGGAAATGGAAAAAAATTCAATCCTCACAATAGTGAAGCCCTATTTTACTTTGTCTAATATATACTCAAAAATAAAATGGAAAACTACGTATTTGCTCAATTTTAGGTTTTTAATCTCTTAAGCCGCACTTTCGTTTAGAATTTAAAATATGCCAATTTCAATATTCTCTAATTATAACCTTAGGTTTTTTACATGAGGAGTTGCTTCAAAGACCTAATCATGAATATTTTGATAGGTAGATATATATTTTAGAAGCTTAAATTATTGTATCTGATGGTAAAGATGTTAGAATATCCGAAAAAAATTATAAAAAAGGGATAAAATATATTTTAAACAAGCTGGAACAAATCTGTAAGAAAAATCATCCAATATTCTAATTTTTTTCAAAAATTGTCCTTTAAGTTTTCAATTACACATTTAAGTATTTTCAGAATAACTATTTTGACAACTAATTAATAATTAAGCATAAAAACCATATTTTTATCAAAACTATTAAATAAACCCTTTTTTATCAAAACTATTAAATAAAAACTTTTACCACATCCAACAATAATTTGTATTGAATTTCATTGGAATTAAAAATGACATTCCATTGCATCTTATATTTTTGGATGATTTTATATGGAATGACCCAGAATGGATGAACGTTATAATTCCACTATTATACACCTACCTTCAAGTATGGACGAATAATATACTTCTTCTGACCAGATGACTTTTCTAGAGAATTATGATCCCCTCCTAGACCTTACTTCATTTTAAATTGATTACATACAGATACCTTATATAATAGATATCGGTATGTATTCTAGTTATTTCAAAACTTGTATAATGAACTGAAAATATTTATTAATATGAACAGTGGGATGAATAGCTAAATCCGATCGAACGTGTTTATTAAATTATTTAACCAATATCGCATGGATGATAGTGTGTACTATGACCATAATATATAGTGTAATTCTCATTTTACTAATTATTCGTAACTGATACGAAATAGCTGAAATTTTGAAGTCAGCTAGTTAGCGGTTGATAAAATAAATTAATTTTGTGTTAAAATTTCTAAAATAACTTGTTCCAATTATATATTTACATTGTTGACGATATAATACTACCAAATAATCGAATATTTTTATCGTTACTAAATATTTTCGTAACCTCTTCTATTGTTTCAATTTAAACCGCGAAATAAGTGAAAATTACTATACGTAATCTAAATGGATACATTAAATTTTAATATGGCGTAAACGTCATCGAACATCCAATTAAATTCAATCCATAACGAGTTAATTTTGCACAAAATATGATATTTGTATTCGACAGCGAGCGAGCACGAAAGCGTGCGGCACAATACTACAATCAAGTTAATTCCGAAAGCTCGCCGTTTAATTGGGTCTTAACGACTCCAGGCACAGTCTCCTTTAAATCAAATTTGCGCCACGTTCCAAGCAGCTTCGTACTTCGGTACATACTTCAATATTGCGATATTTTGCATCGGGAATGGAACTTTTTGCCTTTCCTTGAGCTATATTATTGAACAGCGCCGATTCAAAACTTTCTTTTACGCTAACTTAAATGAAGAGAAAGCTTTTATTTTATAACGGTAGAGTTTACATTACCATTATATATATATATATATATATATATATATATATATATATATATATATATATATATATTCTGCCTCTCACTATCCAATACTGTAAATTTAAGACTTTGTTTCAAAGCTTTTGGTAACGGAAAAATAAGTTCCAATAAAAAATACTAAATTACACCCATTTGGACAGTATATGGTAACAAGTAGTTGCTGTTGTTTAGTTATGTGTTACGTCGCAGAAAAATGAATTTTTCAATAGCCATAAATTTGAATTTCAAGTTGTTGAATTTTCCATTTATGAATACATTTTACAAGCAGAAAGTTGGATAAATTTGTTAACAAGTTAGAGAAATCTCTGTCTACATAACAAATCAGAACGATACTTGATGATCACGCTAGTAATTGATAGATGAAACTATCGAAAATAATTTACATACAAATTTATTGCAAATAAAAACGATATATTTTATTAAGATTATCTGTTGTCCCAAAATGTATTTATCAATAATAAGTGTGACCTTTAATAATTTCAAATATCATATCTATCAATTCAACACCTTTCTAATTGTCAATTCTTAAACCTAGGCCTCCCCAGTTTTCACCACTAGACGGAGATTTTAGATTTTGACATCCGACCCCGGCTTGTACACCGGTGGATATTATCTATCCACCTCTATTTTGGTCTTCTGTGCGGTCTAGCATGAGCAATCTCTATTCCAGTAATATTTGAGAAATATAACACACCCATCTCCACTTGCACTCGATTATTGTCGTAAACACATTTTAAATTTTCATTTTCGACAAGTGACGCGACCGTAAGACTGATACGTGTATATTGGTTACGGTCACGTATGTTTGTTCAAGCATTGTTGCTATGTTCCCTCTGCAAGATCTAGAACTTCTTTTCGGATATATAATTCAGGAATAGTCCGTAAATTAAAATCTCCACCTTTCGAATATTCTCGCTTCTCTCGTTACAGACAACTTATTGCATAACCTTTTGCTTCTTGTGCCGAAACGTTACTATACTTGGAAAATGTGTCCATTATCTGTGTTCTCTCGTTTTGGCTACCTTACTTGATTTTATATTCTTCCGTAACTTCGACTGTATGTAATCGTATATCATTGTTAGTCTTAAAAATATCAGTTTCATCTCCAAGAAATTGACGTTAAGCCTTCTGTGTAATATGTGCTTTTCAGATTATCAAATAAATTTCTGCTATTAAAAATTATTTTGAAGCCTTGCAAAGCGTAAAATTTTTAGAAACAGAAGAGAAAAAGGTTTTAACTTGAACAATTGAGAATTTCATAAACATTTGAAAATATTTAGATTTCTTTAATCAAATATGCTTTGCGCTCTTAAATATTTATATAGACCTCACTTTGTACGGAAACGCTGTAGTACGAGTTCTACTTGTACTTGACAGGTTAATATTTTTCCTTTTTGTATACTATAATATCTAATGTATCGATATTTGTTACGAGTAGAGTATATACATATATGTAATAATATGTGAAGTCTCCAGCTCTCCCCTAAAATAAATGCCAGATACAGATGTCATTTTGTCTAGTGACTTTTACTTCTGTAAATAATTTTTTAACCATATTTTTATGATATTATTTTATTCTCAAAAAAAATAAGAGACCCGAAAATATATATCAGCAATTTCTGTGTTGTTCGATAATAAATTTTTTCTTGAGAAAAGCCTATTAGTTGTCGTAAAATATTTCAATTTATACAAAAGACTTATTACTCAACTATATTAATCTACAAAAAAATTAACAATCAGACCTAATTGGTAGCCGTGGCACCCAAAAGATCGACACAGAGTATTGATTTTTATAAATTTCAAAAAAGTGTGCGTATGTTAATAACGAAGAAGGCTTATTAAAGCCTTTTCCTTAACTATAGTTTAATTTATTTAGCAATACAGATATCTTTACATTGAATAAAATATTCTTCGATATAATAAAAAAAAATTATACATGTATATGTATATATATATATATATATATATTTACATATATATATATATATATATATATATATATATATATATATATATATATACATATATGACCATTTTTTATTTTGTAGAAAGAAATATGCATTACGTAAACATATATTTATGATAAAATTTGTATACTTAATTTAAAATTAAAATAGCTTATGAACCTAGCTATAAAATTTGGTAAATATTTTTGACAACCCAAAATATTGCTTCGGTGGTGAACTGACAGTAAATTTGCATTAATAACAAGATTATCAATTTCTTTGGAACAATACCATTGATGACTCTAACCTTTTCTAATTTTGAACTACTTTAGCAAAATACAATTCCTTTTCTTAATTTTTTTAATACCACTGTAATTATACGTAAGTAAGATATCATAGGAAAGCCATTCTATAGAAAAATAATAAAAGTGTAACTAATGTAATCAATCATAAATATAAATAATTCTTAATTTAAAAATCTACAAAATTGCAGAAGGTACTATTTACATCCTACGTCACATCTGCTGAGCTTATGATGATAATATTCGATGTAAGAACGTGTGTCATATTTAAAAATATTTCTCATTCCTGTAACGTAATAGATTCTAATCGAAAATGAAACAAAATATTCTCGCGGGAAGCTCTCCACACTTACCTCGAATACATGCATTTGGTGCCGGGAAAGCACGTTCCTAGGATAAATTTTAAATAAAAGCAAAGTAATACATAACTTAATCATTTTTTTGACGTGTAAGATTAATACATGTATAAGATAGTGAAATTGATATCGGCATTAATTTCTTATTAATATTTTATTACTTTATAATAATTTTTTAAATTGGCCGAAGCATACAAATTGAAAAGATATTGTAAATATTTATTCTTGTATTCATATATTTTGTAATGAACCTTAACAAATTAACGAGCATATAAGTATTAAACCTTTAATGTGTCTTTAGTGATCTCTACATAGTCCCTTTGAAACAATTAGCTTCTCAGGCTGTGATTGGCAACTAAAAAAGAACCCTACCACCATTTTACATCGGAACTTAGTTAATCGTTCAGTCTTTTTTATTATTTTCTGAATTATTTATCTTTTTATTATTATTTGTTCTGCGAGCGGAAGCAATCTTTGGCGTAAGTAGAACAGATTCCATATAATTTGAAGGTATAAAAATCGCAAGGTTTTTTTTTTTAAATAACCGTCTCCACTTAATAAGTTTAAGTAATAATAAATCAAGTAATGCCGAAGTTATTTCAAGTATTCATAAACTATACTTAAAAATCAATTAAGACTGGGATTACAGCTAAACGTTGTGGTCGTAACTATGATCAAATATAATTTTAAAAGTGGGTGGTCTGATTTTAAGCCAGTGTTGGGTGTAAAAACGAAGCCTGTTTTCAAAACACCGCAAATTTTTTCGAATCACAGCTTGTAATGAGTGCACCTGTGTCGCTCCATCAAATCACCGGCAGCGTGAACTCTTCGGGTTCCAGATCAGTGAGCGTGCTTTGAGTCGTACTGCCGCCAATTATTATTAGAATCACATTAATACGTGTTGTGTTGGAGAGCCTGATATCATGTTACGTGATTGATATCGGGTAGCTGTAAAAGAGCATAGGAAAATGAAAATTCGAAAACACAGTTTTACATAGTGATGACGCAGTATTACATCACTTCAGTTAATGACGCCCAATTTCTTCAATAAAATAATATACTTATCGTTGAAAATACTCGAAGGTCACAAAATGACCAATATATACTTCTTAGTGTCAGGTCATACAAAATAAAAAGAACATGAAAAATATTGAAATTATGTACATACTATATTATCAAACCAGCGATTCAACAAAATTAAGAGCTGCATTAAAATTTCCAGAAATTAACAATGACTTCTTTATGAGCAACAGAATGGAAAGTGAATGGATTCCTGCAGCAAGTAATCCTGTGTACAGAAAACATGCCAATATTTTCTGTCATGAAAACATGCCAATGTATATATCTTATAGTAGAAACACATTCTAATTATGAATCGTTTATTAGGTACAAAAACTATTCAATCTTTCATTGAATTCATGCTACTAATTATCAATTAAGCCGCGTAATCCAACCTAGCAGAATAACAACCCAGCCTAGCAGATCAACCCACAGCCTAGTAAACCAGGAGACCAGTAGCCCAGTTTTCAACACTGCCTAGCAGCAAAGCTTATCTTTTAAGCAGCATAGTTCATCTTAGAAGATCAGTTTAGCAGTCCAGCCCAGAGGCCAAGACTAGCAGCCAAACCCAGCCTGGCATGTCATACTTGCAGCCCAGCCCAGCAATCCAGCTTAGCAATTCAACCCAGCCTAGCAGCTTAGACTTGCAACCCAGCACAGCATCCTAGACTAACCCAACGGCCAAACCTAGCAGCTTATTTAGGTATAGAATATTAGAAATATTATAGTGAATGTAAGTAAAAACTTCAATTAGGTGTTTACATTCTGAACATATGTATTATGATATCATAGTGAGTAAAGGGTTTTCCCATCTCCAAACTATTTTCGATAAAAGCAAAACGAGTTAATTGCTTAAAGTTTGAATCTTTCTTATTAAACTATTCAATCTTTCATTGAATTCATGCTACTAATTATGTTCGTGAAAGTGAAGGAAACGCTCTGAAGTAGAAAAATATATGACTTGTGATATCCAAGCTGCAATTGTAATTATTGAGACAACTAAACCAAAACTCAGAGCTCTATTGCCCCCCTAAATAAAATATTTGTGCAAATGAAATACATCAAGTTTTTTAACAAATTAAGTGGCCACTTCATTATTAGACGTCATTTCAATTCTAAGCGTGTGCATTGGAACTCGAGAAATCATTGAATCATATTAACCAAAACAACGTATTGGCTTACATATTCTAATAAACCTCCTGGAATGGTAAATTTTTTGTTAAAAATGTATCAATAATTTATATTAAAATGTAAGATGCACTTAACACGAACTCTGAATATTCTCTAATTGATTTAACAATTAGTGATAAAATAATCGTCAAAGGAAGAAACCAACTCTATTTAACAAATACAGAGATTAGAATTATTTTAATCACTTACTATGAAATGAAATAAACCTGATAGTAAGGCTAAGGATTAATAATTATTTGGAAACATAATTAAGCTTTTACCACGACTAATTAGGAAACTGCCTCCCTGTGTATTATTGACAACTTTCTACTCGCAATAGGCGAGGGCAAAATATGTGTTGTGTAAGATTAATTACCCGAACGATTTAGTGTTTCTAGCCACGTATACGGAAGCATGTCATTGATTACTCCTTACACTTCACTTAACTTGAATAAAGTATTATTTCAATAAAAATTAGGTACATACGGGCCTTGAAAAGAAACAAAAAACGAAAATCTTAAATATTACTCACGCATCCATCTATAGGTTTGTCCAAGCCGTTTTTTGTTTCTTTTTAGAAACTGATCGATAATTCCGACTGTGCATAGTAAAAAAAACAATGAAAAATATTTATACAGAAACATTTTATGAATCAAACTATAAATTCGTTTACCGTGTGGACATTAGATGAATTTGGTTTATTATGCATAGTTTTATATTTAGGTGGGGTTATATTAGAATTTGTTCTCAATAAGAGGCATAATTTTATATAAGCATTTCTTTTTACAAATTCGGTTCATTTGAGCCATTCCTAATTAATTACCGGTTCGGTCTAAATCTAGTATCCCGTGCACAAATTAAGTAATAATATTTCGTGAAGCCTCCTTTTAACTCAAACAAAAGGACTAATATTTTTAAAACGGCGCAATTCATTTAAATGTCTATAGCAAGAAACACAATTTTTTTTATTATCCATTGCTTGTCCTGCGTCTAGCTTGGAATTTGAATATATATTTTCTGCAAGTATAACAATTCGTTAAATTAAGATATTAACATATAGCAACATTTTTAAAGGCAAACTAAAAAGTATTACCATATAACCCCTTGTCTTTAAAAATATATATTACTCTTGAGGCGAACAAGTGGAAATATGTGAGTATTCATGTTAGGCTAACCACTGATGGTCAGTCCAATGTACCAAATAGCGGGATCGCGCCCCGATGATTCAAATTTTACCGCTTAACGTCAAACGGTCCGATTGTCGTATGGAATGTAGGTCATATTTAAATCCTATAGCGAGCATAGATCATATACTAAATTGTAGGTTATAAAAAAGAACAAAAATATACAACGAATGGGAGGGTAAACAATATGGCGCGATAGAGCGACCTGAATGTAGTCTATATTATCAATCTGGAGCCGCGCCAAATGGTTGCGCTCTCAATGGTGTGTCGGTCAGCGACCAGCTTTAGAACCATGTCGCGCAGGTTATCAATTCGGCTACAATAAAATTATATAATGATGACGTTTTTTGGAACGAAATGGAGTGATTGAATAAATTTTTTTTTATTTCATGTTTGTGTGATGATATAATTTTTATCGATAAAATTATTATGATGGAATTGTTGACGCTATATTTTATTAAATTAATAATCTCTCCCATTCAAGTCTTCGCTTCACAAGTTCTATTAAGAATGTTCTATTAAATGCTATTTAAGAATTAATATTACTATATATTACAGTATAGTCACAGTATCTGATAAAGGTTTTTGTTATTGGTAATAAGTTATGTATTTCCACGCGAACAATTTGGTATGCACTTCCAAGTACTTGTTAATTTTGTCATTTCGTGACCCTCGTAGCTACCAATGTGCTGAAACTGAATGAAATGTTATTTTGTAGTTGTGGTTTATTTAATATTACTTCTTCGTTACTGTATCAGTATTAGTTAAATAATATTATTAGGATGTATTAACTAACACTTAAATTGAAACTTATTACAAAAGAATCAAATCCATAGGCAGCTGGGAGATAAACAGCTATCACCAAACGAGCAAAACAACACTTCTTGGTTCAAAAATATACGTAGCTTTTGTAAATATGTCACTACAAATATTTAATACAGTAGTAAATGAGTTATTCTCACATTTTAGTAATAACGTAAATTTCATAACAAATTCACGATTTTTATGGAATTTCTGTGCACGAGGTGAAAATTTACTTTGAAAATGTAATGTAATTAATTAGCTGCGAATAAAAGTAAATAAACGATAAACATATTACAACTTATCGAACACAACCGAAAATGAAAAGAAATGGCAAAAGTCTGGAATCATTAAAGTTTGACGTATTACTAATAAATATGGCTTCTCTCGGTTGAGTTCAGTTGAGGTAATATCTCCGTTAACTTCGGTTAAGGTAATTCTTCTTTGCTCTGTTACGTTGTTTTATTGACTGTTATTTGTACACTTTTCTTATTAATTTATTTAGTATCGCAACAATATGTAAAGAAATAATAGCACGTTCGTTTGGTGCTACATGAGTTAGAAAATTTCTTTATTGTTGTTTGTAAACTTAGTAATCTCAAATTAGAGAATAAAACAGACAGAGCATACGTAACATGGGAGTGAGTCCGGCAAAGCAAATATAATTTCGAAAGCAAATACAAACCTTTGTTAGTACAAAAAGTCCTACTGATTACCCGCCTCGCGTACAACAATTTTCTTTACGAAAATGCCATCTTGTATTGTTAAACACTGTGAAAACTAAAAGAAGATAGATAGAATATCGTTTTAATACTTAATTATTGATATTTGACAGTTTCGACAGAAAATCCATTGGTATTATTAGGCTGCACTGAAATATTTTCCCTATGACCAAGGTAAATAAAGAACGATTTGGTTACAAATTTTCGATTAATTTTTAAAGTATAGTATGTAAGGTATATTGGCGCAAATTTTATTTATATTTTTAGGCACAGTTTTAGGTGTGTTTGTACTGGATCTACTGGATTGATTTAAACAAACAAGGTACCGTTGAATTTGTCTTTATACTGAAGTTGACAGAGGCGCTAGTAAGGCATTTAACTAAGATAAGTACGTATACTTATTAATATTTAAACCCTTGATTATTAATTTCCAAGAATTCTGTCATCTGACGTTTTATCAATATTTTTTACTTCTCGTTTTTTTAAACCAAAATTATTTTACCTGCATCAACAATTTTAGTATTGTGTGTTTTACATCACTTAATATACTCCAAAAATTATTATCAAAATAAATAAAAAATAACAAAGGACAAATCTTCCGTATTTTTAAACACCATTCAATAATAACCTTATTGGAGAAATGCAAAAAATGTGATAAATTAAAGCACACATTTGAAGAATTTTATCCTAAAAGATCGAGAAGAGACTAAATTATAAGCCCGTGATGAAAGAATGGACTTGACAAAATTATGAGGCTTACTATTTCTACAAAAGTCATAAAAGTGAAGGAAAGCCTAGAAATAAATTTTCAGCCAGTAAAAAAATCAGTATACACTTAGATTAGGACGAAAAAAATTATGCTATATATAGGGATGTTGATAAGAGTTACCATATCTTTTTAAAATATGTAAGACATTCAAAAGTTTGGAATGTTCATTATATCTTAAATTTCCCTCTTCCTCGCACTTTTTCTTTTTATTTTATTTATATTAAATATATGAACGTGTGATTAATTACTTGAATAATCTATTTTTTCAAGTGCCTATGTCTTAAGCTTCACTTAATGATTTCCGTATTGGACATCACGCCTTTGATAAACATCATTTGAGTACTAAATTTGTATAAATGTATTTTGAATTAAAAATAAGTCATGTCTGCGTTTCGCGGCGCCAAAATAAGTACAGCTTTAAAAATAAGTACAGCATTAAAAATAAGTATAGCTGACCAGATCAGAATACCAGTAGCCTAGCAATCTAGCAGCCGCGTAATCCAACCTAGCAGAATAACAACCCAGCCTAGCAGATCAACCCACAGCCCAGTAAACCAGGAGACCAGTAGCCCAGTTTTCAACACTGCCTAGCAGCAAAGCTTATCTTTTAAGCAGCATAGTTCATCTTAGAAGATCAGTTTAGCAGTCCAGCCCAGAGGCCAAGACTAGCAGCCAAACCCAGCCTGGCATGTCATACTTGCCGCCCAGCCCAGCAATCCAGCTTAGCAATTCAACACAGCCTAGCAGCTTAGACTTGCAACCCAGCATAGCATCCTAGACTAACCCAACGGCCAAACCTAGCAGCTTATTTAGGTATAGAATATCAGAAATATTATAGTGAATGTAAGTAAAAACTTCAATTAGGTGTTTACATTCTGAACATATGTATTATGATATCATAGTGAGTAAAGGGTTTTCCCATCTCTAAACTATTTTCGGTAAAAGCAAAAGGAGTTAATTGCTTAAAGTTTGAATATTTCTTATTAAATATGGTGCCTAAAGCATTATATACATAATACAGTTATTAATTTAAAAAAAAATAGATTAATTATAAATTGCGCTTAAAGAAAAAGACGCAAAACTTGTTATATATTTATATGTAAAACAACAATCAACCTAATAGGAAATTCACAATTAAATGAAACTACTTGATGTAGTATTATTTCAACTTTCAGTAGTTCTTTACCACGACCTAGGTTTCGTTGTATTACAATATCTTCAGGTGGGATATTAGCAAAGAATTCTTTGCTAATATCCCACCTGAAGATGTTGTAATACAACGAAACCTAGGTCGTGGTTAAGAAATTAAAGAAAGTAGAAATAATAATACATCAAGTAGTTTCATTTAATTGTGAATAATGAATTTCTACAAAATTAACGCCAAATATATTCAACAACTAATAGGAAATAGAAATCTGAAACTGAAATTTGCTGAAACTTTTATTTATTAATAAATTCTATCACAAAGTTAATTATAATACCATTAATACATTATTTGGAAATCGAAACTATACCACACGATATATAACTCGTCTCTTCTCCGGTAAAAATGTACCAGTACAAAATTTCTTGGTTATCTTCCTTGTCATTTTGATGCTTATATTCTGTAAAAAGTTTTGTTTAAAACTCTATATCAAATAAATTAATTAGATGATATTCTCGTAGAAGTATGCCACACGCAGGTGGGCTGACGACGAGCGTAAAGTAAAATGGCGCCGCGAAACGCAGACACCATTAACTGAACACTTTGACGAAAATAAATATCACAACAATACTTTAGCTATGTTTAGGCGATTCATTCGGATTCCGCTCGAAATATAGAATTATGATTTGTTGGAACTTGAATGAAGGTTATCAATTTAAAGGGAGCATGGCGAAAGTAATTCAACTTCTCTTATCTAATCGAAAAAAAGTGAGGTAATTTTCGAAAGAATCTTTTTTTAATTTTTCTCTTTTTTAACTTTTACAATAATTTTCCTAATTAATTGAGAAGTTTGCTTTAATTAATAAAATAAAACTCATTAATAAACAATAAATAGATATAAAAGTCAAACCAAGTTAAAGAAATATGAAAGGAATATATATATATTTATATATATATATATATATATATATATATATATATATATATATATATATATATATATATGATTAAACATGATATCTCCCAATTACATAACATACATGTGAATTTTATAGTAATCTAAATGAAAATATGATAATACTTCCGATAACAAGTTTTCTTTCAACCAATTTTAATGCGAATTAATTATTAGGGATCTCAATCCGTTGTTGGTATTTGCACGCAGTATATCAAAGAGTGGATATCTTCTCTCATATTCCTAATAGTTGAGAGAATTAAATTTGCTAGACGGTTTTTCTATTACAAATAAATATAATGAATCTAACGACTTTGATTATGTCGCCTCTTCGGCACATTATTTTGTTTGATGTTTCTTTAACTACATTTTTTTTTATTTCGTCTAAGATTACAAGTTTTGTCATGTTTCAGTTTTATTTCATTATACTTTACCCAATATCCTTAATTATCTTAAAAAAATACTTACATGTTTTAAATACGTACGTAAACTTATGATAATAACTTATTTGAACTAATTTGACAGTTTCAGTTATATCTTAGTCCCTTAAATAAACATAATAATTTTGTTTATCTTTTCTAATTGATGTAAAAATTCTTGATTACTGCATGAATTCCGGGGAGGAACAAAAAGTTTTTTATTTCGGTTATCCTCAAGTAATACTTTATAAAAGCTTATTTAATAAGAGAAAAAATATTTTGGCCTAACTTAATATTGAATATATATATATAATATTATTATATTTGTTAATATTGAATATATATATATATATATATATATATATATATATAATATTGAATAATTTGACTCTGCTATGATGCGGTATCCCTAATATCACACATCGCTAATATTTAAATTGCAAAAATTCGGATGTTTTTATTAATAATTCTGCAGACGATGATAAAATGAGAATATATTTAACTTTATGATCACCTCGGGAAGATATCCCGGATTCAGAATATCGACGAATCTTTTACACAAGACAATGTTTTGAGGTTACAATGACAGTAGAAATGTTAATAAATAAATTAACATAATTACTCCAAATATAATCAATTTCATACAATGTAAGAACTAATGAAATTAATGTGATTATTGACGTAGTGGTTATTTAAATTTGTTACGCAATTCAAATTTGTTAATTTTATAACGAGACTGCTGAAGGAGTACATGTTTATTTGGTTAAGTGGCACGTTAAAACAAATGAACAAGAATTATTCTGTATTTCTCTGTAAGTTTCATTTTTTCATTGTGTGTTTCGAAATAATTTATTATAGCATAAATCTATAAGTAGCCACTCATTAGCTTTTTTAATTATTTAGGCAGACAAATAAATAAGAATAAAATTGCAGAGAATCTTTGCTTGCCTGCACTCTAGGACACGCCTTATAGATATTAACATAACTCCATTGCCTCATTTACCATGAAGTTACGAAGCACGCTGATGTACGCCGTTGAAGCTTTGCGACTTATGCACCTACACACTAATGTTTTACACATAAAAGTTTTCCAGAATAAAGTAGCTATACCATAATGAATATCACATCAAAATGTATCAAGTAAATCTCAAGTTATGGTAGAATAGACAGAAGTTACGTTAATGCAATTTATTCAAGCAGATCGCAGTTCACGTATTTTTAATAGCAAATATGATGTTTTTTCGTTTCTCACTACATTGCTCAAATCTTCATTCGTAAATTTAGCAAAGATGTCGTTCTATTAAATTTTTCAGACGGTCATGAATTATGTCTAATTGCAAGTTTTGGACAAATCGCTGTAAACTGTGGCCATATTATTAAACGGGTTTACATTCCCTGCACAAGACAAATTTATACACTTATTCAAAATTTTACTTACATAGCAGTCCCTGCTATAAATTTTCGTAGATCCATACCTAATAGTTCTTGTATTTTCATTTCATATGTCATTTGTCCACTTTACTCGTTTGTACCTTTTACTCGTTAAAAAACTAAAATTAACAGGTTAATAGAACTACAGTAAATCAACACGTCCTCCTAATTAAAACCTTTTTGATTGGTGTAAGTTCCTTTTACAAGATAAATTTACTTAGATATATACCTGTTCAAAATCAAATTTTTAAAATGTCATCTAATCCAAATTTATATCAATATATATTCCTGATTTTACATCTCATGTATCAGTTTGCATTTTACACATTTTAGGATATATATTAAGAGACTGATGGAATTAAACAACTTTCTTAATAACAGCTGTACATACTTAACATTCAATGTTACAATCATCACATATTGATATAATACTAACGTATTAGAAATTTATGGTTAAGAGTACGTAATAATATCACTTCAATGTAGATTGATGTTGAATAACCAAAGGTGGTTTACAAGTAACAGTTAAAAATAACCGTTGCTTAAACCCAAATAATTACTGAATTATGTACTTAACTCTTACATTCGATCTTTTATTCAAAAATTAAAGTTTACTTCTGTGTAAATCCTTTGGGAATGTATTCGCACATTGAGTACTGAAAATACATGATACAAACCTATAATATTTTTTATTACAAATTTATACTTAATATCTATATACACTTTAAAAAAATTCACCCATTTTTCCGCTTAACGAACTTTGTTTATCAATGTAACAACAAAGCTTTTTGATGAAACTCACTTAGCCCTCCGTGTGGTAGACGTATGTATGGTAGACAGATGGATTGACGGTGAGTTTGACAGACGGATCCACACTTCGATGCTGACTGAACCAGATGACAGTAGCTTCAACCTTGAGGAACGTGTACCTAGATACTGAGGGTATAATATAATATCATTTGCATAGTCGGCTTTATGCAAAAACAAAGTCCAAATCTTTTGGGTTCTCTTTGATATTTTCTTCATTAACTATGTGAATTTGTAATTCGTTATGACCGTTTAAATACTTACGTATATAACTTACATAGAATATGATATCAGTACATCACGTAATTGCAGTTTTATGTCGTCGGGTAGGCCATCAGTTTACTGATCGATGGCTTGCATGGAGTTCAGTTTTGCTTCTATTAAAGCTGAATTACTTTAAAATTGTGTCAAGCTCTTTATTCCAGCATCTAGTGTGCTTATTTTAATTTATAGTGATTTATTTAAATGACATACCATATGCGGGTAAATGTTTTTGGTTCACTGTGTCGATATTAAATCAAATCCTTAATTTGACAATATAACCGTTGTTCTCTCTTTAATATACCTTATTTATTCATGTGACGAGATTCTATTTCTCTTACTATATACACTTTCTACCTTTTTGTGTTTAGCCAATTTCATTTTTTATTGATAGCTTAATTAGGTGATCTTAAGAAAACATTCCTTAGGTAGATGATCTCTGCGATTAAGTTGGAACGCGTCTGATTATTCTTTGGTCTCAGCGTTATGTTGGAAGGTATCGGAATTTCCATAATCGCCTTTGGTGAATATAGGCTTTTCACTTAATGAGAATTCGTTCTTAAGCGTATCTTCCATGTTATCATGAACAAAATCGTAGCCTGCGGTCATGTCTCTTGATACTGGTATATTTCGGAATCCTTTGGAAGGCAAGGTGTATTCAACTCCCAGTTGGATTCTCTCAGGTCTACCAGGACATAGTTTCTCTTTGCAATGGATTCTGGAAATACTGCATCTCGTGTTTTGTTTCGTTTTGGATATATATTTTGTATTTATGACTGTTAAATGCATTTAACTTCTACATGTTATTGACAAGGAGAACAGATTCCACAATTTTATTTTTCCTACTTTTTATCAAACAATCTTTGTTGTCATATAGTACTTGGCTTCCGTCTTTAATAATTTAGCTCACCAATATCAAACTTGTTGGCAAATCTGGTACATGAAACTCATTTTTAAATAAAAAATTATTGCACTAACCTTTAGTATTGCAGACATCAATACTCACTCGATCTGAAACCTTGACTTTCCATGGTTTGTTGTCTGTCAATTTTATTGCCTTGATAATCAACTCCTTGATGATTGATCAAAAATATTCGACAGTATTTAACATAATGCTATGATGTATTGCCTTAAATAAAAAATACATACAAAATATATGTGACCATCACAACAAATATATAAGAAAAGTTTAAGCAACGATTGAAAGAGACCGTAACGGTAGTTAATTTATATGCGCTTAATTTCCAGGGAAGATCAAATTAATATTGAAATCACAGGACCATTTTCAATAATCTTTCACCTTAATACTAATCAAATTTAGAATTTAAAGGTTTGGACGTCAAGGTTCTTATAAACAATGGTTTAAGATAATAGTGATAAATTAGTATTACTAATATTTTTTTATCTTACCAGAAAGAAATACTATAATAAAATTAGTACATGGAAACTGTAAATGGACACAAAACAATGAGAAAATGCGTATAAAGTTTAACTTAAAACTTTATACTTGTTATCAAATATTTTTCGTCAGAAAAAATCGTTTTCCGGAGGCTCTATTTTTGAATGGTTTTGTAAATAAAAAATAAATTTAAGACTAATTTCCAAATAGTTAAAAAAATTATCTTTATAAAAAACTAGCATTTTATTTTCAACCGTCTGAAAAAATTTATAAGTTTCCATAAATAATTTTTGTATACCCAAACTCACATATAATTTTTATGGAAAAAACAGCATCACACAGCTTTTTACGATATAACATCAAAATTCTCTAGTACAATGTTACATCAAAAATTATGTTGTTTTCTTTTTTCCCTCGCTTTATATGTCAATATTGCATTCAGTATAATTCCACTTTGTTAGCAAGTTTTCCCTGTGCAAATCCACGTAATACGCGTTCATGTTGCGAGCTGACTACGTGAAGTTTTTGTTCCATTTTTATTTTAAATCTATTAAGTTCCTAGAATTGAAAGTTCCTGTAACCTGACGCGTAGCCACTGAATTACGGTAGGAAAAGTTTGTTTTTGCGTGACATTTACAATGTTAGGGAATAATTTAATTTCTTGTCATATCATGAAACTACAAAGTGCTTTTTGTTCTCATTTTTAGGCTAAAGAGAAAAAGTGGAATCCTTGTAACGAAGCGAATATGTCCGTTCATATGTCCGTCCCTCACAACTTTTTTCTCGGAAACTGTTGACTGACGTGAAAAATTTAAATTTTATCTAGTGATAAAGTGTGCCAAATCAAAAATATCTCAAAGATAACTTAAAAAAATAATATGGAAACATTGAGAGTTACTCACCCTATAATTTCTATATATATATATATATATATATATATATATATATATATATATATATATATATATATTTATATATACATATATATATATATATATATATATATATATATATATATATACTGCCGTACCCGTTAGCCGAACCTGATGTTAACCACGCCCACATTTGTACCTTGATGACTACTATATTGTTAACGTGATTTAACAAATAAAACCCATTCCAAATCGCTTCATTACATCACCTAAATCCAATATATTTTTCGTATATCCAACATTTTTTTAAATTTGTAACCTGTTACCTAAGAGCGTAGATTAATTTAAACTGTTAATAGAACATTCTGAAAATTTAAAAAATATCACAAAATCTAAAAAAATAACACAAGTTTGAAATTAACATTCCCTCATTTGTTAATATCTGGTTCCAGAATTATTCCTGTTATAGTTTTCTTATTATATTGGCATATAATTTTAAAGTCATGAACGAACTTTTCAAACATACGTAACAAACGTACGTGCTCGAGTTGTTAAAGCAAAGATTTTATACCTTTCTTTTTCGAAATCTATTACGCTACCCGAAAGGGAAGTAGTGCAAGTTCTTACGTCGAATGTGTTCGTAAAAAATACCGCGCGCACGTGCATTGTGTGGAAACACACAAATGCTTAAATAAGAATTTAAATTTGTCCATGAGCTGTTCACCGCGTACGCAATTTTATTATTGAGATTCTGTCAACGTACAGACGAAAAAAATTTACTTTATGTCAATATTTCAATTAGGTCTTATTTTGGTTTATTAAAGTTATTACGAATATATGTAAATTATAATAAAAAATAACGTAGTAATAAAACATAGTTACTAATTTAGTAGTAATGTATATTAATTATAGAAAAATATTTATGAGCCTATATAAATGTAACGGGCGAATAAGAAAATAGCAATCTTTTAAAAACCTATCAAATATTAGTAAAACTTGCACTGCGAGGGTTCCGTACACATTTATGTACTTATGAACGTTTATTTTTAAAAAAGTATGTTATATGTGTATAAGGTTTAAAATATATGTATATAAGGTTTAAAAAAGTATTTCTATTAAACTATTTACAAATATTAATCGTCACCGTGGTGTATTGGGTTGATCGCAAAGCTGTTGAGTTTACGGCGCATCGCGAGGACCCGGGTTCGATTCCGAGCCACTCATCAAGCAGGACTGGAGAAATCCAACCGTTCGAGATTCTGGCAACCATTTTCCATATGAGATTTTCTTCATTTTGTGTGGACACGACACAACAACAAAAAAAGACGTCAGAGCCGAAGGTACTAATTGCATTCGGGTATATAATGACGATAGATTTTGAATGTATTTAGCGTTAATTTTGTAGAAATTCATTATTCACAATTAAATTAAACTACGTGATATATTATTATTCCTAGTTTCGTTAAGTTCTTTACCACGACCTAGGTTTCGTTGTATTACAACATCTTCAGGTGGGCTATTATCACCTGAAGATGTTGTAATACAACGAAACCTAGGTTGTCGTAAAGAACTTAAAGAACGTAGAAATAATACTGCATCACATAGTTTCATTTAATTTTGGACGATAAATTTATTTACCGATTACCGACCTCATCTTGACAATTTGCGAGTTTCAAAAGGTGGAAAGTTGGTTAAGCGAATATCCATTTCACATAATTTTTAAACGTTCCTTTATATAGCTCCGGCTTTTATGTTTCCATAGATGAATTAAATTTCGCCTATGCGAGAGGACAGAAGATACATGGAAAGTTTAATTATTGTGTACTTTTTGATAAGATTCATAATAAAATATACGAGTATATATATATATTGCCTTGTAATTATTTTCCTTCATAGTTCTTGAAAACTTATCATAAAATTGTAAAATTTTTCTAAGGATTAAATACCGAAATTTATTTGATTAAAATCACACTGGTTAACAATATATACCAAAATCTTCTTATTTTTATAAAAACCCCATAGAGAGCGAGATTGTTCTGTTCGATTACATTACCAGAATGGGGAGTTTTATTAAATGTAATACACTTTCTTACAAGGAATATTGTTATAAATATCCAAACTGAGGTACTGCTTTGCAGACACCGTTTTCTATATTATTTTGTAGTTTCTTGAAAGAGATATTGGTTATGTTTATGAAAGTTTTTATTTGGTCAAGCTTTGCATATGCCTTTACCGTGCTGTGTTTTATCAGTCTTACCCGTAGATATAACTATTTACTATACTACTACGTACTTTAGGATACAGAAAAGGATGAATATTTTTGGAAATCTGATATCAAAGAACTAACGAGGCAATTATATTTTTTGAAATAATTTGAAATTACAGATGGTTAGGTATTTTTATTAGGCATATGAATTTTTTTCAATAGTCATTTTTAGTTTTTATGTGCGTGTTTACCCTTTTAGATAATTCTAATATATAATGCAGACAAGGTCATAAAACCTAGAAAATAACAATCATAAATGATGAATTATCTTGTTTTTCCGATGGATAAGAAAATTAGATAAAAGAATGCTTAGGCCGGAAATCATGGTTTTTTTCGTCAACTGGGTTTGAATTTGAAAATAAACACAGGCGTGTATAGTGGTTTAAACTACTTTAACACTGCTACAAGTTTTTTTTGGGTCTAGGACCAGACTTGAGAATAGAAGTCAAAAGGGTATGATTTATTTAGGATTAAAGTTTCGAAATAAAAATGATTAACAAATATCATTTCCTAATTTCACGTTCTGCACGTGAAGAATATTTCAATATATTAAATAGGGCTGTGACGCTGGGCAGTAAAATGTTGAGAGTAATATTTGTCCAGTGCAATGAAATGATACTATTGATCTATGCAACGAATTTGGTCTTGGGCGCTGTCGCCTTTATTATCAGCTCTTATTTGCAAATCAACCGTACATACACCTGACGTTCGTGTGAGTAAGAATACTGGTTACCCGGCTGCCAAACTCTGACGATTTATTTTATCATTGTATAATTTCATCCACTTACTAGACTTTATTTGTATTACTAAACGTCTCGTTATGGAGTAGGAATGAACATCGTATTTTAGTTGCTGTGTACTCCACAACTATTTTGCACCAAATAGTAAAGCTTCATAATGACATAAGTAAAATCAGTTCATTGAACGGAATTACTTTAGTAAACAATTATGTATAGTGTTAACAATATGAGTAGTAAAACAGAAAACTTATAAGTGTGAAACTTTCAATCAAACAAAAAGAAACAACCTGAAATATATTGGATTGCAAAGACTTAGTGAACAATGGGTTTTATTTGAAGTTCAACTTTGTCCAACAACTCTCAAATTCTCGTTTAAATTAGAACGCTAGAATGTCCACAAATCAATAAAATGACACACACTCAATTGTCCATTTATCTCTCTAACCTTTACAATTATCTGTTTTTTGAAATCCTGACCGGTCAAATATTTATTTTTTTCTTATACAAAAAAATATTTATAAATAAAATATATATCATCTAGAATTTCAAAAGTGACTTAAAAACTACTTTTATTATATTACAGTAACCATTCAAGTTTCTGAGTTTCAATAATTACAAGTGCAAATTTTTAAACTCATGAGTTCGTGGCTCTAAATGAAAATATCAATGTCTCTTACATTCCTAAATAGAACAACATACGGTTCCATAACAACGTACATACTCGTATGCATGCGCGGGGAACTTTGTACCGCACTCCAGTTTGCAGCACCGACATACAAGTGTCCTGCCACGGGCATAACTTTGTGCTTTTGTCTCTTGTTTTTGTTTACGAATGGCATATTTTCAACATACTGTAATGCACGAGAGCCAGGATTTTAAACAACAGATAATTGCAAACGTAAGAGAGAGATGGACAATTGAGCATGTGCGATTTTATTGATTTATGGGCATTCTGGAGTTCTAATTTAAACGAGAGTTTGAGAGAGCCATTAATACGGAAACAAGTTGGACAAAGCTGAACTTCAAATAAAACCTATATTACACTAATTCTATGCAATCTAATATATTTCAGGTTGTTTCTTTTTCTTTGCTTAAAAGTTTTATATTTATTAATTTTCTGTTTTGCTACTCATATTTTTAACACAATACATAATTGTTTAGTGAAGTAATTCTCCATACCAAAGCCATAAAAGTCGGAACTATACAAAGGAAAGTTTAAAAATGATGTAAAACGGACATTTGTTTAAGTCACTTTCCAAGTTTTAAAACTCGCAAATTCGCAGGCCGAGATCAGTAAGTGAAAAAGAAATCCATCGTCATTATATACCCGAATGCATTTAGTATCTTCAGCTCTGACGTCTTCTCTATTATTTTTATCATCTTAGTTACACTTCACCTGTCTTAACAGTTGGAGATATTTTTTACCTATTTATTTAACGTTCAATTCTAGTTACAAATTTGTGTTAATACTTAAAATCTAATGTATTAACGAAAGTGTTAACATTTATTTTTTTCATATTAATCACTTTGTTAGTTAGCTAAAGGAAAAAATGTTTTATTTGAAGTGTATTGAAAGCATTGAGTCTCTAAGTTAATAACAATATCAAATTCTGAGAAATGCTAGACTCTATCTAACATGTTTATCCATATATATATATATATATTTATATATATATATATATATATATATATATATATATATATAATATATATATATATATATACGCGTGTGCACTGCGTTAGAGCAGCGATCTGCGATGCGTTATTGAAGGTGTCAAACCGAACGAAATTCATCTTATATGATAGCATTCTAGGACTGTGTTTGTCGCTGCATGGTGTATATATTTTAAAACCTGCATAACTTTTTTATCCCCGCAATACGAGTAGGCTCACTACGTAATGACGGATGAAATCATGATATTAATGGAAGAGCTTGTAAAAGAATATAGGTGTATAACTCCGAAGAAAATAGCCACAATTTTGTAGATTCGTTTCAATTTAGCCCAAAATATTATTCATAATATGCTACAATTCAATAAAATATCTAGAATATGGGTGTCACTTCAGATGGCTGTCGAACTGAAAAACCGTTGCGGCGAGGGCTTTTAAGAAATTTTGCGTCATTTCCACCTCAAAGATGATGCACTTCTAGAAAAAAAAAATTCATAGATTATGAAATTTGTATTCGTTATCTTGAAACTTGGTTAGTAACTTAGCACATTCTCAATTTGAAGCGAACAAGGAAGATTTCTGACTTGAATTGTATTGTTACAGAACAACGACACCCGACCGTATGCGTTATTGATGTATTTTTTTATATTTAAATACGGCATACTCATAAAAATTAGATGTATGATATCACGAACTTTTCTGTCAACATTTATATGCCTATAGTTTCCCCATACAACTTATTAAACTATGTATAATAATTTTGCCAGCTATCGTTACAAAACCGACCAGACCAGCGACTTATATCGACCACTTAAACATTATTAAATATACTCAATAATAAGAGGACATACATATTAATAATATAGCTTAGGGTAATCCGAAAAATTTCAGTTTTCATATTGCAAATAAAAAAACTTATACATATATATATATATATATATATATATATATATATATATATATATATATATATGTATATATATATATATATATACATATATTATATTCATCAAAATTTAACTTGAAAATTCGTCACGAAAAATAATGTTAATATTGTTTGAAAAAGTGATTTGAGAGTGACAACTATTTAAGAATCGTTTCGTAAAAGAAAATTAATCAAAGTACCAAAATTCACACTCGAGTCTGAACTGCGACCAAAAAACAGCTACATTAAATCAACTGATACAAGGGCAACAACAATTTTCCTACTGCAAGTGTACGGCTTATAAATATTTATTGTCAATATCGAGTATAGTCTCTATAGTTTTACTCTTAATTTCTGATACAGTCCACCTATTTGTACCGTAACGGAAATATTATAAAATTATTACAGATTCGGTTATTGTATTTTTTTGTTGTGTGGTACTTCTTACTTAACATAATTTTATGTGAATTAAATATACCTTTTAATATAAATTGGTAACAAAATAATAAAAAATATGTTTCCCTCCTCTTCCGAAACTGTTGAACCTAAAATAAGGAAAAAAAGATAGAATACTTTATAACCCTATTTAAAGGTTCTAAAGAAACCATAACATTGTTTCTAGATATCATATTTTTTTAAATATTCACTATGTCTTTACGCCCGTAAAAGTAATAGTATTTAAAACCGTAAACGTTTATAACTATTTTAAACCGTAAACGTTTTTAAATACATAAATGTGTACAGAGCCCTCGTGGTGCAAGTTCTACTAGTACTTAACAGGTTTTTAAAAGATTGGTATTCTCTCATTCGCTAGTTACATTAATATAGGTGAATTAATATTAGATTTTAAATATTTTTCGATAATTAATATACATTACTACTAAATTAATAACAATGTATTCTTACTAAGTTATTTGTAAAAATAATTTACATAAATAATTTACATCATTTTAATAAATAAAAATAAAATCTAACTGAAATATTGACATAAAATAAATTTTATTCGTCTGTACATCCTGGAATCACTAGTAACAAAAGAGGGTGTCTTAATTTCAAACGTCAGTCATTTTTTGCGGTTTCGTGACATTTGTTAAATTTTCAGAATGTACTTAACTGCTATTCTTTTGTTTAAATTACTCTATGCTATTAGGTAGTCCTCACAAATTAAAATAGATTAGATATACGAAATATATATTGGATTTGGATGATGTACTGAAGCACCTGAGTATTGGTTTTATTCGTTAAATCACGGTAATACCGCAGTCATCAAGGGACAAAGGGTTCGATTGTCGGTGGGAGGTTAACATAGGGTTCGATTGACAGGGGCGGCAGTCCATACATGGAAATTTTGGGGTGAGTAACCATCTAAAATTTCTATATTAATTTTTTTGAGTGTTAACTATTGAGATATATTTGGATACGCATGCCTTATCGCCATAACATTTTCACGAAATATAGTTTCTGAAAAAGACAACCGTGACAGACGTACAGATGAACGGATATATGCCTTTTCTTATAAAGGTTCCCTTTTATTAAAGGAGCCTAAAAATGAGAACCAATAACACTTTCTGATTTCACTATATGACAAGAACTTAAAATATTCCCTAACATTGTAAATGTCAGGCAAACGACTCTATTTATTTTCATACGGTAACTCACTCGCTATAAAGGTCACAGAAAATTCCAATTACAGGAACGTAATAGATTTCAAACAAAAAGGGAACCAAAACCCCACGTAGTCGGTTCACAACATGAACGCAGGTTATATGAATTTACACTGGAAAAACTTGTTAACAACTTGGAATTACACTGAATATAATATTGACATATAAAAACGAGGGAAAAAAGAAAATAAACGACATTGTTTGTTGTATTGTTGTACTGGATAGTTTTGATATTATTTCGTAATAAGTCTATGTATACTTTCTTTTTTCTGTTTCCATAATTTGCAACTATTATGAAAAATCTGAAATAATTAAATAAAATTGTGCGAGACCGATAAAAAAATAGGGTATCAAAACCTTTAAAACACTATGAAAAAATCTTTATTTTAATTGTGACAAAAAGAAATATATATAAAATGTGTATATGTATATACATATATATATATATATATATATATATATATATATATATGTATATATATATATATATGTATATATATATATATATATATATATTGATATATATTTTTTTTATTCAGTTATGATTCATCATTAATTCAAATACACTATGCATATATATGCATAAAAAAGAAATAAAGCAAAATGTAAAAAAATGGGGTGTGGCTGTATTGGCTGGGTTATATTGCCTATACAGTCCGTTGTCGATGTAGGAGCGATTTCATCATCCACTTGCATAATTTCAACAGCCCCAGCTGCAGATGTTCTGCACCGTCGTTGATCCGGTCGGCCGCATTAATTCTTTTACGTTCCCGGCACTGCTTGACTCGATCATATGGTGTTTTATTATTACCATTCAATTGTTCTTGAGAAGCCCTTTCTAGCCGCATACGATCTCTATTTGGTTTTGACTTTTCGACGCGTATGGGCCGAAATTATATATTTTTGATAATATCTTTTTATTCTAACACCTTATTATATTCACTGTCACTACTTGAAACTAATGTTTTATATACAATCGATAGATTTAAATGACGGCTGACGATTAAAACTTAAACGAACATCGTAGATTTTCCGAATCAAAAGTTATACTAATTGTAAATCTCGGTACGCAGCAAAATAACCTCAAAATGGCGGCTCTTCCCCATCCACCACGCGCGATGCGTCACTGTTCTCGCTTATCGTAATGAATTTTTTGATCCTTTAGCTATCCAGTGGTAATTTTTAATTTTTGACGTAGAGGATAGATTCGAAACTGCAACGCCAAACTCTATCCCCCGATTTTGTTATCATTAGGTTTTTGGATTGCCCCGGTATGGTAGCAAATTTAAAGACGTATTGACGTCAAAAATGTTTATTTCACTCCGGATTTTGTTCATAGCTTCCGACATTTTAGGGCTAATTTTTAAGAAAGTTCTCGCATTACGAAGGCAGGCAAAAAATGAATATCGCTACCATTGTCCTTTGTAGTTTATTTTTATTGTAGCTTGAATTGTTAATATTTAACTGGATCCCTTATATGAGAGATGTCATATAAGGAAGTTCTAGAACTAAAATGAAATTCTAAAAAAAAAATTTAATGCCTTTAAATTTTCTCTTTCCAATGATATTGCACAAAATGCAGGAAAAGAAAAAAAACACTTCGAGTACCTTATTAGTGTTACATTATATTTAAGTGACTGTTTCCACATTTCAAATACTTTTCGCCGCAAAATACGACAAACTAAGTGCACATCTATTTATGATACAGAGAAATTATTATTGCATAAATAAGAGTACGTTGATGCTGAGGAGAAAAATTGAAGTAGAAACGTATTGAGTAATTTTACTCTAGCAACCTTAAATAAGAGACTACAAAAAAAGAATGTAAACGGATACTTGTTGCCATTTGCCAGCGTTACCAACGATCAAAATAATTATGTCGCAATACGTTATGATTTTTTAAAAATACCATTTTCATATGTGATTGCATGGTTCAGTCAACTTTTATGATTTAACAATTCTTTTTAATTATAAAAAGATACATCCCTGTAATGGAAATACATACAACAATAAATTATTCGGTTTATTTATTATACGACGAATAAAAGGTCAAATGTTATGACGTATAATTAAAATAAAAGAGTAAAATAATAGACCAAACAATTTTTTATGTTTTCCTGTACGTTATTGGCAGCTTCGAAACCTTTCATATGAATATTTTGAGTGTTAAATATTGAGAGGTATATAGGATAATTTGCTTTATCATATGTGTCTATGGCTAACGATTTATAAATATCTCCATAAAAACGGCGATAACAGATAAATAGATGTACGAACAGATTAGTATTTTTATAAGAATTAGGCTTTGTTCCTTCGTGAGGCACCAAATACTAAAAAGAGAAAAATATAATTTTACTAGTTTGACACATTTTCCAACATAGTATATTTGCCTATTCATACAGTAAACTCGTTACAAATATTTATTATATTATTGGGCATTCAATATAACGATTAAAGGAGAACTTTTCTATATTCAAGTAGAATGAAGCCGCTTGTGTGTTTTAAGAAAATATTCAGTACGACGATTTCGCCTACACTTCTCATTCATAGTGTTGTATATTTTAAACCGGAATAGAAATCCTCGCGCCGGTAGCTCGTGGCACGTACGTGGATTAAGTGAATTTGGCACTGGAAAATCCTGTCTACCGTATACAAATTTCTAGTCATAAATAAAAGATAATGGATAACATATGAAGAAATGGCAGATGAGGTCATAATTTTAGTTTTAGGGTATGTTTTTAGTCTTATGTTCCTTCATTCATTCTTTCGTGGAGGTTTATTGAATTTTGAGAAAATAATAATAAAAGTATATAATGTAGTGTGTTGTATAAATAATAATAATATCGTGTTATTAGAATAAAGCTGTGATATTCAGTATGTTACTAGAAATATACAATATAGAAACAAGTAATTATTTGATGGTTCTCGGCCCGTTCAAGATCAATATTTTTGCCTGTCTCTGCTTATGTATATATTTAATGAGCTATGATGAAGAATACACGTTACATATCTTTAGGATATTTGATTAATATACCTGCAGGTATTAATATATCTGATACGTAACGTAACGGTTATGCAAAGTATTACACTAAATTAATATTAATTCCAATTTTTCTCAAATAATTTGTCGTGAACGGAATCGCTGAGGAAACGTAAATATGAATACCACAATTTCTCCATTTAGGAAAAGGTTCAGGAAGAAAATATTTCAGCGAAGTAGCAACACTTTTTGGAATGTTGGAATCGTATTTTATAATTTCGTTAAATAAACGTATCCTATTCTTAATATAAAATATTTATTAAATAAACCTAGGAACATAGGAAATTGAGGAACCCAGGATGATCATATTTAATGATCTTTGAATGACATATTTTAAACATTTTCAAAAAGTACACAAGATCAAAAATTATACAAATAGAGTGGGTAAACATTGTAAGTAAAACAACTTTTTTAAATTAACATTTATTATAAAATACACTACATTATGTGTTCAAGATGTCCGCCTCCAGCCCTGTAAGAATGCTAAGCAAAAGTTGTCTAATTTAATTTTGTAATTAAAATTTGAATATTTTTAATAAATAAAAATTGTCGTGTCAGTTCCGACGCGTGACTGGAGTTTATTTCTTAAGTACGATTTTCTTGGAATATATATAAATATAATATAGTAAGATTGTATATAAATATAAATATCACAGTGTTTTTGGAAAGTTCTTTAATACAAAAATGCTGACTATAATTATTTTCAAATAAATCACAATAATATAATTAATATATATTTTCAAGTAAACCACATGAATATAATAATATACAACAAAATTTAAAAAAAAACATTTAGTAACTGCAGACTAAGAAGCTAAAATTAAAAGAGACTTTTTTATTTTGTAGGATAGAAGAAACCAAATACACATAATGACATTTAATGATAACAATTAAAAAATTCTATTACTGAAATTCAATTTGACTAGCGACATGATTTTCTTTACCTATAGCTAGAATATTAAAATGTACATTAAATGAGTTTGCACCGGATGGTTCACTTTACCTATAACCAAAATATTAAAATGTGCATTCAATTAGTTTGGACTAGATGATATAAGCCAGTGACTACTTTAATTAAGGAATTTATCAATACATATTTATTATTAATATTTGGTAATTTAACAAATACATGGAAAAACTTATTATATTCTGGCAATTGAATTCAACTACAAACGATGACAGAAGCTACATTAAGTAAAAATTACGTTATTGAAATGCCACATATGGTTCAATTTGCCCATAACATAAACAAAAACATGCATTTAATTATTCAATCTCTTATCAAATTGTAATGTATACTTATAGATCTTTATTGACAAAGCTTGACAAAATAAATGCAAAGATGGAATAGCTCATGAATGAATAACATCGAATTTGGGTACTTATTGGTAAAATAATTCGATTATCTACATCTAATAATTCCTCTATTCGAGAGGGAATTATATATGAATATAATTAAATATTAATAAAATCTGAGTATTCATATCTTCAATATCATTGATGACCAATAGTTTTTAGATGGTATATAAAAAATAAAAACGAAATAAGAAAAAAACAATGTTTAAAAACACAAAATAAAATAAAAATATGTAAGAAACCATTTAATAATCTAAAAACGTATTACATTTATTTTTCAATTTCCTCTCTGCAACGTCAGCTTTTGCGTCTCCTGCGTATTTATAAATTCGTGTCCACGTTCAACATGATTTCCTGTACCTCACCTCTAGGCTGATCCGCTGGAACATTTTCCGTTGCGTCGAACGATGTTGGCAAAGTTTTCGCGGCTTCAGCAAAAACTTTACTTCTACTCGTTGGTTTTTGCTGAGACTAATTAAATAATCGGATCTAATTAATTCAATGTCAATTCATGAATATCACAAGTTTCCAAATTTTAAATTCCAACACATTTTCGCATATCAGTATAAATAAAATAAAATAAGAGTCTAATGGCAAGGTTCTTAAATGAATTTTACAATTTGTAATTTTAAAGGTGATTAAATTACAATTTACTTTTGTTTGTAATACTGTTTTTCAGTATTAAATAGGAATTTGAATAAAATTCACTTCAATTAAATCAATCTAAAAACTTTACTATATTAAATACCAAGTATCCAGTTTAAAACAAGAGACCAAAAAAACAAATATCCAGTTTAAAACAAGAGACCAATAGTCTCTTGTTTTAAACTGGACCATGTGATCGGTCCTCCAGACATTAAAAAATATATCCTATGGTAGACATAAATGTTTACTATTTATTAAGTATATAATTACACGTTTAATAGAATTTACATGTTTTTGACTTGGATTGTTTACATGTCTTCTTAATAATATTAAAGAAATTGAAATGTCAAGTCTTGTAATAGAACTCAAAAACAGTGAACAACGTATAGCTTCTCTATAAAGACAGTTAACATTTTCATCTATATTCTTTGGAAAAACAACATTAACGTCTGCTGGAGTTCTTGCAAGATTTGCAGTACTCGTAAAAAATTATCAATAATTTGATTTTTATAAGTTTCTTGATAAATACAGATATAATTATTTACTCTCTCTATTTACATGCCTACAATATATTTCAAATTGAAATCTATTACTTTAAAAGCATGATTTAACACTCAATGAATTCTTTGATGAATTATTTGTTTGAGGATATTATAAGGACATCGTCAATATAAATAATTAGGAATACTCTAGTCTGCACAAAAATTCCTACATAAATACTGTCTGAAAAAAAACGTATTTCTTAAAAAATTTAGTAAACCTTTTATTCTAGTATCAAGATGCTTGTTTTAAACCGTATAACGATTTGTTTCATACATAATTATCTTTCATTACCATACCTTATATTCCTATGGCTATGTCTTCTTCAAGATACCCATATAAAAAGGCTGTTGTTACGTCAAAGTATTGTTCTTCTGAATTATATTTTGCAGCAATGAAAAAAACAATTCTTGTGGAATCATATCTTGTTATTGGAGAACAATTTTCTTGATAATCAATGTCTTTGATCTGACTAAACCTGCGTGAATATAAACGAGCCTTATGCTGCATTATTTGATTATTCTCGTTCCTTTTAATAGTAAAAATCCACCTTGCAGTAAGTGCTCTCTGGCCAGATCTCTTAACTGTAGTCCAAGTATTGTTTTCTTTTTATGCATATAATTCTTCTTTAATAGATTCAGACCATTAAGTTTTCTATGCACTATTCAGTGTATCAGCATATATACGAGGTAATGACAGCTCGACAATATTTGCTTCATTGTTTCTATTTAGTCAAAGTTTCTATTAATCCTTAAATTTATAGTCCGCGCTGGTAAATCTTCTAATTCTCTAGGCGATTTATATGTAGGGTCATCACTGTAACAAAACAAGAAACTGTCTTCATTCTCTGTTGACGAATTTTCAATCAAAGTATGCTCTATAATAACTACCTCACTCTGAATTATTATATCTGTTTCATTCTGGTTTCTTTTCGTATATATATCAACAATACTTATTTGTGCAATATTGGTTCTTGTGATTAGAAATTGTTGTCCAGCAAGGATATTTTTTTATATCTTTATTTTCTTTGCATTTATATTATACCTGCTATAGTTGGTGTTGTCATAGATAAATAGTATTATTTTCTTATGCTTCTTATCTAATTTTGTCCTTAATTAATCCGGAATATGTACATAACCGACGCTATCAAACATCTTTACTTAGCCTAACTGAATTTTGATGCCATTCTAATATTTACTAGGTGTTGTATTAGGAGTCTGTGTGAAAGATGTTATATTTAATAAATATACCACATAGTTCACAGCTTCTGCCCATAAATCGAACTGCATATATGAAGCATGTAAATGTTCCAAGCCTTCCACAACACTGTTTACACTCATGCTCTTAATTTGTTTTAGATTAATGTGTTCCCGTCATTCGTGCTATATTTTAAAGTTACTTTAATTACTTTGAAACAAGTTACAAATATCTGGGACCACCGTTTTAATGCTCAACTCATACAAAGGATTTTTTTGTAATTTTTGCACTCATAACCACCTCATTGTCTTTGTAAATTGTATTTCATATGTTTTTATTATTTGTTGAATAAAGAATCGAGCAGGTAAAGAAGAACAAAATATAGCACTTCTTATTATCAATAAAGAATGGAAGATAAAGCCAAATCTAAATGAACCAATGGCAAGTGGGAGCAGTATAAATCAAAATAAAACAACAAAAGATAGGTTTGAATGCTATAATTGTGGAAAGTAAAGTCATTTTTCTGGAGAATGTGGTACTCCAAGAAAAACAAAGTTTAAAAAACCTCAACAAGAAGGTGCAAATATGTTAGCGTTTTATATGGAAAAAATAGTGGCGCTTTTGCACATATGTCTTTTTGAAAGGATTTCTTTTTGGAGCAATTTAAATGCAACCAGAAGTCATTTATATTGGGAAATAAACAATCTATGTAAGTATCTGGCATCGACAAAGCATCAATAAAAAGATATATCAATAGACAGTAAAGACTAGCGAACTGAATGGTGTGTTATATGTTCCAAGTTTGAGAAGAAATTTATTTTCATAAAGGGTGATAAAACAAAAATCCTGCACTATTTTCAAGAAAGATACAAGTGCATTAATTTACAAATTCAATGAGGTGGTGATGAGTGCAAAAATTACAGAAAAAAAATTGTATAGGTTGAACATCAAAACGGTGATCCCAGATATTTGTGCACTTGGTTGAAAATAAATAAAGTAACATTAAAATGTAGCACAAACGACTGGAACTCGTTAATCTAAAAAAAATTAAGAGCATGAGTGCAAACAATGATGTGGAAGGCTTGAAAGTGAATGAGAATTGACAAGGTGATTTCATTTGTGAGGCATGTGCATATAAAGATTTTATAAAGAATTTAAATAAAGTAGAAATGGTATGATACTATATCACGTAGTTTCATTTAATTGGAAAAACGTAATTATAATAAATTTCTACAAAATTAACGTCAAATGTATTCAATATTTATAAATAATTATCGTATTTGTATCAAACAGTATAATCTAATGTCAAAAATGTCTATGCGATCTCTTTTATTAAATGTCATACATATTTTTTTCTATAATGTGTAAATAATCCTGAATCTCAAAATTTGCATATAAGGTTTTCATATAAGGTTTAATGAATACATTAATACGTTGAACTCAAATTTGTGAACTAGAGTTATATTAAAGAAAAATAATATTTCCGTATTAAACGTGTACCTATGTACACGTCTAGTATATCAAATTCGAAACTGTGAAGACTATATATAATCGTAATTTTGATATATACATTTATGAAAATATAAGAATGCCTGGACAGAAAGAACAGTATAATCTCAAAAGAATTATTTTGCTCAATAATATAATTCGACTATATTGCCACCACTATGTTACCACCGTCCATCACCACCGTCTTTTAGACCACGAGTTTTTTTTTATTCAAAATGACTCAAATTTGCAAAAATAAAAAAACCATTGACGTAAGATCCATTAGTTATTAAAACAAGGTCCACTGGATATTGCCGATGGTAAACTCCTGCAACTTTAAGATGGTATATTTAATTAGTTTGATTGCATGTTGCCTTAGAACGTACTAATTAAAACTAGTTCACTATTCTCGGTTGTTTGATTATAACCTTTTTTTAATACCGAATGCAATAAATGGTTATTAGATCTACCGTAAAAAAATTTGTATGAGGTTACATGAAACAATTTTTTATACATTTAATAATATTTGCAGAAGACCGCTCCATCAAAATCGTGAGCTTACCCCGCCTAATCAGTTATTGCTTTACTTCGACTCTTGGGTCATTGAAACAAACTTTATTATTATTTTATATAATTAAATTTTCGTCTCAATTAGTAATCCGATTTAGAATCATTTACAACTTTAGAACTTAGCGGTGCATACATTCACAAGCATTTTTCACTGATTTTCTTTTGACTCATTAAATATTCCTTTAATTTCTTCAGATCATTTTCAATCTTATAATGTTTTAATATTGACCTCTAATCCTACTATTAGCTCGGCTCTAGTTTAAAAAGCTTTCAGTTCATTTTTACTGACTGAATATACATTCATGGCAACCAATCTTGAGATCAAATTTTATAGAAAGGGAGTTATTAAAATAATAATACACTATGCGCTATTTG
Source organism: Druceiella hillmani (assembly GCA_039881145.1). NCBI lineage: Eukaryota > Metazoa > Arthropoda > Insecta > Lepidoptera > Hepialidae > Druceiella > Druceiella hillmani. The sequence continues at coordinate 7,158,581 of JAYKKI010000061.1, forward strand.
TGGTATTTCTTCACGTCATTAGTATATTATGCAATCTACCCTGGCTTACTTCCCTGATGAAACTCTCATTAAAAAAAATTAAATTAAAAATAATAAAAATTTTAAGAGTCCAACCAAAAAAACAAATAACTTAACATGAATTATTTGTGTTTTTTATTACTTGAATGACATAAAAATTGCTAATATTCTTTTTCTAATTTCTTGTCAATCCCGTCCAAATTTACTTTCTAGACCTTAAAATATATTGTAATAAACATTTTTGAAATTATTTAGGTGACATAAATATTTTTTTGATTAAAATCTGTATTTCGATTTGAAAGAAGAAATTTTCGTTATTGTGTTTTCCTTGTCGTTATGGTTAACACGATGGTTCAGTAAAATTTATAAACGTGAGTATTTTCAGAGTAAAATAATATTATAAACATACTGACGTAATGTATTTAAAGAGGTAAATTTCAAGAAAAGAGTTCAAAAATCTCCATTTGTTTTAAATAACAACTCTAGTTCTCTATCTAGAAATAATCTAACATAATATCACAAAATTAATTGCCACATGTCGACGAGTCTCCTGGAAATAACAGAGTTACAGAGCAAAAATATGATGTCACTAATTCAAATACTGAAAATTCCAAGAGTTTCGGAGAAAATGAGATTACCCGAATATAATCATAAAAATTCAAATGAGACGCAAGATCGTACTGTTCAATTGTCAACATTTGTTAAACTGCTAATCCATAAAAAGAGAAAGCTCATCATGGCCCTAAACCTAGCCTTGAAAAGTACTGCAGCTACTTGGCTTTCACAAATTACATTCTCTGGAATAAAATATGTTTATATTTTGCTTCTACTGCGGCAACTACGATAATCAAATTTAATAATTAAAAACGGAAGAATGGCGAATGCTTTGCAGTCAACACAGGAAGTTTAATTACATCATTAATGAGTCACTGGAAAAAAATTGGCAACTGCACAATTTAAGAACCGTTTTCATCACTTGGCGTTTACAACGGAAATTAAGACACATAGTCGACAGGAATAGAACGCGTTTTCAAATTTGAAACGAAAACGTTCTTCGTGATCGAAACGGCCTGACAATAAACATATTAAAATAGGGCGTACACGACTAAAATATTTTCGATGTGGCAAAATGGGTCACAGCTCATTAGATTGTTGTATGAACATTGGTTTGAAGGTAAATCAATGTTTTTCAAGTGCAAATCACAATATGACACCAACAAAATCGATTGTGTGCTTAAAATGCGGTGCGGTAGGGCACATCGCATGTCGTCACGACGGGAGCGGAACGACGTGGACAATACAGCAGCTAGCGATGTCATAAAGGCAGTAGAGACGGTAGTAGTACTCCAAGAATGGAGCGTCCTATTGAGAACTGCAAGGAAGTGAGTTATTTGTATTCCATGACTTCCGGTTTAGAATGTTCATTGGAGAAAGAGACTATAGACACAAAGTTTTCGGGGAAAAGAATTAATATTGTTGCTTCATTAACCGAAGTTTAATGAAGCAACAATATTACTTCTTTCCCCCGAAAACTTTATGTGTATAGACTCTTTCACCAATGAAAATTCTAAACCGGAAGTCATAGTGGATAGTTTAGTGTGAGCAGTACTATATACGTATTATGTAAAATAAAAATTTACAATTTAGCATTGAAGGTTTTGTTGGACGTGTTGTCCGATATTAATTTTCAAAATGATACAATTATTGGTCGAAAAACTTTAAGGTAAGGATTCTTCTGATAAGCATGACAGCTACAAAGTTTTCATTATGTAGGTCTGCCAATATTAACACCTGTTTTGTTCACAGTGTGTTTATAAAAAAATTTAGATATATAAACACAGATAATCCTTTTTGAAATATATATACTCGTATATATATATATATATATATATATATATATATATATATATATATATATACATATATACATATATATAAAGTTTAATTACACATGGATGTCAGTTTTAATGGATATAAACCTATCTTATTTCAGATTGTAGTTAACAAAAAATAATTATTGCATGCTATAGTAGATGTACTGTTGTTTCCTCGTTTGGTAAACTGTCGCACGAATGCACAATATATAATATTCGCAACGCATCTATATGGTGAAATTATGCTATAGTGCTGTCACTTTAAATGATGTTTTTATGGTATAAAACAGGTTTATTTAGTATTTTGTCAATCATATTTAAGAAAAAATATAATATTTCTTAACCTTTCAATAAGCAAATGAAGTACTTATATTTCTGTTTGTGTTCGCCTTGTACAATCATCACTTATGAATCAAATTGAAACGAATCATCGGAATAACTACAATTTTCTTGTAACACGGTTAAATAAACATAATTATTAAATGAAGCTCTTAATCATCGTTTGAATTTTGAGACGAAGAATCACTTTCACATAAATTGTCATCATCATCTACTCGTAACCCAATAATACATTTATCTAAACAGTTTTCAATATATTTATTTCTCTCCCAATACTGTTCTTCAAACCTCTCAAGATATATAATAAATAGACGTAATTTTACTGATTGTATCGTTTGTCATGTCAGTTTTGTAGTAATATCGTCACTTTTAGTGTTTTACTTTTCGCACGATTATCTCTTCACTATTGCTCAGCAGCCATGTACCATTGGTGTTAAGTCTGTTTTATTATGAGAAAATAAAATAGATTTAACACCAAAGTAAACACTGAAAGTAATAAAAATTGATTACTATTCCCATACTTTAAATAAAAAAGATATTATTCATCATTAACCTTTGAATCATTCTTTATTTCAGGTCGACTTTGAGGTTAGTTTATTAGTTTCAATATTATGATATGGTACTTTATTCGTTACAACAATACCTTTTATTGGTAAACTGAGGAACAATATCTCTTTTATACATCGATCGGCATTCGAGCTGTTTATTTGACTGAGGAAAACCTTTTTATGTGTTGCAACCCGAAAGAAAGACTGGCTCTAGCCGGTTTGACAAATTCGTGTCTCTAATTATACCAGTCACTACCAGTCGCTTCTCGGCAACATCTTTAAATGTTAAGTTATAGTCAACCCAAATCTATTTATATTACATATATTACGTTTCTCACCTCGATATTAATAAATGATTAACGACTTACCGGTATACCACCAATAACGGTCCATCCCTCCTTAATATATGTTTTGGTAAGTTTCAAATAGAAAAGGGCTATCCGTCGTTCTGTCCCCTATGTAACCGCGATTCAAAAGATGTCACGGACAATATTTCACGGGTGGAGTCGAAGTACCATTGTGCTGGAAAATTTGCGGCCAGCATTGTCCCCTGGCATACCGTACACATCTGACAGGAAACCTGAGTGGTAAGAACGATACAAAAGAGAATGTGATGTTCTCGTCGATGCTTTCAAAAATTATGTTTTATTTAGTCCCACTCAAAACATTAATTCTAAAAATGTTATAAGGCAGAAAAGGATGGCATAGCTTTGTCCGACGCACCGGTGTGAGTAATTGCTAATCAAAGACATTGTTTTATTAACTCGGAGTTTCGAGACTTTTGTAAAGAACAAAACTGGTAAGTAAAGCTAATGTACAAGCAGGACCTGTGATGAGCACATTAAAATGATGGCTTACTGTAGAAAAACGAAGCAATGACTAATCCTGGCAAGATGCTTTAGGAGAAGTGCATTTGTTTTTTAACTGTACCACGGAACGAGCTGCTAAATCTAGCCATATAGAATTAATATTAAGCATGGTAGTTAGAATTTAAAATTTAATGAACAGTGAGGTAGGACAAGAAATCAATGTTTAATGTAACATAGCTACTGAAATACATCTATCTATGCTCAATATGATAAGCAAATATATTATAAAACATAGGCAAAAATTAATAGATTTTCTATTAATGAATTTGTTCTAATACAAGATGAAGAATGTAATCAATTTCCTCTTTATAACAAATTTTTCCGACTATCTGTTATTGAAATGTAATAAATAGAATTATATTCTAAATTTCAAGCCTGTGATCAGTAAAAGTTTCACCGAATTTTATTCCAACCACAGGGTAACAAAACAATAAAAACAGCACTTACTGACACCAGTGCACGGTAGTATATATTTCTTCTTATTTCTCCTTTTAACGTAAATAAGTAAAAGTTTATCAGCAGTTCTAGATAGTATAGCATAAAAATCATTTTTCCGCCAAAAGCTCAATCAAAAGAAAAATCCTAAACACATAAAAAAATAGGCAAAAAAAAATTTTTAAAATAAAAAAAAAAATGTTATCTGTCAGGATGGGTCAAATTAAAGGGGAGTGTTGAATATACTTTTGATTATGGTAATGTCGCCCCTTCCTCTATAGTCTATGGCAGAGGATATATAAACAGCAACCCTATTATTGCACTTCCTCTTTTCTCCGTTCATTAACATCGAGAGTTGCGGTAGCTATTTATCCGGATTTCTAATCCAGAAACATCTCAACAATCATCCACGCGGTTTCACCAGCGCAAGATTAATTCAAGAAAAATATATTGAACGCTAAATTAAGGATTAAATTTAGTGATTGCGTAGGTAACGATTCACAAAATCACCCACTGTGTGTACGTTTCTGGCTTTAAATAAACATTTTTCCGCAATAAAAACTATAATTCATTTAGTACATTTGACGAAAACACTGAAAATATGTTCTTTTTATACTAAGTTATAGAAAAACAAATATACAAAATATCCTCCAATGTGTATAAGTGTATTTAAACACTGGAAGATAGTACTGTTGAAACAATGGTAATAGTAAAAAAATATGTTTTTGAATGGAACTTTTGAAAACCACTTTTTTTTTGTTTTTGGGTATTGTGGCACCTTTACCCTTGAATGATGAATATCAACTCCCAAATCCAAAGAATATCCGTGGTTACTATGTAACAAGTTGTGCATTGAATGTATAAAATGCTTGAAATATTGCATAAAAAACTAAAGCTCACTGTAAAAATTAAATGATTTAAATCGATTATTAATTTAAACTGGGTATTAAAATATAAGGTGCGAAATAAAACCTGAAATTCTGCATACAGTTAGTCCTTATTTTTATCTTAAAAGTTAGGTAACACAAAGCAAATCACACATAACACAAAGTAAGTCACGTTTTAAATTTAATGCTGAAGTTTAAGCTTTAAATTTTTTTTCGATTTTCAAATAAAAAAACTCAAATATTTAAGTACGTACATCCTAAATTTATAAAACTTTCTTTTGAAGCAATGTAATAAATAATTGCAATAATTAAGATTTTAGTACCTTAAGGAGATAACATCGTATCAAGAGAGTCGTGCAAAGATTTTAAAAAAATAGCTTTTTACCCACTTTCAACACACGAAATTTAAAGTTCCATTAATCTATAATAGACTAATCAGTTTTATTTTCCAATTCTTCCTTTCATTGTAAGCAATATATCTCAATATATCAGCATGACATATTATTGCTAATTAATTTAGGTTTTTGTAGTATTTAGCCCTGTTTTGCGGTTTTTAAAATCATAACGTAGTATCAAGTTTGTGTTCTTATGTCTGACCGTCTATACAAAAATGTATATATTAATCAGAATTATATTGAAGTCAACCACAGCGTATATAAATAAACATATATATGTTCATCGCAACAAATGATTAAAATGACATCAATAAGCAATTATAGGGGTTAATTGGGTGATATATTTAAGTCAATATTATTTTCAACACAATAATACACTATTATTAATGTGAAGATTTCGTTAGCAAAAAAACAATCATTTTTAAAAATAGCTGTTTACACGCTGTCAACATTCAAAATCTAAAATTCCATTAATCTACATATTAGATTTGTCACTTTTATTTTCCGATTCTTCCTTTCATTGTAATCAATATATCTCAGTGTATCAGAATGACATATTATTAATTAGTTAGAAATGGAAGTATGAGTAAATTTACCAAATATTTAATATCGTCTAATAGAAGCGTGTGGTTTGTCATTAAATATTGTACTAGCCTAGTAACTTACATAGTTTTATGAAAAAGAATTAGTGAGTACCTTATGATATCTGCATATTAATACGCGAAGAGAAAATTATGTAATATTATAATCCATAGCAGCTACAATGAAACCCATAAGTGCATTTCACTAAACCTAGGCTAGTCGCTCCAACAAGAACTATTCGATATATTATATGCACATATTTATTCCACAATCAGGAATGAAAAAACACCATTACTCTGTTAACTGGTTTTATTTAAAATCATATATATTAATACGCTAAGGTTAAGATGTTACTCTCCCTTTTTAGAAAAAACCTCACAACTAATCCACATAAATTACTTATCATTATATAGATAATTGCTTGCTCTACCGGCATCCACAACTAAAAAATATATTATTGCTATTATTTTTGCAAATTTATTAATTATTAAAATTATATACACAAAACAGCAATGCTGCCATCTAACGGCTCAACGTCAATATGATTGACGGTCGGTAAAATCATCATATATATTAATACGCTAAGGTTAAGATGTTACTCTCCCTTTTTAGAAAAAACCTCACAACTAATCCACATAAATTATAAATCATTTTATAGATAATTGCTTGCTCTACCGGCATCCACAACTAAAAAATTTATTATTGCTATTGTTTTTGCAAATTAATTAATTATTAAAATTATATACACAAAACAGCAATGCTGCCATCTAACGGGTCAACGTCAATATGATTGACGGTCGGTAAAATTTTTGTTTAATTTCAAATCCACTCACGTATAAATAAAGTGGCGCTTTAGCTCAATGCTTTTGATACTTGCGCCTCTATATGTCAATTTTAGTAAAATATTTGTTTGATCTGTCATCTGAGCTTCATAATGGAATAAATAATGCGAAGACTTCGCACGGGTCACGCTAGTGTATTAATAATATCGATATATTCACTTGCGTAATTTTAAGTTATACTTGTTATGTCCGCAAGTTCGTTCACGTAGACCTTTAGATAATTTTATTAAATTATCTGTGAGACTAATAGATATAATCGCATCTATATTAATATTTGTGTTTTCTAATTATGTCCGGGTGAAAAATTTAAAACATACATAGTGTCATTTATCTATATTTATATATCTTTCTTACAGATATAACTGGAATAGGTCATTATTTATTAACTTTTTATTATCCACAAGACTTTTCCTAGATGTAATCTGAAAATATTTTATAGAGTTGCTACACTTTTTACAGGAAGACATATTTCGTTGATTAATTTAGAAATTACCACAAAATTATTGGAATTCTCACTTACACCTCACAGCCAAGTATATTAAGAACTTCGTTTGTGTGTTGCTAACAAGAATATAGTTCATTTGATTCCAGGTTTTTTTATAATCATATTACTAGCTGTCTTGAAATACATACATTAAAAACATTTTGGCTTTAATAATTTTGAAAATTGTGACAAAAGTGCAATTTTTGGTTATGTTAGTATGATAGAAATGATTCTACAAGTATTTTTTCTCTAGCAATTTTAGTGGCATATTTTGTTTCAGTTACCGTAAACTCTAGAAAATACTCGGTATAATTACAGATAATGCCTTACGTAAAATGGTCTTTCAATATTTTTCCAACAATTCTTGTAAACTTATTTAGAAACTATATATAACTTTTTAAATAGGATGATCGTGAATAAATCAAATTTGTCTAAGTACTGAATTTTTTAGAAGTTTCACTAATATATTACTGATACTTACATGTGCCAAGTTTTCATAAATTCCAAAATTGGTTTCATATATTTAATATTAGCCACGCTAAAATTGGATTACAAATCTGAAATTCCAGGTAAAACCATATTCATAACACAGAATTTAATTTAAATCCAAATATTCATAAATTTCAAAACTAAGTTTATATTTCTAGCGCTCATATTGCCGTAATAATATTTTCTCTTCAAATTTTCAATTGCTAATTTCGTGTTAGCTTTAAACTTTTCAGTGAAAATATTTACTATATATATTAGAAAGAATTGAAATAACGACACAAGAAGCATCTGATATAATCACCAAATTTGATATTCGATATTTTAAATTCTTTCATCACTTTTGTATTACTTATATTATAATTCACAAATTTCCGCAAAACAAATATTTATATATTTGTTTATAAATTAATATATCAATTTCATCTATACCACTATTTACAATGTTTTGAATGATTTCTTAGATTCATAAATTCGACCTTCATAACACCGATTCTTTCTCACAAAACCTCCTTTGTTTACGGAATATACCAGACAGTAGAAAATTACATAAGTCTGCAAAGGATGGATTCTGTCACTGCGCCTCTTAGTACATAATAAAAATGTTTGTGATAAATACATATTTTATATGTACTATCATGAATTAATATTTTATATGTGAAATACCTCGACACCAGTCTAGGAAACCGGGGAGCCTTTGGTCTAAACATGGACAACTAACAGGTTGTTGAGGTACCAAGTACCTCAATAACCTGTTTGAAACTCAACCTTGGTATTGAAAAGTAGTTGTCTGCATAAACTGGAGCATATATTTTATCAGTTTTAATCCTGCTTTACCGCAATACTTTAGTGTAATAATTTCATTTTAAGAGCATGATAAGTACATAGCAATATTACGAGGCAAATAAATTGATTTACATTCGCAAGTGCGCGTTGCAAAATAATATATCTGACTGGCATTCATTGGAGCGTGTTCTGCAATAAACAATGCGCCGGTAACAATAGTGTAAAATTATACAAGTGACTCGGTAAGTATATATCGATGTGGGAGGGTGAAATGCAGTGCACCATTCGCTTCGCACATATCCGTCGTTGTTGAACCGGATGTACGTACATTCCTTTGGACCTGTGCAAACTTGATTTGATCCCATTAGCGAATTTAAATACATTTATTTATTTTTTATTTTAATTACATCATTTTATACTCACATTATTGAACGGAAATACGTAAAACAATGACAATATACCTTTTGTTAGAATTTAAATAAGTATGACGTTTAATAATTGTTATTTTGATATGAAAAATACAGATTAAAAAAACGAGAGTCCTAAGTGAGATTAGTATAAAAATGTTATGGCCATATTAAAACTGATTTATTTTATGAGTTGTAGGCTAAACCAATTTTTACACCCTTTTACACCAAGTGTGTTTAATTACGAAAAATGGAGAAAGTATGGAAGTGATTCGTTAATATATGCAAATATATTTTTACAAATAACATATGCATCAATATGTTTAAGAATAATTCACAAAAAAAAAATTCACGAGCAATGTAAATTAGTAGAAAATATGTTGAAATAAATCACGTAAATCCTAAACTGTCAAAACAATAATATCATCGTAGCAATGGTAACGATACGGTACATATCCTACTATAGCATACGAACCGGTCAATGGTTTCTAGAACATTTATTATGATTGGACATAAAGTATTACTAAAAATGGATAACAATTAATAGAACTAAAAATAGATTGATATTTATCATTATTATAATTTTGAAAAAGTCATATCACTATTATAACTTTGAAAAAATGGCATCTACATTTACGTGTCTGTATATTTTTATATAGAAACAATAGTAATGCTAAGCAAAAAAAAGTTAGCATCAAGTAAATTTGCATACATAATATTAGTAGTTACAAATACACAAGTATGGGCAAAGAGTGATTCATTGCAATAATTTTAAAGCAACGAATCGAACCAAAATATTATGCCAAAGTAAACACAATATTGAATTAAACAACATTAACTGGTAAGATATTTTTAACCAGTACTGAAGGCACTTTAAAAGTTAAATACGAAAAACAAATAAACGATCAATGAAGAAATAAATCTATCAATTTCATAAACATTTAAAAAACATTAAAACATTATCTTTGAATTTGTTCATTTAATTTTTTACAAATTCAGCTTCATGTAAAAAAAGATATTTTTATTCACGCAAATTGTGACAGCGGATTTTTATCCAGTCGTTATGCAAATTTAATCCGGTTCAATCTGCAAAATATTTCGGTTAAGAAGCGATGGGCAGTGATATGAGTGTAGTAATTTAAAAATTAATTGAGTCTAAAATCTATACTATGACCTCAAACCTACTTCTGGATAATTTTGTCACAAGCAGTAAACAAATTTATATCTACAGACCATTTCATTCCAGTCGGCAGAATCTGATACTTTATTCTGGCATTAAAATGGAAATTCAGTACATCTTCGGCAATGCACGAACTTTACACTTGTGTTTAAAGTGATAAATTAACGTTTATTGGAAAATATAGTGGTACTTGAGAACTTGAGAAGTGGATGAAGTGAAGGTAGAAAAGAAAAGCGAATAAAAAACTATAGTATAAAAGTGTTCTTATTCAACTTGGACTTGCCTTAGATAAAATACAAAATTCTAATAATATAGCCATAAAAATAAGATAATGGCATACAGAGTTATCACGATCAATTATTAATATTACATCCATTCTCGACGCAGTAAATCTCAGTAATCTGAAAAGATTAATTTTGATTTTTTTCTTTTTTATTATTTCCACAATACTACGATCAATATTTCATATGAAATAAAACCGTACGTATTCGTTCAACTCTTACGTTTTTAATATTTAGATTAATTTTCGGTGCTATCCAAGTATCATATTTGTATATATAAATTCTTCCTGATTTTTGCAAACGCGTCTCTATTGGCGAATAATTGCAATTGAATTTCTAAATCAATTGTATAAGCATTTTCCACAATTAAATTTCATAATCGTTGCACATATATAATTTGTGGCAATCTTCGACTTGTGACCTGAGATTGATGACTTATAAAAGAGAAGAATTCATGCTTCAATGCCTGGAGCCTAATTGCTCGAAGGCGTAATTGCTATTAACAGAGCATACTTAAGCCTGTTTATACCTTAATGGCATATACCAGTGCTGGGAAGCAACGCCAAGCATATTTCTGTATCGTAATATGTAACTAAGACGAGATACATATAATGATCTCTGACCCAGTGCGGCTTTACCTCCAAAGATACGCGCATTGGTAGGTACGCCTACAGGCGTATGTCCAGTGATTGAGGGAGATAGACACTGTTGATGATGAAATTTGTCTTCTTGTCTTTAGTTTCGTAATATTTATTCATATTAATACTTCGGAACTTAACGAAACTCGGGACCTACTTATTCTTATTTAAATTTCAATTTTTATTATTTGAATAAGAATTAATACATCACACAATAAATACGATAGTAGATAATCGCAGATTTAAATTATTTTAAGATCTCGTCATTTTCAACTCTCTAACTTTTTTACCTTAATTATAGTTCTTCATTTTATCTCTTATTAACACGAAACACATATTCTTTACATTAAAAAAACTTTGAAATATTATTTTTAACTTCTCAATAGAATTTTTAATTACTATTAATACTTTTATTGTCGTCTTGAATTTTTAACCTGTATATAAATCTTAAAAATATTATTCTATCCCAGGTTATTCTATTTCAATTGCTACAAAAGCTCGATAAGCTCTTAACTCTTTTCTGGCTTTAACTATTACCATCCTTAAATTGGTATCTTCTTTTATTTAAGTTTATTAATTTATCTTTTTAAGAACTTATTTCAAAATTATGCATTAGATTTAATAATATTACATTTATTTCTAGTTATAAAGTGTGGAAAGCATAGCAATAAAGCTCTCAAATAATTCGTACCGCCATTCACGTTTGGCTTTAAGTTGTCAATTCACTAATGATATATAAGCTGGAGGCAAAATTTTCCACCTGCTTTTGTAACACAATGTAATGCAGAACGCTTCTATATTCATATAGAAAGCAAATAAAGTCTCCACATGCCCCAATTTAATTAAATTTAATAAAATATATATATATGATTTATACTTTATTTATTAACCAAGTGTTTAATGGGGGTAGGTATGGCAGTATTTTAAAAATACATGCATAAAAGCGCCAAAGGTAGAATGTAACAAAGATTACGTGTATTTCTCTTAATAACTGGTCACTAAAATTTAGAGCAATGTGAAAAAGAAAAGGCGATTGAATATCTTTATCATAACTTTTACCCTTTTTACCCTAATCGATTAGGAAGTTATTCAAAATATTTTTTACGTACATAAAAATTGTTATAAATCGGAAAGTCACTTATTATCTAAAGACTGTACTTGACGTAAAATTACAAATCATTTTAAATATAGTGGAATATGTACTTGTACAAAAGTGACCAATAAAAATGAGAAAGGAAATGTAAGCCGTTGTCTCCGTGGTGTGATGGGTTGATATCAAGGTGTACGGCCTTTGGCAGCGTGGCATACCACGGGATCCGGGTTCGATTTCCGGCCGCTCGCCGAGCAGGGCTGAACTGGTGTTCTGGTTGGCTATAAGATATTACTCTCGTAGCTATAAGTCCATATGTATCAAATAGATACATTAAAGTTGATAAATGAATAAATAAGAAATAACAACTTTGAATAAAAGGATGGTTTCTGAAGAAGCCCTAAAGTTGACTGAGACACCGATTTTGAGATTTCCACAATGAGCCTTTTTCATGATTACTGCAGTAATATTTCTTTAAAAAAATTTCAAAATTCGATTCTGAAATAACCTTCGTCAAATAAGATTATTTCTCATTCTTATATATCTAGCCATTACTGAAAGATCAGATATGCATAGTATCTTGTTCTATGAACTTAATTTATTTGTGCAAATTGACATAAAGAAAATTTCACGAAAACTTTTTATTCAGGTCACGATCATTTCGTAGTTAGTGCGTATGTCATATTGAGTTTCAGTTTTATTTGTGCTATTTAGCTATTTGTTTATGTTATTTAGATACCATGTGTGTGAAAACATGGTATTTAAATAACATAAACATACATTTAACAAGTAACGGAATACTTATGCTTCAACATTTAGAAAAGATGACAACGAAAACCTGGTTATTTTTCAAATTGATACGATTGTCACTTAACGATAAAAAATATTTGTACCTGTGCATATTTCAACATCCTAACAAGGTGCTACAAATCGGAAAAAAAATTATCGCTGTAAATATTATCAATTTTAATATTTTAATTATTGCTTACTTACATTTTTATGACAACAATTTAAAAAAATTGAATTTTTTTAAACAATTTTTAACCGTATTTCCTACATATGAAAATATTTAAATATTTAATTTTTTGTTCCATTTTTTTATCCGAAACCGTTCAGTATTGTAAATGTGTATTCATTTCACGAGACTTTTTAATGAGTAAGGAAGGATGCTTTAGTTTCCGGAAGTTGCCTAACAAAATTTTTATTTCTTTAGTTAACATTTTCAATTAATACATGAATATAATATTAACATTAAAACTAAAGAAATTGCTCTTATTTTTCAACTTTTCATTTAGAAACAAATATCCATTATTTCAAAATCGTGTTATAAATTTCATTATGTCGTAGTTACTTAATTTATTTATTTTTTTCATTCAGAGAACTACGAAAATGAAATAGGCATTAAGTTTTATTCACAATTAAATGAAACTACGTGATGTAGTATTATTTCTACTTTCTTTAATTTCTTTACCACGACCTAGGTTTTGTTGTATTACAACATCTTCAGGTGGGATATTAGCAAAGTTTAATTTGTGCAATGCTTAAGTGCACGTAATGATATTTACTATTTGGCCTTGCCCCTGGAGATCACAACGTGTATACATTTAATTTAAAAATCGACAAAACATTGTTCATTATAAATTTTTTTTATTTAAATATATATTCAATTCATTTTTATATATGAATAGTATTTGGCATGTAGAATCAACATATAATTAGTACTTTTCAACGTGACTTAAATAGATAAATATTATATAAATAAGTAATTGCGAATGTTTATCTTTATTGAAGAAAATAAATACAAAAACTGAAATTTTATATAGAACATTGATTAAAGTTTTCGAAATGGAATTCAGGCCACCTTCTTCAGATAACCTCAAGACAGTCGTAGTAGTCGTGAGCAGCATTTCACTGTACTCGCTTTAGATTTCCATTTACGGTAATAATTTATTATGCTATTACAATCACGTATAATTATCTTGAGTCCAGATTATATAAGTAACATATATTAGCGTAAATGTTGTAGAAATACACCTAATTACCTGTAATTAATATTAACAAATGATGCTAGTTTCTGGGCATACCAAATACTCAAGTGCATTTAAAAATTTTCAAATATAATAAATGTACATATTCGTACTGTAATGTACGTACTGTAATTCCAAATAAATAATGAGCCTCAGTGAAAAGATACGATTAGGAACACATTCTACGTATTGAATTTCGAGTAAGCATATAACGTTAACTTTTCTATATAAGGTTGCAAATAAAAAGTAAATAACAAATATTTTGGTGTAAAAAGTGAACTAAAAAATCGGAAATACGAGAAATTGTATATGGTATAAAGGTGCGTGCAACGACGGTGTTAATTTGTACAAATAAGTACTCGCAAAACACAGCAATATATCAGACTGCATAAAATTACCATTATCATAATTTGAATCGAGTTAAGTAAGGCTTTGTTAGCTCTTAACACTCATATTATAATTGTTATTGGGTCGAAAGCATTTTTCATATCCTCACGGTATTTTTTCTCAATAAGAAATATAATCCATAGCTCCCATTTTGTTTAAGCCTTATATATATACATATATATATATATATATATATATATATATATATATAGATAAGTAAATTTCATTACAAAGTGAATTTCGTAAAAAGTATAAGCTTTTATTTACTTAATTGAATTACACCATTATCTAAGGTAGTTTTTTAAATTTAAAGTGTTCCAAACAATGTGTAAAAAGGGAAATTATTAATTGAATGAGATAATTCCTTGCTCGTAATAGACATCCTGCAAACTTTTCACTAGTTATTTTTTCATAATTTGTCAACGTTCGTCACGATGACTTTCGGGTTTGGATATTAGTAATTTTTATCGTAATGAGAAACTGTCTAAAAACGAAGTCATGAACAATATTTATCACTCTACAGATGTTTTAAGTTAATACATATTTAAAATATGGAAGTAACACGTAAACTTTGAAACATTTGTCCCTTAGCATAATGCTCAAAATTAAGTGAGATATCCTGCAAATATTTCAAATCTTGGATAAATATAATATAATTTTTCACAAATGTGAATATAACAAATATTATCACATATTTGTACGTATACTGAAGATACCAAGAATAATATAAAACTTAATGCCTATTTCATTTTCGTAGTTCTCTGTAGTACAATTTAAAGTTTATATATATATATATATATATATATATATATATATATATATATATATATATATATATATATATATATATATATATATATATATTTATATATATATATATATATATATATATAAATATGTAATTTGGCTATATACTCGTAAACTGATATATGAATAATATGAAACTAGGAATACGTTACTGATAATGGCTTTTGTGTTTAACATGTATGTACAAAATAAGTGGATAATATGGAAAAAAGCCCAAAAGAAAAAATGTTTCAGATCGACTTCAATGGCTGGTAAATTATCGTTTGTTTAAAGGCATAATTTTATATATTTATGTATGAATATAATAACTTAAATTGGCATAATTGGACGACTTCTGAAGACGGCGAATGTTAACTTTAGTGAGTATGTAAATATGTCGTTGTGTTAGGTTTTTGTTACATGGGATGATAATACCCATTAAAGCCACGAATTATTATACTTCCTTGTGTGAAGAAAAGTCTTATACTGTACAAATTATTATATTTTCCTCTGTCTGGAAAAAAATATTATGTGCAACGTATCCCAACATTTCTATTCGCCAAGTAGAATATCGTGTTCATAAAGGACATAAAAATAGTAACAGAAAAAAAAAAAACAGCAGTTAAATGGAAAAAAATAGTGGAAAATGTTAATATAACTGCTTAACCTCTTGAGCTCGCATGTCACTTGTGAACTAACACAGCCACTTAGCGCCAGTGAAAGGTTAGTATTCGAGGTAAACATGTAGATAATTATACATATCAAAAAAGGAGAAGAAATAACGAATCAAATGGTAATTGGAAATAATGAATCAAATTAATGCTAAGACCATTATATAGTCTTAGACATGTAATAGTTTTGCCGCTATCATTTATTGAAAATTGTGTGTGATTGTATTTTGTCTGAATCTTAACAACAATTTTTTTAAGGTAAATTATTTTTTTAGGTATATTTTAAATATTGTTTAAAATGTTACATAGTAGATATTAAAATTACATTTTAGAAAAACATTTTATTTTGAAGCTTTTTTTATACTCTCAACTACATGAATTTGATAAAAATGTTTTATCTGTTTTTTAAATATATTTAACCATTTGTTAACCATATGTACGTAAAGTATAATAAAATTAATACTTTTGGAGTTGCTTGTTAATTTATTAACATGAATGTTACGTGAAAATTATCTGCATACTCGAGAGGTTAAGATTCTAACACATGGCTGACAGTAACATTGTTCTACGTGGACGTTGTTGAATATTTCCACCGACTCAATTATCCCTGGAAACAATAAAATTGATGAAAATATAATTGATGAAATAGACCGACCAATTGCGGGACACAATACGTGTAAAATGGAATTAAAATGGATTTTCTTTACCTTTTGAAGTTGAAAATGGCAGTTAACGAAAATAAGTTTTATTGAAAATTCTTATTTATGTCTAATACGTATCTAGACATTTTTCAGATGATTTTTAAACTCATAGCTAAAAATGAGATAAATAAAAAGACAGGGGAGGAATTTTGAAAGGGACTTTTAGCGTCTAAAAATGACATTAATTGAATTTGTGTGTATTCTCAACTCGTAATTGGTAATCACAATTTATATTTAAATTGGTGGATATTAATGATATCTTAATTGGTGGATATCTTTATGAGAATAAAGATTTGAAGCCTAAATATGGCAATATCCATTGCCTGTGGATGAAAGTTTAACGACAAACATCCGGGTTCTGTAAAAATAGATGTTCAGCGATCGCTGTCTTTTCGATTCATCGTTCCGGTACGTACGCGAGTTGTATACCATTCAACATGCTGGATATAAGTTTAGTCATTGCTTTAAATTGTTACTGAGTTTTTTTATCAGATACCTTCGTCACGGGTTCTGTAGCTTTTATGAAACTTTTGAATATACCTAATATTAACATAAAGAATTATTATAGTACGAACACCAGATCGTTCACATCACCCATCCCCATTTTATTCTATTTAGGATTTTAAAATGTGCAAATACTTTTTTCACGTATTTGAATATGTGGTCAGTTGCAATACAGAATAAAATATTTTAATTTTCCGATATTGATAGGTATGAAATCATATCCATACATACCGATTTTTTTTCCAATTATATTCATAAATTTTGGTACGAGTACAAAAAGTAAAAAAAAATAAAAGCGCTTACTTTAATTCTCAGTCCATTGTAATAAGTCAACTAAATAAGTCTCAAGTAATTTACAAAGCAATATTTATGTAAACGATTTGGCTGACGGGATTAATATCAAATAACCTGTCAAACTTGAGTAGAACTCACATTAAGACGGTTCCGTACACACTTACGTACTTATAAACATTTAAGAGTATATAGCATTACTATTAAGCAGTTTATAAATATTAATGTTTGTCATGTCATAAATAACATTATTACTTTTTATTATATGTCGCAATGTTGTTTAACGTACCTGCGGGTATTGTAAAGCCTGTTGGCTAATAACACTTATTAAAATAAGCGCTCTCGCTCTAGAATATGCTCAAAGACATCTAACGCACAAATTTTACATTACAAATTTGAGCACGCTTGATACCCCGGCTGAAACACTGGCGTGTTTTATCATACCGTCTGAGGAGTGGCCAAGTAACACGAATAATAAAAATCGGTCCAAATCAGTCGTAAATATTTTTTATAATAATTGTTAACTTATATAGCTATGTAAATTAACAGTCTATTTCTCTAATAACGTAAGCTGCCATAATATTGAATATTTAATAACATATCGTGATCCTAATATGTTTGTTTAGTTTCTTCTCACATATGTAATCCGTGATTATCAAGGCCTATCAAATATAACCATAGGCCTCATTATCATCCTAATTCTTATGTCGAAGTTTGTTTCTTTTATAATGTATTCTACGGCACTTAGATATTGTTACGAATGTAAACAAGTTGTGCACTTTCTCTTTTTTATTGACCTATTTCTATTTTTAGTGCTTACAATCATGATGTCTCCCAAAAGAGCATGGTGTCAGAAAACGACCTGATAACAACTGTTCGAGTAGTAAAAAGAGGAACTTTGAATATATATCAATCTGCAGAATGATACCCCATTCCTCTTAGAGCTATTAGAAACCATCTTCGGAGTGGCAGGTTGAAGTGAAGGCTGAGCCGAAAAACTGTATTGAGTGTTGACCAGGAAACTGATCTTGTAAAAGCGATAACCACGTTCTTTGAAATAGGACCACTTGTGACACCACGGATATCACATCGTTGAGTCTACAAAGTTTGCGAATTAAATAATATTGCACACGATTTTAACAAAAACACCAAACTTGCTGGTAAATACTGGTTCAAATAATTCATGAAAAGAAACCCTGAAATATCAAAAAGGACGGCTCAATTTTTGAACCCAGCTAGGGTCACAAATATTTAATAAGTTTATTTTTGATGGACACTTTGCAAAATTAAATGATGTCAATAACAACCTACATATAAAAATCACTGAGAAAGAAATTTTAATAGGGACGAAGAAGGTTATCGTCTAACAAATAATTCACCACCAGCAAACTATTTTGGCTAAGAAAGCGTCAAAAAGAGTGCATTTACATTCTTCGGAACATGCTGAAAGTATCACCATCGGGAGATGCGTAAATGGACTGGGTGCTGCAATACCGCCAATGATCATATTTAAAGAAAAAAATGGTTGAAGCTGGAATTATTTGACAACTTGCCACCTGGATCATTGGTAGAAAGATCAACACAGGGTTATATGACCAACAAATTTTCAAAAATTGTTTAAAGCATCTGGGCAAATATAAAAGTCCTGCAGAGTGCCTTTTGCTATTCGATGGGGCTGCCTGTCGTTTAGATCTGTCTGGAACGTCATACAGTTGGACCAAGGATAACAAAATAAGAAAAACCTTTTGTCAGTTTTGACAAATAATTAAATTATATTCATTCGGAAAATCCAAGTTAATCCTCGACTCATTACAGCGATAGATAAAATGGCGTGGAATGCAAGTAATGTACCGTGTATGTATTTGTAATATACGATTATTCCTAAATTAGTTTATCAATTGCCTCAACATAAATTGCTTATTTCGTTTTTCTCTCATAACTTGCAACTATAAATTATGCCAAAGTTGAATAGTTAAAACAGTCATTCGAAAAAATGTATTTATATTTCGGAGAGTTTCTTTCTAGACGCATAAAGTTCCAATTAGCTGACCGTTAATTTTACTGTTATATAAATGTACATTTTATTAACATTTATCATTAATTTAACTAAAGTGTATAAAATATGTTTAAATAATATGTATTAATTCAATGAAAAAACAATAGTTTCAGGCCAAACGGCAATTCTCGAATATTCAAGAATTTTGACAATAATCACAATTACATCGAATTCGGTAAAAAATTAAATGCCACTGCCAGGTTATATTACTTGGATGTGTTAAAGGAGGGTTGTTATGTTATTGGTGTCATCATTGTTTAATAGATATAAAAATGAACGGGGGTTACAGTGTATTGTTTGATTCTTTTGAATATAATTATCTAGTTTTAGCTCGCAGTTTTGATAGTTCGATAAATAAATAAATTTTCAAAATTATAGTAATTATGCTAATCAGATCGAAAGAAATACTTGACCAATTGTCAATAGTTTTTTTTTAGTATTAACTTAAATATATCATTCAAAAGCAGTCAAATATATTAATTACAATGAATTTAACTAGAAATATTTCCGCTCGAAATTGCGAGACCTGTAAGCACAGTTGGCAATGGAGTTCAGAGTATCAAGTAAAGTTGATGTTGCTTTTTGTGCTAAAATTTAAATCATATTTATTGGAAACTCATTACGCATTATGTAAAACATTTTTGAATGTATAACATTTATTAGAAACTCTCTTGTTATTAAAAGTATCAAAAACACTTCCTATAAACAAATAAATTTGTTTGTTCACAAATTTAGTTTTATATTTATTACACAAAAAGCACAGTTTTATATTATTATCTGTATATCCGTTTATCCAGCTGTGTATGTAGTTATATAACAGGATCCAGTTATTACAAGTATGGGTGTAGAAATATTAGCTGAATGTGCAGTTAATTTGCAGAAGAGTCCTCTCTTCATCAAGTAAAGCAGACCAAGCCATGTCGAATTTGTTGCATAAATCAATAGCCGGTAGATACAGAGCAAATATTACCCTTCTGTTTTACTACCGCATACTGTCTGTCCTATTTGTGGACTCCAGTTTGTTGAAATATTCCTCATGTGCAAAATATGGGTCGAATGTCGTTTATGGAGTCGAATATCTTTTTATTTGTATTGCAAATGCCTTAAATATAATTAGAGACCTTTCTACAAGCCTTTTGCATTAATAGATTCCATCATTTCATTTTCCTTAATGTCTTTTAGAAATTATAAACGTGTCATCTATGGATATATTACGAATATACAGTTTCGATATTTTCAATTGCTTCATAATTTTCATATCGGCATTAAACAGTTATAAAGGGAGACGTTAAACGTCTATTAAAAAACAAAAAAGGCAAATGAAATTTCAATTTTACTTTGTAACATGGATAATTTTTTTTTTAAATATTTTGTACCATATTTTAATTAAATACCATTCCGGAGCATATATTTGCAAAATTTTATTCAACTAAGGTTTAAAACTAGAGAAAGTGTAAGACCATAAAAGAGAGATTAACAGATGGAAGCAAGAAAAACGGTAAAATGACCATGTAATGATGATTATTTGTTCCTCTATGAAGAAAATTGTTTTAATCAAATCTACTTAGTGATACCGACTATATCTGAAAGTCACAAAATAAATTAAACCCAGAAAATTTATATATACATATTTATTTGTATTAAATTAATTAAATAAAAGCACATGATTCATGACAACACCTCACCTTCCTTTTTTTTAAACTACTTCAACCCAAATTAATTGCTTTTTCAATTTGTTTGAATGTATCAAATACAATTCTCAAAACCATTTAATCTCTTTCCGGTTTCTCACTCTGTGATTACGTAATTAAAATCATTAAGAGTATTATGTTCGGCATATTTTTCATTTTTTTACATTTAACTTCGATTGTTGCCCTGTATGAGGATTATTAGACACATCAAAACCTTTATTCAATCGTCGGAAACCAAGTCTATCCTAGAAGAGTCCACTGTTTTACCATTGCACATATATTGCGTACATTGTAGATATATACGTTTTACCATTGTACATACATGATGGCTTTTGACTCTAAATATAATTCATAGAGCACGAGTTATTTAAGTTATCTTCTGTCAATTAGAACATTTTGTTTATTCTTTGCTGACCGAAACTCATTTGTTATACTGAAAAGAAAATTGAACGCCAAGTTTTTTATATACTCAGACTTGATTGAGAAGTTTCTAAGAAGTCCAAGAAAAGGGGTACATTTTTTTAATGAAATATATAGAATAATTCTTTATAGTCATTTCATGAAGTGCAACAAACAAAACATATTAATAGTTTGAATATGTATATATGTATATATATATATATATATATATATATATATATATATATAAACATATAAACATTCATTCTGGACCTTTATACATTTTGTGGAGCTTAAAAAATTCAAAATAAAAGTAAAATTGCGTTCCGATCGTCATTTTGTTAGGTAAATTTATTCCAAAAAACTCCAAAATAAAATTAATTAGTAATAAGTTTAATTTTCTGGTAAAATTTTTTCCGCACTATTTTACAAGTATAAATTTAATTTAGTCTAAAAAGGAAAAAAACAAGGTTTTTTAAAAAATTTCAGTACTTCCCTATTTCAGTATTTCCGTAAATGCAGTACTTTAATTTTAGGCCAATGACTAACTTAGAAACGACAAACTGAAGGTTTATTTACTGCGTTCATATGGTTCAACATATTCAAAACAGACCTAATATTTACGGATAATGCTCAAATTGAAGTATACTCAGCACATCAGACGCATAGAAGATACTGTAATGAAAACGTACTTATCTTTGAATAATTTGAAGGAAAAAACAATTATTTTTTCCTATCATCGAATATATCGAAACTGATGAAATTTATGAAAAAAATTTTAAAATGACCTTTCCGAAATTAGTACCTCATAAATATGAATTCAGAGTCCAGTACTAGACCGCTGGGCCATTCACTCACTTGGAATAGTGACGAAAGAAGATATACCTACTAAGTATTTATTCACTTGGTCTATAAAATAATTCATTTACTATCCAACTGTCTAGTTTTTAGATTAACAAGGAATGCCCAAATGACTTGATTGCGTAATCATACGATATGTTCCCACAGGGGTTTCAATAATATTGCTGCTTAATTGATGAAAAATTTATTATAATAGGAGCTGTCTATTTCGATGCAATACACGTGTGTGATGTATTTTTTTATAAATACATTTCGTTTATAAACGTGTTATATTTCCCCGATATAAAAATTCCTTTCCGGTAGTGTAATAGATTTCGAACGAGGGCAGATATAAATCTTTGTTTGCGCTAACAACTCGGGCACGTACGTCTATTACGGGTATTCCGTATGCGGCAAGCTCTTACGTGAATTTAAAATAGATGTCGGAAAAAATGGAAGAAATGGAAAGTAAAGAAACATTTCTATTAAAGACGTTTTAAGATCATAAATCGTTCATAATCGTAGAGAAAAGTGTTATTTTATAGAATATATTCTATAAAATAACACTTTTCTCTTTGTTATTATATGTTTCAATATTTACTAATGGCATTTTCGCATTCCATGTAGTTTTCTATGGCCAATTTATAAATATGAAAACATATAATAACAAATGAAGAACTACTATTTTAAAAGACGAATTTAAGTTTAAAATGATTTATGATGTTAAAGTATTTTAATATTTATATTTCTTCATTTTTACTTCTCTTGCTAAAATCTATAATGAAAGAAACGCCCTTTGTAAGCCTCGAATTTATGGATATAGCGATAAGTACGCTACGTTCATGTTTTTCGGATTAGATAAAAGCAGTGTAGAATTGTAAATACAAATAAATTAATCAGTTAAAAAAAATTGGTAATATATAATTAAATAAATTATTCTTTTTTTATTAAAAAAAAATCAAAATAATAAATTACATTATCGAGGGAACCGTGAATACGATTCATATTCGTTGTGAAAAATAAAGTAGTAGAACGAAGTATTAATGAGAAAATGTGAAGAATCAGATAAATTTTCAGCATTATTTTCAATTAAAGTAAAACGTACATACATAAGATTTTGTAATAGCGAATGTATGCATAAAAAACGTTTCACTATACACTGTTTTCCTAAATCAAGAAATCTTTTCGAGTCTTGTATTTGCTTTCGCCCGCATAAATGACACTGGCCAATATTTCATTACATAAGTTTTACGTATGTGTTTACCTCACCAGTGTGCAACTTATTCTTAAAGGCCAACATTTTAATTTTTTTCTACGTAGTTTAAATCGTTACAACACTTAAGATATTGTAATTAAATACAAACAAAAACATATTGGGAGTTTTTGAATACCATATCTATTTCAGGAAATTTATTCTTAAGTATTCACATCATAACTTAAGGGGCAATATTCAATCAAGCGAAATCTGATTATCAGATGAAGTTTGCTGCCGAAAATGTGCATTGATAGCTATTTAGTATTTTGATAGAGGATAATAGAAATTACATTACTTCCCTACATTAGAAATATAGCGCACTATTTTTTTTCATGCGTTCAATACATTGATGTGCTATGTGAAAGATATTTGAAATAGAAATGAAGCAATAACCTGTCGCAGTGAATTCCCAGCATGAATACTGATTATAATTTGCATTTGCTATTGCTAGTGAAATAAGAAGAAAACATTTTTATAAATAAAATAGCGTAACTTACTATTAACTGGTTGTACAATTTTTAAATGCTTTCGGTCAATACCTTCTAAGCAATAAGGAAAAAGCCACCTTTCTTCAAAGGTCTCCGCTAAATTTATCTATTCGTCTTCACTTTCCAGAAATTGAAATAAAATAATAATATACCTAAGTATTTTTTAATTTCAATTAACTTTATATGCAGATTTTAAAAGAAAAATAATGTCGAGGTACATTCTGGAACAAAGCTAGCACCTTCAATAGCATTTAAAATGACATCTCGTAATAGTAAAAAGAAAAGACCAATGGAAGATAATCAAGCAAAAATTAATGTCCAAATTGATAAACTTTTACTAATGGGTCGTTGGGATCACCCGGTCAAATCATGGATAAGTGGTTAGAATTTGCCAAAAACATTTGTGCTGATAAATTAATCCGAGATATATTATTTAAAGCACATATAAAATATTTCTATTTCATGAAAGCCATATTAACGTATTTTTACGTGTATATGGCGTATTGGTGAACATTTTTATACCTACTCAGCATAAACATTTTCATAAGTCCCATAGGCCAAATGCTATTGATAATATACTGTTGAGTAACTAGCTAATTAATATTTTTTGAACGAACATAAATCGTCAAAAAAGACTTGCCTTCAAATATTCTTGTATTATAACACACGTTTCCGGTGTTACAAGAACTAATTCTGCCACTAAATTTACACACGAATGACTTGGTTTTAAAAAGGTTTTTCGCTCAACATCTTCTATCATTTTTTTTCTTTGTGAAATATTCAAGCAGCTGCTAGCACTAACAATACGCACCATATTACCAAAGACATTAAAAAGAACAGAGTAGAGGCAAACGTTTTCAACACATACAGATATACACATCTGCTACGAAACGAACATTAGTCGATCGCGTGAACTAATCGAACACATTAGTCGAACACTAATCTATATTAGGTGGATACAAAAAGGCTCAAATTGTCATCGAGTCGCTGTCGATCAGTCACTGCGAGTATATAGTTTGTTAATAAATAATAAATGGAACATTCAGGAAAAGCTCTGGGTTAATCATAATTAGTATACACAGCTTTCATAATTTTAAATTGTTTAGGCATTTTTTTTGGCTGTTTTGAATATTAATTATTATTTAATTATAGTTTCTTAAAATTATTGCATGAAATATAAATTCGAATGAAATAATTATAATTACAAATATACGTAAACGGGTACCACACACCCATGCTCTTCTTGATCGGAACGATTTAAAATATTTCTCACGAGGTTTAAAGAAAGAACGTGCACGCACAATTTATTTCAAGGGTAAAGTTAGGCAACATTGCAATTGCCGTCACATGGTATCTTTGCTTATTGATATTATCTAGTCTTCGCTGACGTTTAAATATTTAATATTAATTAAAAGTAAAATTAAATATTTGTTACTAATATAAATATAATTTTTTAAATAAAAGGAATTAGAGTCCACTTGATAGCAACTGCAATGCAAAAATTGTATCCTCTCCGACCCTACCGTTTATAAAATACTAATTTAGAAATAAGAAAATCCAAAAACTGCAATATAACTAGAATTTTATTAACTCCAGAAAAGAATTTTCAGTCTTAATTCTTTAATGGCAAAACAAACTCATACAGGCAGTGGAAAAACTTGGCTTTATTTTTACTTTTTTGGCTTTACTTGTTAATCTTGGAAAGTTTTCCAATTCAACATTTTCTTTCCAAAAATTAGCTATTTTCGTAGCTCGGAAAGCAAGCAAAGAGTAAGTAAATAAGGAGCAAGAGTAGCTCGGAAGCTACTCTTGCACTTTAGTTATGTTTAATCCGTTGAATATTCGAAATGTTGTAGAGTATAGAGTATTTCCTATCTTTCTTAGTTTTAATATATTTTCAGTTTATTGTTAACTTTTGGAAATGTAAATGGTGCAATATAATATAAATAAATATTCAAAATTTATTACATATTTGTGTGTCCTAACAGCGCACCATATAAATCATTAATTCAAAGTAAATGATAATAATTTATTCTGATCTAATTTATTCTGGATGCGCATTTTATTTAATAATTCGCAACTTAATCATATAGAATCATGGCACGCGGGCATATCTGTATAGATATCGTTCCCTTCCGACATTTTCTTCCCAGCATATCTCGTATCGCCGCCAAATTAGTTATGCCCTCGCACTACCTTATTCTCACGGTATATATCCATATAGGCGAGAGATTTGCTGAAGAAATTTTAAAAAATTTTCGCCAAGTTTTTTTGAATGAGTGTTCATATTTAGATTCATTTCATATTTGAATAGAAAATAAATAGGTACTTCACAGAGCTAGAAATATATAACATATCACGTGCAATTGATTTTAGTTCATTTATACGAAACTCATATCCATCTATAAAATAATTCCCTGATTTTATCGTAGCAAAAAAACTTTTATGCCTTTAATTTCTCTGAGTTCTTTTTCTTATGTTACGGTAATATTTTATTTTCTGATCAATAATTCAGATAAAACACCCCATATCCTGTGATTTGGTGAGTAATTTTTAATATCCTAGTACTACTCGTACATTTGAAAAAAATTACTATGTTACTATACACCACCGAATTATTTGGAACCTCTACACTTTCATTGGTTTATATTATCCCGCAACTCAAATGCAAGCACATTATTTATATGTTAGCATTGTTCGACAATATTTTATCAATATTTTCCTTACTTTCGACCGATTATGATTTTCGTGGCCTTTTCAATCGAATCGTGCAAACAATCTGCATTTAAAAAATTTATCTTTAAGTTTGAATTGTTGCACTCAGTTTCCAATGGAATAAATATTTTATAATTTATTCTTTTAAAGTTGTAATTTTGTTTAAGCATTCAATTATTTTACTTATATTGGAAATAATATTAATTTTTTAACATGTAGTACGGAATATTATTTTAATTTCCTACTATTCACAATTTCTTATTTCAAGATTATTTCATTTTCTCTTATTATACTAATTTTAGTTTTACACTTTTCCCTGGCAATGAGAAATGCAAAGATGTCGTTGTATGATGCATAGATAATTTTTATTAGATTTGCTTATACCGTATGTAAAATGTATCGAGTAATTCTCTAGGTTTGCGAGAAAAGGCATTTCTTACAAATTTAAGAAATGCTTTCTCTCGCAAACTGTGTTAATATAACAAAATTACATGTGATATACATTAAAGCACAGACATGAATTACTATAGCTTATTTAAATATTTAAATGGTGCCAACGTACAAGAAACAATAAAGTCTATTTGTATTATGGCATATATCTTTTTTGGATATTTTATGCCATTCATTTCACTTTATAGTTTCCTAAATTTTAAAATCACATACTATTTGTCTAAGTTTTGTCATTTTATTATTAATAAAAAGTTTAATGTTGACAATATTTATTGTTGATTATTTAAATTAAGGCCGGGCTGGGCTGGGATTTTGCTTATTCTTTCGAAATATTTGTAACAAATATTTTTTTTGGAAATATACATTTTTAGTGGAAGTTATTTCTTAAACAATTTTTTAATACGTCAGCCACGACCGGAAATTATTTTAGTTATGGTTGGGTTGGGTTGGGTTAGGTTAGGTTAGCTTGGGTTAGGTTGGGTTAGGTTAGGTTAGATTAGGTTAGGTTGGGTTAGTTTGGGTTAAGTTGGGTTGGATTAGTTTGGGTTAGGTTGGGTTGGGTTAGGTTAGGTTAGGCTAGTTTAGGTTGGGTTGGGTTAGGTTAGGTTAGGTTGTATTAGTTTGGATTGGGTTAGGTAGGGTTGGGATGGGCTAGGTTGGGTTGGGTTGGGTTAGGTTAGTTTGGGTTGAGTTAGGTTGGGTTATGTTAGGTTAGGTTAGGTTGAATTAGTTTGGATTATGTTGGTTTGAGTTAGGTTAGGTTATTATGGGTTAGGATGGATTGGACTAGGTTGGGTTGGGTTAAGTTAGGTTAGGTTAGGTAAAGTTAGGTTAGGTTGGGTTAGTTTGGGTTAGGTCCCGTTGGGTTAAGTTAGGCTAGATTGGACTAGTTTGGGTCGGGTTAATTTGGGATAAGTTAGGTTAGGTTAGTTTAGGTTAGGTTGGGTTAGATTAGGTTGGGTTGTGTTAGGTTGGGTTGGGTTAGATTGTATTAGGTTGAGTTGGGTTTGGTTAGGTTAGGTTAGGTTGGGTAAGTTTGGGATAGATTGGGTTGGGTTAGGTTAGGTTAGGTTAGGTTGGATTAGTTTGGGTTAGGTTGGGTTGGGTTAGGTTAGGTTAGGTTGGGTTAGGTTCGGGTCGGTTATGGCATATATTTTTTTTGAATATTTTATGGCATTCATTTCACTTTGTAGTTGTATAAATTTTAAATATATTTTAAATTCACATACTATATTTTTTAGTTTAAAAAGTTGAATATTGACAATATTTATTACAATTCACGATAAATAATAAAAAATAAATATTACAATATTTATTGTTGATTATTTAAAATAAATGATTATACTTTCGAAATACTTATGACACATTTTTTTTTGGAAATATACATTTTTATAGAAGGTATTCCTTAAACAATTTTTTTAATACATTAGCCACGGCCGGAAATTATTTTAGTTACATATATCATTTGTATTTTTTTAGACTTAGTACATTAGTAGTTTGTATCTAAAAAATAATTACCATAATTATATTTTTATAGTAATGGCAAATGGAAAAGTTGATAGTCATAAATTAAAAAAAAACATAAATTGAAGATTTACAGACAGTAAAACCTATTAAGTTGGTATAATTGATAATTATTCTTATTTGAAGTTTAATACTGTTAAAAAAAGTTTATTTTAAGTGATTTAATTTCATTAATTTCATATTCCTTTGTATGTGTGTCAAATGTGTAATATCTAACTATAAATTCATTGTGAATATAGTGAGAAATAACGATGTAATGTACCAATTTCGACACATTTCTGGAAAGTATTTTTTTTATAATAATTGAATCATATGCTGCAGAATTTCTTTCCAGATATGTAGTTTTTAATGTGTATACTTTCATATGATTTCAAAAAAATTGTCGAATTGTTCCTGGTTGTAAAGTGCATATGTTCCTAGTTTTTTAAACTTTCTTTTTACATCGATATATGCCGCACTAACTTCAAGGATTTATCCTATGCTATAAAGTTATATTCCAAATTTGCTCAAACATAATTTCTTATATATTCCTCATTTTGAAAAATTGGAACCTGTCCGAAAACTAACTAGCCACTAAGAATAATCAAATTTGTTTGTCTTAAGACAAAGGAAACGGTACAAAAATATCAGCAGAGAAATAAACGACTTCATGAAAACATCCTTTTTTTACCTTAAGACATAAAACTTATAGAAGATTACTATTAAAATTTGTTTCGAAAAGACTTTTTCCCATGTGTAAACTTTGTGCAATGCTTAAGTGCACGTAATGATATTTACTATTTGGCCTTGCCCCTGGAGATCACAACGTGTATACATTTCATTTAAAAATCGACAATACATTCTT
Source organism: Druceiella hillmani (assembly GCA_039881145.1). Taxonomy (NCBI): domain Eukaryota; kingdom Metazoa; phylum Arthropoda; class Insecta; order Lepidoptera; family Hepialidae; genus Druceiella; species Druceiella hillmani. Next base: position 7,188,351 of record JAYKKI010000061.1, read on the forward strand.
TGTTATAAATTTTTTTTACGTAAATATCTATTCAATTTATGTTCATATATGGATAGTATTTGGCACGTAGAATCATCATATAACTAGTACTTTTCAACGTGACTTAAATGGATAATTAGTATATAAATAAGTAATTGCGAATGTTTATCTTTATTGAAGAAAATAAATGCAAAAACAGAAATTTCATATAGAATATTGATTATAGTTTTCGAAATGGAATTCAGGCCACCTTCTTCAGATAACCTCAAGACAGTCGTAGTAGTCGTGAACAGCATTTCACTGTACTCGCTTTAGATTTCCATTTACGATAATAATTTATTATATCACGTATAATTATCTTGAGTCCAGATTATATAAGTAACATATATTAGCGTAAATGTTGTAGAAATACACCTAAATACCTGTAATTAATATTAACAAATTATGCTAGTTTCTGGGCATACAAAATACTCAAGTGCATTTAAAGATTTTCAAATATAATAAATGTCCATATGGCTGTAATTCCAAATAAATAATGAGCCTCAGTGAAAAGATACGATTAGGAACACATTCTAAATATTAAATTTCAAGTAAGCATATAACGTTAACCTTTCTATATAAGGTTGCAAATAAAAAGTAAATAACAAACATTTCTGGTGTAAAAAGTGAACTAAAAAATCGGAAATAAGAGAAATTATATATGGTATAAAGGTGCGTGCAACGACGGTGTTAATTTGTACAAATAAGTACTCGCAATACACAGCAATATAACAGACTGCATAAAATTACCATTATCGTAATTTGAATCAAGTTATATTATTATAAGTTGCAGTTACCCATTTGTACGGCTTTGTTAGCTCTAACACTCATACTATAATCGTTATTAGGTCGAAAGTATTTTTCATATCCTCACGATATTTTTTCTCAATAAGAAATATAATCCTACATCTGCCTATGACTTATATTGATCTTGACGCGAAATAATCTCAAATACCTACTTAAACGGATGTACGTGAAACCATAGCTCTCATTTTGCTTAAGCCTTATATATATATATATATATATATATTCACTTTTTGCAACAAAAATGTTTGTTATTTACTTTTTATTTGCAACCTTATATAGAAAGGTTAACGTTATATGCTTAGTCGAAATTTAATACTTACAATGTGTTCCTAATCGTATCTTTTCACTGAGGCTCATTATTTATTTGGAATTACAGCCATATGGACATTTATTATATTTGAAAATCTTTAAATGCACTTGAGTATTTTGTATGCCCAGAAACTAGCATAATTTGTTAATATTAATTACAGGTATTTAGATGTATTTCTACAACATTTACGTGAATATATGTTACATATATAATCTGGAATCAAGATAATTAAACGTGATTGTAATAGCATAATAAATTATTACCGTAAATGGAAATCTAAAGCGAGTATAGTGAAATGCTGCTCACGACTGCTACGACTGTCTTGAGGTTATCTGAAGAAGGTGGCCTGAATTCCATTTCGAAAACTTTAATCAATGTTCTATATAAAATTTCAGTTTTTGTATTTATTTTCTTCAATAAAGATAAACATTCGCAATTACTTATTTATATAATAATTATCTATTTAAGTCACGTTGAAAAGTACTAGTTATATGTTGATTCTACATGCCAAATACTATCCATATATGAACATAAATTGAATAGATATTTACGTAAAAAAAAATTTATAATAAAGAATGTATTGTCGATTTTTAAATGAAATGTATACACGTTGTGATCTCCAGGGGCAAGGCCAAATAGTAAATATCGTTACGTGCACTTAAGCATTGCACAAAGTTTACACATGGGAAAAAGTTTTTTCGAAACAAATTTTAATAGTAATCTTCTATAAGTTTTACGTCTTAAGGTAAAAAAAGGATGTTTTCATGAAGTCGTTTATTTCTCTGCTGATATTTTTGTACCTGTTCCTTTGTCTTAAGACAAACAATTTCGATTATTCTTAGTGGCTAGTTAGTTTTCGGACAGGTTCCAATTTTTCAAAATGAGAAATATATAAGAAATTATGTTTGAGCAGATGTGGAATATAACTTTATAGCATAGGATAAATCCTTGAAGTCAGTGTGGCATATATCGACGTAAATAGAAAGTTTAAAAAACTTGGAACGTATACACTTTACAACCAGGAACAATTCGAAATTTTTTTTTAAATCATATGAAAGTATAGACATTAAAAAATACATATCTGGAAAGAAATTCTACAGCTTATGATTAATTATCATAAAAAAAAAACTATTTAAAAAAATACTTTCCAGAAATATGTCGAAATTGGTACATTACATCGTTATTTCTCACTATATTCACAATGAATTTATAGTTAGATATTACACATTTGACACACATACAAAGGAATAGGAAATTAATGAAATTAAATCACTTAAATTAAACTTTTAAAATTATGTTAAACAATGTAATTTTTAACAGTATTAAACTTCAAATAAGAATAATTATCAATTATACCAACTTAATAGGTTTTACTATCTGTAAATCTTCAATTTATGGATTTTTTAATTTATGACTATCGACTTTTGCATTTGCCATTACTATTAAAATATAATTATGATAATTAATTCTTAGATATCAACTTCTAATGTTAGTACATTCTAATGTTAGTACAGTCTAAAAAAAAATACAAATGATAATGTATTAAAAAAATTGTTTAACGAATAACTTCTATAAAATTTACATTTCCAAAAATAAAGTGTTATAAGTATTTCGAAATTATAATCAAAACTGGGTTTATTTTAAATAATCAACAATAAATATTGTAATATTAATTTTTTATTATTTATTGTGAATTGTAATAAATATTGTCAATATTCAACTCTTTAAACTAAAAAAAATAATATGGGAATTTAAAATATATTTAAAATTTAGACAACTACAAAGTGAAATAATGCCATAAAATATCCAAAAAAATATATGCCATAACCGACCCGAACCTAACCCAACCTAACTTACCCTAACCCAACCCAACCTAACACAAACGAATCCAACCTAACCTAACCGAACCTAACCTAACCCAACCCAATCTAACCCAAACTAACCCAACCTAACCTAAACCAACTCAACCTAATACAATCTAACCCAACCCAACCTAATCTAACCCAACCCAACCTAACCTAAACTAACCTAACCTAACTTAACCCAAATTAACCCGACCCAAACTAGTCCAACTTAACCTAACCTAACCCCACCGGACCTAACCCAAACCAACCCAACCCAACCCAACCCAACCCAACCCAACCCAACCCAACCCAACCCAACCTAACCGAACCGAACCGAACCGAACCGAATCGAACCGAACCGAACCGAACCGAACCGAAACGAACCGAACCGAACCGAACCGAACCGAACCGAACCGAACCGAACCGAACCGAACCGAACCGAACCGAACCGAACCGAACCGAACCGAACCGAACCGAACCGAACCGAACCGAACCGAACCGAACCGAACCGAACCGAACCGAACCGAACCGAACCGAACCGAACCGAACCGAACCGAACCGAACCGAACCGAACCGAACCGAACCGAACCGAACCGAACCGAACCGAACCGAACCGAACCGAACCGAACCGAACCGAACCGAACCGAACCGAACCGAACCGAACCGAACCGAACCGAACCGAACCGAACCGAACCGAACCGAACCGAACCGAACCGAACCGAACCGAACCGAACCGAACCGAACCGAACCGAACCGAACCGAACCGAACCGAACCGAACCGAACCGAACCGAACCGAACCGAACCGAACCGAACCGAACCGAACCCAACCGAACCCAACCCAACCCAACACAACCCAACCCAACACAACCCAACCCAACCCAACCCAACCCAACCCAACCCAACCCAACCCAACCCAACCCAAACCAACCCAATCCAACCCAACCCAACCCAACCCAACCCAACCCAACCCAACCCAAGCCAACCCAACCCAACACAACCCAACCCAACCCAACCCAACCCAACCCAACCCAACCCAACCCAACCCAACCCAACCCAACCCAACCCAACCCAATCCAACCCAACCCAACCCAACCCAACCCAACCCAACCCAACCCAACCTAACCCAACCTAACCTAACCTAACCTAACCTAACCTAACCTAACCCAACCTAACCTAACCTAACCTAACCTAACCTAACCTAACCTAACATAACCTAACATAACCTAACCTAACCTAACCCAACCCAACCCAACCCAACCCAACCCAACCCAACCCAACCCAACCCAACGCAACCCAACCCAACCCAACCCAACGCAACCCAACCCAACCCAACCCAACCCAACCCAACCAAACCCATCCCAACCCAACCCAACGCAACTCAACCTAACCCAACCCAACCTAACCCAAACTAACCCAAACTAACCCAAACTAACCTAACCTAACCCAACCCAACCCAACCATAACTAAAATAATTTCCGGCCGTGGCTGATGTTATAAAAATTGTTTAAGAAATAACTTCCACTAAAAATGTATATTTCCAAAAAAAAATATTTGTTACAAATATTTCGAAAGAATAAGCGAAATCCCAGCCCAGCCCGGGCTTAATTTAAATAATCAATAACAAATATTGTCAACATTAAACTTGTTATTAGTAATAAAATTAATAATAAGCTGCGCTGTTAGGACACACAAATATCTAATAAGTTTTGAATATTTATTTATATTTTATTGCACCACTTACATTTCCATAAGTTGACAATAAACTGAAAATATATTAAAACTAAGAAAGATAGGAAATACTCTATACTCTACAACATTTCGGATATTCAACCGACTAAACATAACTAAAGTGTAAGAGTAGCTTCCGAGCTACTCTTGCTCCTTATTTACTCTTTGCTTGTTTTCCGAGCTCCAAAAATAGCTTATTTTTGGAAAGAAAATGTTGAATTGGAGTACTTTATTAACGATCAATATAAAAATAAAACCAAGTTTTTCCACTGCCTGTATGAATTTGTTTTGCCATTAAAGAATTAAGACTGAAAATTCTTTTCTGGAGTTAATAAAATTCTAGTTATATTGCAGTTTTTGGATTTTCTTATTTCTAAATTAGTATTTTATAAACGGTAGGGTCGGAGAGGATACAATTTTTGCATTGCAGTTGCTATCAAGTGGACTCTAATTCCTTTTATTTAAAAAATTATATTTATATTAGTAACAAATATTTAATTTTACTTTTAATTAATATTAAATATTTAAACGTCAGCGAAGACTAGATAATATCAATAAGCAAAGATACCATGTGACGGCAATTGCAATGTTGCCTAACTTTACCCTTGAAATAAATTGTGAGTGCACGTTCTTTCTTTAAACCTCGTGAGAAATATTTTAAATCGTTCCGATCAAGAAGAACATGGGTGTATGGTACCCCTTACTATTCCTTTACGTATATTTGTAATTATAATTATTCAAAACAGCCAAAAAAATGCCTAAACAATTTAAAATTATGAAAGCTGTGTATACTAGGTATGATTAACCCAGAGCTTTTCCTGAATGTTCCATTTATTATTTATTAACAAACTATATACTCGCAGTGACTGATCGACAGCGACTCGATGACAATTTGAGCTTTTTGTATCCACCTAATATAGATTAGTGTTCGACTAATGTGTTCGATTAGTTCACGCGATCGACTAATGTTCGTTTCATAGCAGATGTGTATACCTGTATGTGTTGAAAACGTTTGCCTGTACTCTGTTATTTTTAATGTCTTTGGTAATATGGCGCGTATTGTTAGTGCTAGCAGCTGCTTGAATATTTCACAAAGAAAAAAAATGATAGAAGATGTTGAGCGAAAAAACTTTTTAAAACCAAGTCATTCGTGTGTAAATTTAGTGGCAGAATTAGTTCTTGTAACACCGGAAACGTGTGTTATAATACAAGAATATTTGAAGACAGATACAAGCCTTTTTTGACGAAAAAATATAAATTTTCATTGAAAAAATATGAATTAGCTCAAGAGATCTATCAGAAGGGTTTTCGAAAGTGTATTATCAATAGCATTTGGACTATGGGACTTATGAAAATGTTTATGCTGAGTTGATATAAAAATGTTCACCAATACGCCATATACACGTAAAAATACATTAATATGGCTTTCATGAAATAGAAATATTTTATATGTGCTTTAAATAATATATCTCGGATTAATTTATCGGCACAAATGTGTTGCTCTTTTGGCAAATTCTAACCACTTATCCATGATTTGACCGGGTGATCCCAACGACCCATTAGTAAAAGTTTATCAATTTGGACATTAATTTTTCTTGCATATCTCCCATCGGTCTTTTCTTTTTACTATCACGAGATGTCATTTTAAATGCTATTGAAGGTGCTAGCTTTGTTCCAGAATATACCTCGACATTATTTTTCTTTTAAAATCATCATCAATTGAAATTAAAAAATACTTAGGTATATTATTATTTTATTAGATATAGATAGCTTTAGCGGAGAAAATAGGCACCTTTGAAGAAAGGTGGCTTTTTCCTCATTGCTTAGAAGGTATTGATCGAAAGCATTTAATAATTGTACAACCAGTTAAAAGAAAGTTACGCTATTTTATTTATAAAAGGGTTTTCTTCTTATTTCACTAGCAATAGCAAATGCATATTATAATCAGTATTCATACTGGTAATTCACTGCGAGAGGTTATTGCTTAATTTCTATTTTAAATATCTTTCACATAGCACATCAATGTATTGAACGCATTGTCGCATAAAAAAAATATTGCGCTATATTTCTAATGTAGGGAAGTAATTTAATTTCTATTATCCTCTATCAAAATACTAAATAGCTATCAATGCACATTTTTGGCAGCAAACTTCATCTGATAATCAGATTTCGCTTGATTGAATATTGCCTCTTAAGTTATGATGTGAATACTTAAGAATAAATTTCTTGAAACAGATATGGTATTCAAAAACTCCCAATATGTTTTTGCATGTATTTAATTTCAATATCTTAAGTGTTGTAACGATTTAAACTACGTAGAAAAAAATTTAAATGTTGGCCTTTAAGAATAAATTGCACACTGGTGAGGTAAACACATATGTAAAACTTATGTAATGAAATATTGTCCAGTGTCATTTATGCGGGCGAAAGCAAATACAAGACTCGAGGAAGATTTCTTGATTTAGGAAAACGGTGTATAGTGAAACGTTTTTTATTCATATATTCGCTATTACAAAATCTTATGTATGTACTTTTTACTTTAATAGCAAATAATGCTGACAATTTGCCTGATTCTTCATGTTTTCTTATTAATACTTCGTTCCACTACTTAATTCTTCACTAATAATAAGAATCGTATTCTTCACAAATAATATGAATCTTAATTCTTCACAGTAATACAAATATGAATCGTATTTACTGTTCCCTCGATAATGTAATTTATTTTTTGATTTTTTTTTAATAAAAAAAGAATAATTTATTTAATTATATATTACAAATTCTTTTTAACTGATTAATTTATTTGTATTTACAATTCTACACTGCTTTTATCTAATCCGAAAAAAATGAACGTAGCGTACTTATCGCTATATCCATAAATTCGAGGCTTACAAAGGGCGTTTCTTTCATTATAGATTTTAGCAAGAGAAGTAAAAATGACGAAATATAAATATTAAAATACTTTAACATCATAAATCATTTTAAATTTAAATTTGTCTTTTAAAATAATAGTTCTTCATTTGTTATTATATGTTTTTATATTTATTAATTGGCCATGGAAAACGACATGGAATGCAAAAATGCAATTAGTAAATATTGAAACATATATTAACAAAAAGAAAAAAGTGTAATTTTATAGAATATAGAACGATTTATGATCTTAAAACGTCTTTAATAGAAATGTTTCTTTACTTTCCATTCTCGTAAATGATCTTCCATTTTTTCCGACATCTATTTTAAAGTCGCGAAAGAGCTTTCCGCATACGTAATACTCGTACGTAATAGACGCACGTGCTCGAGTTGTTAGCGCAAACAAAGATTTATATCTGCCCTCTTTCAAAATCTATTACACTACCGGAAAGGAATTTTTATATCGGGGAAATATAACACGTTTGTATTGCATCGAAACAGACAGCTCCTATTATAATAAATTTTTCATCAAGTAAGCAGCAACATTATTGAAACCTCTGTGGGAACATATCGAATGATTACGCAATCAAGTCATTTGGGCATTCCTTATTAATCTAAAAACTAGACAGTTGGATAGTAAATGAATTATTTTATAGACCAAGTGAATAAATACTTAGTAAGTATATCTTATTTCGTCACTATTCCAAGTGAGTGAATGGCCCAGCGGTCTGGTACTGAACTCTGAATTCATATTTATGAGGTACTAATTTCGGAAAGGTCATTTTTTAAATTTTTTCATAAATTTCATCAGTTAAGATATATTCGATGATAGGAAAAAATTATTGTTTTTTCCTTCCAATTATTCAAAGCTAAATACGTTTTCATTACAGTATCTTCTATGTGTCTGATGTGCTGAGTACATTTCAATTTGAGCATTATCTGTAAATATTAGGTCTGTTTTGAATATGTTGAACCATATGAACGCAGTAAATAAACCTTCAGTTCGTCGTTTCTAAGTCAGTCATTGGCATAAAAGTAAAGTACTGCATTTACGGAAATACTGAAATACGGAAGTACTGAAATTTTTGAAAAAAACTTTTCCTTTTTAGACTCAATTAAATTATACTTGTAAAATAATGCGGAAAAAAATTTACCAGAAAATTAAACTTATTTCTAATTAATTTTAATTTTAAATAAGTGAATTTTTTGGAATAAATTTACCTAACAAAATTACGATCGGAACGCAATTTGACTTTTATTTTGAATTTTTTAAGCTCCACAAAATGTATAAAGGTCCAGAATGAATGTTTATATATATATATATATATATATATATATATATATATATATATATATACATATATACATGTTCAAACTATTAATATGTCTTCTTTGTTGCACTTCATGTAATGACTATAAAGGATTATTATATGTATTTCATTAAAAAAATGTACCCCTTTTCTTGGACTCCTTAGAAACTTCTCAATCAAGTCTTGGCTTTCAATTTTCTTTTCAGTAAAACATATGAGTTTCGGTCAGCAAAGAATAAACAAAATGTGCAAATTGCCAGAATATAACTTAAATAACTCGCGCTCTATAAATTCTATTTAGAGTCAAAAGCCATCATGTATGTACAATGGTAAAACGTATATATCTACAATATACGCAATATATGTACAATGGTAAAACAGTGGACTCTACTAGGATAGACTTGGTTTCCGAAGATTGAATAAAGGTTTTGATGTGTCTAATAATCCTCATACAGGGCAACAATCGACATTAAATGTAAAAAAATGAAAAATATTAAAGATTTTAATTACATAATCACAGAGTGAGAAACCGGAAAGAGATTAAATGGTTTTGAGAATTGTATTTGATACATTCAAACAAACTCAAAAAGCAATTAAATTGGGTTGAAGTAGTTTAAAACAAGGGAAGGTGAGGTGTTGTTATGAATTACGTGCTTTTAGTTAATTTAATACAAATATATATGTATATATAAACTTTCTGGGTTTAGTTTATTTTGTGACTTTCAGATATAGTCGGTATCACTAAATAGATTTGGTAAAAACAATTTTCTTCGTAGAGGAACAAATAATCATTATTACATAGTCATTTTACCACTTTTCTTCCTTCCATCTGTTAATCTCTCTTTTATGGCCTTACACTTTCTCTAGTTTTAAACCTTAGTTGAATAAAATTTTGCAAATATATGCTCCAGAATGATATTTAATTAATATATGGTACAAGATATTAAAAAAAAATTTATAACGTTTGTTTATTAATAGAAGTTTAACGTCTTCCTTTATTATTGTTTAATGCCGATATGAAAATTATGAAGCAATTGGAAATATCGAAAGTGTAAAAAATATAAATATATTCATAACGTATCCATGGATGACACATTTCTAATTTCTAAAACATATAAAGGAAAATGAAATGATGGAATCTATTAATGAAAAAGGCTTGTAGAAAGGTCCCTAATTATATTTAATGCATTTGCAATACAAATAAAAAGATATTCGACTCCATAAACGACATTCGACCTATATTTCAACAAACTGGAGTCCACAAATAGGACAGACAATATGCGGTAGTAAAACAGAAGGGTAATATTTGCTCGGTATCTACTAGCTATTGATTTATGCAACAAATTCGACATGGCTTGGTCTGCTTTACTTGATGAAGAGAGGACTCTTCTGCAAATCAACTGCACATTCAGCTGATATATAGCTGGCTTCTACACCCATACTTGTATTAATCGGATGCTGTTATATAACTACATACACAGCTGGATAAACGGATATACAGATAATTATATAAAACTGTGTTTTTGTGTAATAAATACAAAACAAAGTTTGTTAACCAAAAAATGTCTTTGTTGATAGAAAGTGTTAGAGAGTTTCTAATAAATGTTATATATTAAAAAATGTTTTACATAACGCATAGTAAGTTTCAAATAAATATGATTTAAATTTCATCACAAAAAGCAACATCGACTTTACTTGGTACTCTTAATTCAATTGTTCATTTTTGAGTAATATTTTATTAGTTGCTTTTAGGTCTCGCAAGTTTGAGCGGAAATATCTGCATTTAAATTCATTATAATTAATGCATTTTACTGCTTTTGGATGATATATTTAAGTTTATTACTAAAAAACTATTGGCAATTAGTCTGGTATTTCTTTCTATCTAATTAGCATAATTAATATAATTTTGAAAATTTAATTATTTATTGAACTACCAAAACTGCGAGCTAAAACTAGATAACTATGCATTAAAGGAATCAAACAATATATTGTAACCCCCATTCATTTTTAATACCAATATCAATAATCCAACAATAACCTGGCAGTGGCATTCCATTTTTTATCAAATTCGATGTAATTCTGATCCTTGTATATTCGAGAATTGCCGTTTGGCCTGAAACTTTTTTTTCCATAAAATTAATGCATATCATTTAAAAATATTTTATACACTTGAGTCAAATGAATGATAAATGTTAATAAAATGTACGTTTATATAACAATAAAATTAACGGTGAGCTAGTTGGAACTTTATTCCTCAGGAAAGAAATCCTCTGAACTCTAAATACATTTTTTCGAATATCTGTTTTGATTGTTCAACTTTGGCATAATTTATAGCTGCAAATTATGAGAGTAGAACGAAATGAGCAATTTATGACTTGGAAATTGATACAATAATTTAGGAATAATAGTATATTACATATGTGGTAGTATTTTAATTAAGGTTTTTCCTCTTTTGTTATCCTTGGTCCAACTGTATGACGTCCCATGTTCCCACATTTGAATGTACGTCAATATGAGTACTTATAAGATTTTTGAAAGTCGTGTGGTTTTAACAATATACTTAAATTTTAAAACTCAAACATCATCAGAAACCAAAGAAAGAATTTCAACTGCGATGCAAACTTTTCAGCGTATTTTGACCAATTAAGTTTTAACTGTCGCATTGTGTAAAAACATATATGATAACATCGTAAAACGGTTTTGTTGTTATAAGTTTTTTATATTGAATATTTTTTGCCATTATTTGAATAACAAAAGCATGCTCGCGCATTGATATTTCCTCAAACCTCATTGGTCTACATACTATTAAGTCAAAATACGCTGAAAAATTTGCATCGTAGTTGAAATTCTTTCTTTGATTTCTAATGATGTTTGAGTTTTAAACTATAAATATATATATATATATATATATATATATATATATATATATGTAATATATATATATATATATATATATATATATATATATATATATATATATATATATGAATGTCATAATTGTGTCAACCCAATAAAGTTTAGAATATATTATTTTTATTTTAATATTTAAATTAACCTTTACCTTTGTCAATGTTCTGCCATAAATATATCAAAATTACGGTAAGACATTTCGTGCTAATATTGACGAAAAATTATTTATATACGCATTAATTCCTATGGATATACAGAACATATTTACACTTCATATCCGTGTACGGGCTATGGTATATTTTTTGCTAGTTATTATCTGCTTCCCTATTTTTACTAATGATTATGTACAAAAAGTCGGTAAATATTTAATTACTTCTGGACCATATATAGTGTCACTTTGGATAGCCTGAAAATATTCAAAATCATGGGCACTATCCAAGTTGTTAACATGCTACCGCCAAAAAACGTTATGGCCGAATGACAGATGAGGCAATGCGTATGTGATATAAGAAGATACACGCATTTCCATCCACCCGTAGAGTAAGCAGACTAAAAACGAGAAAATTGTTATAAATATAAAATTGTAACCGATTGTTTATAAATAAGCGGCTAAAGGAAACAGGTGGATGCTTGAAAGAAAATGGTGGATTTTATGGACTACCTACCCGTAAAAGACGAATGAGAAAATTGTCTGACATAAAATAATGTATACCGATTTTTAAAGACTTTATGAGTGATGACAGGGTGGCTGTAAGATGTACTCAAACTGCATTCAGCGAGATGATTAGAATATGCAAGAATTGATTTAGTATAAGGATCGCGTTTATTGATATAAATTAGATGATTTGACGAAATTGTTAACATTTTATTGTTAACTGGACTATATAAATATACATCGTTAAGTATGAATTAAATCCATGATCCATATGAATTAATTTTTTTTTAAATATAAAGATGCATATTATATTTTCATGCATTAAATATATATATATATATATATATATATATATATATATATATATATATATATATATATATATATTTTCATGCATTATATTATTACAATATATATACACATTTTTCCTTAACGGGCAAGTATAATGTGAAAAATATGTAAAGTTATTTTACATATATTTTATTAATATTTTTGATCATTCATTAGATTCATACATTGGTGTTCTCTTAGCGAATTTTTTGATATTTTAAGACATATTTTCTCCCTAAATATTTATCTGTGATATTATTTTTTTCGTAACTTACTGTTTAAATTTAGTAACAAGGACTGAATGCAAACAAGATAATGGTTCAAAATTAATTTTGATTCCTAATGTATTACAAGCATTTTTAAGAACGTAGTTATTATTGTCAATAAATAATAAAGAACCGAAGTATTTTCAAAATTATATCCATTGATTAATCTATTTATACATTTTCCAAGGGTATAATAGATTCCCTTGGAAAATGTGTAGATAGATTATTTATAAACTATATTTAATTTAAATATTAATAATAAAGTAGATTAACCCAAAATATGTATATGGGTTATGACCTTTAAACGGCCTAAAAATGCCATAATACAAATGTTTCGTTTGAAAGGTAAAATGAAATAATTTCAATTAGCTATAATAAGCATTAGATATATTTAATATATTTGTCCTACATATTTACTATTTACATCATTTTTTAATTAAAACCATGATTAATTTTTTGGCCTAGCATGTCTTCTGATCTTTTCACCAATACAGGGAATATTAGTGAAAAGATCAGAAGATATGCTAGGTTGCCGAAAGCGATAGTTAGCAGAATAAATGTTCAATCTTAAAGCCAGGGTTCTCCTATTTTAATTGATGAACTTTTAATTTCATTCCGCAATAACGTCCGTGATTGTTTATATTATAAATATCTTAAGCTAATTTGACCCACAGGAATGCAATCTCATGTTTTCTTTTAATCAATGGTCTTCATAAAAATATAACAAAAAAAATCGACCGTCTCGTCCCTAATATATGCTAGTAATTGCTGACCTTGGATATTCAATTGCATTCCAAGTTTCAAAGGGGAAGCCCGTAATATAATTGGCTGAAGCTTTCCCTTTTAGGAGTCTTGTATTAAAGACAATGGACCAAAAAACATTTTCAATAATTTTCTAGCTGAATTTTTAGATATATTTGAAATTAATTCATTAGCTCGTCTTGTAATTTTTTTATTTTAATGTCATTAAACAAATTTCCTTTGTTTTTTAAGTGTTTTTAAAATCGAATAATATAATCATAGAAAAATTGTAATTTTTTGGATTGAAAATTATGAAGTAAATAACGTTAGAAATTTTACATTTACGTCGAGTAGTAAAATCCATCTTAGTTTCAAATGTTATATATACGACTAGCGCTTTAAAGGTACACCTGAAATGAGAAATAGAATTGAATAAGGATTAATTTTTTACTATTTAAAATAAATTAATCCCAAAAATATTACAAGTGCAATACAGTAGCAAATATGCTGCATCTTTATACGTAGGATATAGTGTAGTTAGTTTCTTACGATTATCATTTTGGTTTGTCATGCAATAGAAAACGACATAAATTTCTGTGAAATTCAACTGTTTTTTTCAGTAGGAAATTGCTTGAATTAAAACGGGTGTTTTTATTGGCTTACGTATATTTGCGTCGGATATATAAAAGTCGGAAGTGGCTCATATATTTGTTACATCATCCGGAAATAGACAGGTACATCTAATGTGTGAGTCTACATCGCAGCAAAGCAGGTTATCGACTCTTTGAAACTCAACAATTAGAAGCCCTTAGGAGCAATTAGGAATGTTAGAAAGCCAATGTATGACGTTTATAACTGGTGCTGAATTTCAAGTCATGCTTCCCTTTAATTTTCCTTAAATTTTTTTCTGGATTGACGAAAATAAACGCAAGTTATGAATAGTATTTTCTTTTTAAATTAAATATAAAAAGATATTAATTATTTGCGTGTAATTAAATGAAAATTGTAATATTACAATAATAACTGATGTATGAAAAACAAAATGAAATCGATTACAGAATAAATTTTAAAACATTTCACCGTATATATATATATATATATATATATATATATATGTGTGTGTGTGTGTATATATATATATATATACACACTCTTTTACTTCTCTTCAATATTTTTCATTCTACTAAAAATTCCGAAAAAAAACTTTTTCTTCA
This sequence comes from Druceiella hillmani, assembly GCA_039881145.1. Lineage (NCBI taxonomy): Eukaryota > Metazoa > Arthropoda > Insecta > Lepidoptera > Hepialidae > Druceiella > Druceiella hillmani. The sequence goes on from JAYKKI010000061.1 coordinate 7,203,392, forward strand.
ATTTTTAAAATAACGATCCAAGATGGCAAAGTTTTTCCGAAACCCATAAGAAATATTTTTGCACAATTTTATTAAATTCCATTGAGTTTTACGGAAGTCTTCGCGCTCCTTTCATAAATGTCACAACAATAAACATTCAAGTCTTACGTACAACCGACACTACACTCCTAAATGTAGGACTTCGTTTCGCTATGTCTTGATACGACTCGTGCAAGGCGGTTCATATTTAATAACCACACCTGTTAAATGTGCAAGCACAAGAAACTTTAAAGGATCTCTATAGCTTCGTTGAAATGCTGTTTTTACGGGCTTCCCTCTCACCCCACAAGTGCGTGGTATGAATATTGCAAGATCATAGACATAGAAGCCGTATATAAATATTTGCTTTTAAAGTATTTTTTTAATTCGTCTGCTTGAGTTTTTCTTCGAAAGTTTTTTATTCGCAGATGGCGGATTTTTTGGGCTAACATTTTATTGGGCTTGTACTCAGTATTACAATATCCTTTTGTCGAAATATCAAGCGTACCGTAGATAAAAAAGCAAATCATATTGTAGTGCAGCCTTTCTCTGTTTCAGCTCTTTTTTGGAAACATTGTCAATTTAAAAAAAATTGAGGCGTAAAATTTTCGTGATACAAAATATAATACTTTTACGCGAGTCGGTGTTTATTTTGTTTAGTATGTAATATGATTTTATATTAAAAAAGTCATTTAAAAGTATAATTTTTCCCTTTGATACCGTTAAATGTTATTTTAATTGTTATTTTAATCTTGTTTTTACAAATATTAATGGTGCTTGATGCAACTGTTGCAGCTGACCTAGCTTCTCGTAAGTTTCTGGAGAGTTAAACAAGTCTGGGAAAATAATTGATTTAATATTTTTAAGGGTATTATAAATCACGTAACATATTTCTAACTTGTACAAATATTGGAAAAATGTCACAGTAAAAGGAATTTATTGTTTTTATGCCGTATTTATAGAAAAAACAACGACTAAATGCGTGCTCCACACATGCGTAAAGTATTGTCTCATATTTTTATTTATTTCTTTAATTTGTATTATGAAGTGAATTGAGATAATTTTAAATGAAAATTCTAATTAAATACTAGTTACATAATTTTTCACGTTTTGCGAACACAGTTAAAAATTTAGAGTCATTGCTACAATTTTTTGGTAAACTTTAGATAAACTGCTAGTAAAACAGTTTTTTTGTGGACGTAAAATTTAAAAAAAATAGATTACGTTATTAGAAACCGTTAACATTTATGTAAAAATATTTTTAAATATTAATGAATAAGTAATATCCCTACAAAACGTGAAATGAAAGAAACTCACACATTTCAATTGTGTTTTATATACTTTCTCTAAAATATTTAAGAGTTTAACAAATTTTTTATTAAAATTTAATATGCTGCATCGTTATGCCAAAAACGTAAACTTTGTCAAATGGTTTTCGAAGAAAACCGTTGTGACCGACAGTATACAATCCAATAAAACCAAAAGTAAATTAACTCTACAATTCTAGACTTTAATGGGTATAATATTTTAAAAAATGGAATAATTGTCTGCAAAATTAATATAGTTTTAAACTTTTATTTATTTATGATCAAATCATTTGAAATAAAATAAGATATTCGACTCGTGAACAGTACTTTACGTTTTTTTTAACTCATATGGTTTTCGAAGGAAACAGTTGTGACCGACAGTAGTCAACCCAATAAAACCAAAAGTAAATTAACTCTACAATTATAGACTTTAATGGGTATAATATTAAAAAAATGGATTCATTGTCTGCAAAATTAATATAGTTTCAAATTGTTATTTATTTATGATCAAATCATTTGAAATAAAATGAGGTATTAGACTCGTGAACATTACGTTGCGTTGTTTTTAACTCATAAAGTCGCTGGAAATACTAGTAAAATTATTACTTCCATTATTTTTTAAAGTTTTTAAACTATGTAATATTTTAACTATGTACTCAAATTGTAACGACTTATTGTCATGACGAAGAAATATATATGTAAATAAGTGGTTAGCTACATTCTATCTCAGTTGTAGTAATGTTCGTTGTTATTTCTTTTATCTGCTGAGAATATTTACTCATTACTATATATACTAAAAAAATAATTTATAACGTGTTAAGGAAAAATAAACTTTAATTTTTATTCTTTTCATTCATAACCATTATAGTCTACACCATCTAACTCTTGTGCGACTGATAATTGTTTTGATTCGAAATATGAAATAATCCCAAATAATTGTATAAATATATACGTTTTATCTGCAATTGACTTTTGAATAGCACGTGATTGACACCATAAAAATATAAGGGAGAATTTATTTATTTTAAGTAATATTTAACCCTGTGTGAATCCAGTCAAAATTAATGCTACAAAAATTTACACATATGTATAATAAAATTCTGTATAAAATAGAGAGCGTTTATCAATGCCCCGGTATAAGTTATAATAGCAGTTTGAAGATACGGGTACCATACAAGGTGTTATACTAAAAGAAAACATTGCGTAGTGGTGTTTCGTTGCTTATTTTCAACTAATTGTTTCTACTACTTTGTTCAATATATTCAAATCAATTATTCAAATATTTTAATCACCCAGCGTCACTAAAATTTCCATGTAAATATTTCTATGCCTCAACTTAAAATATACGCGGCTTAATATTCCTTAAAACTAGACCAAATTTCACGTTTTTTATGTTACACAGACTTTATGAGCCTAACAGGCTGATAGACACCTAAAGGATCCTACATGTGTTCTAGATTTTTGGAAAACTAAAGGAAGCTTAAATTTAAAGTAATATTCTAGATAAAGGCAAAATAAGATTACTAGTAAAAATATTTATTACTTGATTTAGAAAAATTCTTAAAACTTTTAATTGTAAAAAGGGACTATTTTCAATTTTTAAATAAATTTTAATAGTATGTGTGAAGGATCCAATTTAGGACATTTTTGACCACGTCTATAAATTATTCGGAGAGTCAAGCGGAATATTTTAATTACGCTTTTTATTACTTAATTGATTCATAAATAGAATATAACTTCACAATATATCATTAAAAAAGATTATCTATATATAAATTAATTATAACATATTTTTCTATAATAAAAATAAAAAAGTCAACCGATGTATCATACGTGGGTTTGCCCAATTTTTCTAAAAATATATTCCATATTGAACTGGAAAAAAACAGATCAAGTATTGCTCACTAATATTTAATGTTTCCAATATTATTTTAATCTAAACATAAGATTTGCTATAAAAAACAATCAAGTCTACTTTACAAAACTTACATACTTAAGATTAAATTGTTTTCGTTGATGGATGGCTTTAAAATGGAGAAATAAATTTAAAAAAAAAGACAAGCAATAAGAAATAAAACACTTTTTAATTACAGAAATGAAATTATATTTTGAATAAAAAGATTGAAAAATTTTATAAAGAGAAATGGTACTACATTTTAAATAAATAGTATGAAAAATACATAAAATTTATATAAAAAGGATAAAAAATTATTTTGCTGAAGTTAATCATCCAAAAGTCTCTTATAGATGAGTTGACAGTTGATTGAGCAAGAACTGACTAAATTTAAACAATTACGTTCTCTTAACTACGACAAATTCGACTTAAGTCATAACAAGCTTGGTCATGTCAATAACGTAACATTGATATGACCAAGTTGGTTTCTGAAATATATATATATATATATATATATATATATATATGTATATATATATATATATATATATATATATATATATATATATATATATTAGGTTGGCAACTTCGGGGTAAAGCCGCCACTTTTTTCGACCGATTTCTGGAATATTGTAGAAGGTTCTAGAAGTGGAAATATTCCGTATCTGCCACATGAGCTAGCCCTTTCAATTTCAGAGGAGAGTTAATATGTACTTGGAACTACTGAGTTTCCATCATCCCAATGAGAGGCTAATGTACCTGGTTCCAGGAGATAAAAAGTGGGTGGCTTATGTTAATTTTTATCGCAAACATCAGTTGCCAGGAGCTGGAGAGATAGGTGCACCTAGACCAAAATACAATATTGGACAAATTATACTTTCGAGTGCATGATAGGGAATAAATTGAATTATTTATTGGCAACTCTTTCATGCTAACAGTATAATTACAGCTTAAATTTATTGTCAACAATTAAGCAAAGTAACCACTTAAATTCCATCAAATCACAAAAAAGTAGTTACTTATAGAAATTGTAGACAACAAATAAATTTTCGTATTATATAAGAATGTGATATGACCGAAACTTTTAAAGAATAAGAACGTACCGTCAAACAAAACTTCACAGCTCGGACTAGTATTTAGTTTCTGAAAAATAATCACATTTACCCTTAAGTAATATTTTGGGCACAGATACTGTTTAAAACTACTCTGTTTTCTTCTATCATGAAACATATGCTAGGCAATGTCATGGCATGTCTGCAACCATTTTATTTTTATTTCCAACAACATCGTCTTATACATTTCCACTTTGCATTTTTGAATTCAACATAAATTATATAGAATGGCATAGGAAATTATGTAGAATGACATAGGACATCGATGTCAAATCGATTGTTTATGTGTCCCTAAAATTAAATTGTTTATAATTATTTTAGACTAATGCAAGCTTCTCTTTCCCGTTATGTGTTAAATAAGAACGCATATAGCTAGAGGAATGCTAAATTATATATATATATATATATATATATATATATATATATATACATATATATATATATATATATATATATACATACATATATATATATATATATATATATATATATATATATATATATATATATATATATAATGTATTAAAATTTATTCACCCAACTAATCATTCCTCTCTATAACATGTAAAAGGATCTGCGTAGAAAACTCATTCCTGATATTCATACATGGAAATAAGCTAAAAACTAAGCTGCGTACAAAAATAGTTGCATTAAAGTAGAGTTCGTGATAATTTTATCATCTTAGATCAAAATTGTAATATCATCAAACCTTATCCATTAATCATAGTAATAAATATGGCAAGCGAACATTTATATGAAATCTGCATATGAATTTTTCCAAAATTAAAAAATATATCCTTAGTCTCCATTGTCAATAATTCTAAAATTAATGTAATTAAAAAAAATTGGTTTTCCAAATAACAGTATCACTAAAATTCGTTGAGATACGTAGGAACCATTAATTTACTTTCTTTATGTTCGATGGTCTTAGTATAAAACTTATATTTAAATAACATGACTGTAGTATCAAAACTGCTATTTTATATGACATATAAATATTTAAGGATATATAGTATTTCTATTAAAGTATTTAAACATATTTTTTAACGTAAAATATATTGATCTAGAGTCTAGTCTGAGATCTAGAGAATTTTCTGGTAAACATTTGGTAAAGGAACCATGAATTTAATTATTTAGTCAAGAAGCCCGGAGACGAGGATAAAAAAGGAGGATTTTTAACAAGAATACGCTTTACATTTGCTTCCTTAATATGAGACAATTCAACAACTTGATGATAACAAAATCGAAGAATAGAGTTTGATACTAGAGCTACGAAACTGCCATCTACATCTAGAATTCAATTACACCACTCTATAGTTACTCAATTACACCACACCAATCATCGTATCAGATGTGGCGGAGGGGGACGCCCCGCCATTTTGAGGTCTTTTCGCTACTTCACATAATTACCGTTAAGTATGAATTTTGACTTTGAGAAGTTATGACGCTTGTTTGAGTTTCAATCGAGATTTATCGATTGCGTGTATAAAATATTAGTGAAGAATGATTGTGGTGAATATATATTGTGTTAAAATTAAACATTCAGAAAATTTAATGAAATTTCCGTTTACACTCGTAAAAAGCCAAGTATTGAAATCATATATGTATAAATGGAAATAGCTACTTAAGGGCGATCCATGAATACCCATAAAACTCAATTTGATAGAGTAAAACGATGGGGGAACGTAAAAAAATGTCACCTAATTACATACAGGAATTCGGATAAAACACACGATTGTATCCCCGACACAGCCACACGCAACTTTTTTTTGGACAGAGTAATATTCGAAAAGATAACAAACATGTCTGGAAGGTAAACAAAAACGGTTGTCTTCTGAATATAAAGGACCAAAAACCACAAAAGTGCTGCTTCGGACCAAACCTTAGTGCAGTCGGGTGTTTGTAGTCCAAAAAAACGAGTGGATTGAGGAACTTCCTGAAATTAATCGATATCTGTTCGAAAAAGGTATTCATTTACTTCCAGCAATCAAAGTTATAAAAATTAAAAAATCAAGCAGAATACTAAAATGGCAATATTAAATATCTACGCTCAGACTACGTATTTTAATACATTAATAAATATTCTCTGAGGGTACTAACATGCTGAGATTATACATTAAGTGACCACCCAGTATATAACAAACAAAATGAAGTAATAAAGCAATGAACAGAGCGCTACTTAAAAATTGAAAGCATATCATATTCGACGCTAATTTTCCGAAGCACTATTCGGCATATATAGTGTATATATATCCAGTTTTTATAGCTAGGCTACAAACAGAGCTTCAGCGCGACCTCTAACGCTAGAATATAAGTCTAGAAGAGTAGCGGGAAAAAATAATTTGTGAGTATTTGGGTGCAAATATATACCTCATGTTCCAAAAGAAAAGATGAGGAAATAGGATATCGGGGCAAGAAAAATAACTTTCATTGAATACTGTGGAAACAAAAAAGTCTCAAATTTATAATGAATAATTTAAAAAATTTATAAAAAATTGAGATGCGGTCTTTTTGGAATCCACCGTTAAAGAAATCATATTGCAGTAAATCTTACAAATTTCAAGTACGAGTCAGGTAAGTCTGTGCTTCCGAAGGCTTCAAAAATACACCACGATAGATAAAAAAGAGTCATAAACGATGAATATATCAAGGAATACACGCCTCAGGATGAGTTCTCATCAAGGCAGAGTTCATACTGACCAACACAAAATGACGATCCAATATAACGCTGAAATCAACAAACAAATCGACCCAAAGAATGTCCCAAGACTATTATAGAAAACAGTTACTTACTTTTATATATATAATTTCAGTATATATATGTAAACTAGTATTTCTATACTGCAATAAAGGTAAAGAATTTTAAACGATTACTTAAATCATAGTTTAAATAATGAATAAACAAGAAGTGACTAATAAAACCCTTCACACCTAAATACCTGATGGAGTTGGAAATTTACTATCGTTTTTTGCTCGAAATTAGTAAGCGAAAAATGCGCGCTCAAGATTAAAGGCGACACTCGAAGTCGCACTTTACGAGTGCCCCGAGGCGCCTCGTCACTTACGAACGACACGATTTATTCAACCTGTGAAGTGAGTTTTATGCAAAAAAGCTACAGCATTATGTATTATGACAGGGATTTTGAGCAATTTAGTAATAAAGATTTTAAATAAGTTTAGTATGAAAGGGTCCTGAATTAAAATTAAATCCTAGCTGAAATTATTCTAACTGTAACTAATATTATAAATAGGAAAATAAGTTTTTTTGTTATGTTTTCATGCCGTAACTAGTCAAAAGTTGACATATCTCAGTCCGTTTGTTTTCTCTATAGCACATCTCATTACCTGCCAACTCCAATTCAATTTTTGTAAGACTTAAGGACGTCAATCCTTCGACTTAATCGACGTAGTTCTCCGTTACTAATGTAACTAATTTGTTTTCAATAATGTATATTTTTATTTTACGTAGAGATATTTTAAACTTTTCTAACATATTTTTGTTTCAAGTCCAAGTTTGTGTGCCACAGGGAAATAACGAAATATCGGGTTAAATATTATAAACTGATCTGTAAAGTTTTGACTAATGTTAGACTACCTTGCTTCTAATTTTAAAAGTTTGATTTAGTTAAACTCCTCATCTCTTAGTCTTTTAGTAGACGTTGATGCTGCATAAAGTCGTGCGATTAGTATAAATCGATAAAAGTATTTTTTTTCATAATTGCTGTATTGTGTGGAGGTGGTGATAGTTAGTTGACAAATAAAGTCCTCTTTAATGTTTATTTGTATAAATATTTCACCATACACTACATTTTTGGCACTGATATGATTTTTTTATTCTCAATGTTTTAAGTTCCATTTTTATCAGCGTAGTACTTATTAATTTTTAAAAATGACACTCTCTTTTTTTCCAATAATATTTAACTAATTTTTGCATAGTTTAAAGAAAATATATTCAATAAAACACAAAGTCAGCGCTTAGTGGGGTGTAATCAATTAAAATCATTGGTCTCGTCGATTGATCTTTTATAGGTCCATTTAAATGTGTAAATTTGTCTAAAAAATCTTATTGAAACCAATGAGCAACAGGCGTTATTTATTTTTTTTTTTGGTGCGTGATATTTCATCTTGTTAAACCTTTAGTACCAAAGCACCAAATTAAAAATAAAAAGGATCGCCTTTATTTCCATTGATCAAAATAATTGGAAACTCATTCGGAAGGTATGCAACTTCATATAATCACATATAATTTACATCACGGTATTTTAAGGAACTTATATAGTTATATTGACATAAATATAATTTAATATCTTAATGTTTGACGTAAAATATATATATACCATTTTAAATATACATTAATTTCAAACTTGACAATAAAATAATGTTACTCGCAGGTAGAAAGTGGCACATATGCCGATCCATTATCTTCAGATAGCAACTAATTTCCACTGGATTTCGTCTCACTTGTTTTGCTCAGATTAAAACCTGTCATTTACTTAAAACAGATACGCGTTAAAGTTCAGTGCAATTGACCTATGTATACAGGTATACATTTTTATTAAACTAAAAAAAACGAAATAATTTTCACTACATACATATACACGTAATCTTACAATAAAATTGTTGAAAATCAGTCATTTTTAATGAATTTTGGCACACTGCTAAATTTTGCTATGAAGCAAGTTGCTAGTTTTATATCTGAACAACCCATATAGTGAATTATACTGGTTATTTTACCGACAAACCTATGATCTTTTTATTATTTTAGACGAAAATAATATTGCAATGTATGTAATAAATTAGTCTGTCAGCAAATAATAAACCAAATTTTCTACTTCGTTCAATAACCAGGGTGCCGACCGAGGTATATAGCACAGATATGAACTATTCTGCTTGAGCCATTCTGATTCACCAGATTCACCTTTAGATACTTTACTCGATAGCAATATTGCAATATAGCAATTTAAAAGCCATTTTAAAGAGTGTGACTATTCTATCGGCCGACCCATGTTTTTTTATACTCAAGCTAACAAAATGTTGCAATATATTTGGGCATTTTAACCAGTGTAAACTAAATTAACATTGTTTTTGTTAACATTTATCTTTAATTTGGTACTAAATTAACGCTTTAATGTGATGAGATTATGAATAAATAAATTGAATAAATTGTAGAAAGAACTTTCACTATTTTTTTCCTCGCGACTGTGATGCAGAAATGTGTTTAAATAGCGCAAGATAATAATTAATATCTGTAAATAGTTTAATAGAAATTTTGTGTACCTTAAAATTATTTCATGTACCTAAATGTATAAAGTAACGTCAGTTCCACTCGTACCTAACAGGCTTTTATTAAATATCTCTAATTTTATTTTCCGCAAATATCATGATTTTGACTTCCAGTCTTAAAATAATAATAAGTTCAAGAAACCTAGATGCAGAAAAATATATTAGTAGCGAGAACGAAAATTTCTATGTAGACGAAAATTTTAAAAATTCTAAAATGATCTTCGTTCATTTTATTATTAATCTTTCACGTTAAGAATATTTTTTAATCAATATTCCCTTAACCAATATTTGCTACGTGTAAATATGCAAAAAATTATTGTTTCATTATTATGGTAGATTTTTTTCTATAAAACAAAACTAATGTTATCTATTAGAAGTGGTGGCAATAAAATACTTGTATGGAAATTCTCTAGACCAGTTCAACACACGTTAGTGAGAATAAAATATATTTAGCTCTCTTTAAAATTACTTATTGATTGAAAAAAAAATATTTAAATTTAAAGACAATTTTTTATTCAAACATTCAAAACAAATGATTAGTAAAATTTTCGGATACTCATTTTACCCCTTAAATCGGATACACCGTCGCTATTCTAAAAGGATTTAACATTTATAATAGTTTTGAAATAGTTAGCAAATTTAATAAAAAAACAAAAATTCTGTTTCATCTCCTGAGTTAAATCAACGGCTAAAAAAAGACATAAAAAAGACATTGTTAATCTAAATTATTTTTGAAATATTGGAATAAAGTGAAATGAAAAATAAAAAAAATTGAAAGTAAATACTTTTGCAATTATAATATAAGTAAACCGTAACGTGACAAAATAAGTGGAGAAAATGTTTGGCAAAGCAATTCGATAAGCTCAAAACTATGATAGGCTTCGATTTTTTATATTATTAAATAAAAATGTATTTTGAAGTTTTGCACGAGAAGTTTCGTGGAAAATTTAAACTTAACACAATTAAAAATTCAATTTCTTTGTTAGTTAGAAATATAATCCGCAAGTTGAAGAATTGTGTTCTTCAAAGGTTTACGTATATTCTATATGTTCTAAACGACTGTTTTAAATGAATTTTGAAGGTAATATTTTATGCATGATGCAATTATTATTTTGATGATATAGCCATTAACTAACCAACTAAAAGCAAATGGTCTAGATCCTGCGTAAGATACATTTTCTCCAACTTTTTTATAGTTCGTTTTGATAACAGCCAAAATTATGGTTTATAACCTTAATTTTTTGTGCTCATAACTTTTAGTATGGATTGATTCGATATACAGGTATATAATTGGTTACCGTACTACATTCGAATAGTTCATCCTGAAGTTTACTTCTTACTTTCTTCGATTTAAAACTTTTTAACCGATACAAATATAAAAATATTTTTTACAAATTTCATACAGTAATGATTCGTGGTGACTTCTAATTAGTCTATGCTAATGTTATCGGGCCATATTGCATTTAGTAAAAGGGGGTCTGGTCTAGGCACTTTCCGTCTTAATATCCGATTTTAATTTAATTATTGATATTTCGTATTCCTGAAATGTGAAATTATGTATTTTGAGGACCAAGATAATGCAAGCTTGCTCCTACATAGATGTTTCAAATTAAGATAGGTATGTAAAACTTTAGTACAATTACTAAAGTTATAAATAATATAATAAAAAATAGAGACTTTATGTCTCTGTGAGAAAAAAAAACACTTCACAATGTCATACTCATAAGTATTAACTGATTAGTGGAACTTCAAAATTATTTTATTAGTTTTAGTCTAAATAATCAAATACTAATAAAACTCCCATTATGGTAGTACCGCATACATACAGACAAAAATGTTTAAACCCACATATAATATATATATATATATATATATATATATATATATATATATATGTGTGTGTGTGTGTGTGTGTGTGTATATATATATATATATACATACATATATGTATATATTTTAAATACGTTTCTAGTAATACTATATTTTTCATAATTTTGATTTTAGTACTTTAGAATTGCTGGAGTATATTATATATTTGTTTTGTGGCTATTTTCTTTATTTAAATCTTTCTATATATTGAGGTATTATTTTAAGCCATTGAAATGTGAGTTAACGTATTTTAAAACTACGCCAAATTTCAAAGAAGGGTTACTGGTATGAACCGCTGTGAATGCACAGACGGACGCCACGTTCATTTGCGGGGAATCAGTTACTCCTTTTGAGGTACAGACCTCTATAAAATTACAAATTCATTATTTAAGTTCATCTAAATTTATGTAATACTTATTGCAGTAATGTAGCCAATATATCAATCCAGGCTATATTTTCCATTTTTATTCAAACTCTGTTCCTGTCCAACAGTAACATCAGATCGAGTTATAAAAGGGAGAATATTTTATACTGTATCTCACAGGAACTAATCCTTGGAATTGAGGATACACCGTATGACTTAATACATACTGAAATCAGACTTACGGAATTTTCTTTATGCACAATGCTGCCTAATCTAGCAGGAATAAAATAAATATACCGTTATGTAACGAATGCATAGTGACTTCCAATTAACAATACTGATAAACAATGTGGCTATACGTATATCAATTACCTTTTTAATAAAAAAGTAATTTTCTTTAATTAAAGATAAAAGTACACATTTAAATTAAATACTGTTGTTCTCAAATCGCGTTAAGGTATTCTTTTCTATTAGTGACGTATTTTTGAGTGTTTAGCAGATAACGTTATTCATCAAGCAAAAACATTAAAATGATATTTATATAATTATATAGAAATTAAGTTTTTGGTAAATAATACGATAGTATAGAAATTACTTCCGCTAATATTTTTAATGTCATTCACATTAGTGGCATTAATGTTAAGGACTATACCTTGATTTCTTTACAATTATGTATTCTTAATTAACATGACATGAAAAATAATAACACCATCGGATACACGCATTAACTATCAGTAGATGACTCCGCTTCATTAAACCTGCCATCCTGTGATATTTAACATTATAATTTATGAAAAAATTAATAAAATATTATTGATTAGTTTTTTTACATTAAATAATTACATTGTAATTTTAACAATTTGCATTTTTCAATACAGGTGTATGTTATACGGGTGAGGATTAAAAGCAAAAATCAACTTAAACGCGTACGAATGCACACAGGCGCGAACCCTAAAGAAGACATGCTTCCAACGTGCGGTACTTTATACGAAGGCACAAATTTTTTTACTTCACTACATTTGAATTAAGACTTTTAAATTCTGTAGAAAATTTTTTATCATAACCAAAACAACAAATAATAAGTTAAACAGCGCCATTGGCTTACGAGGAATGTCAATTTTACTGTATATTCAAGCAACCGTTGACGTGCCTCTGTTGAATGAGCCTCCTAAATTTCATTCCAGTGCCAGAAAATAAACAGATTAACTTTCTATACAAAATATCTTAACACTAAAATGTTTAAGTTAGCATGAAAAATATTAACTCTGGTGGATACACACGTTAATCGTAGCTGTACAGATCTAATTGTTATAAGGCGTAGATTTAATGCAAAAGAGACGGTGCTTGGAGTCGTTAAGAGGTAGTTAAACGGCGAGCTGCCGGAATTAATTTGAGGGTTGGGGCTGAGTGCCGTCAGCTCTTGTATTTGTTCGCTCTCGCATAAAAATATCATATTTTTTAAAATTATGTCGAGCTTTATAAACCTTTTTTGTTAAGTAATGTTTTGATTCATACTACTTATAATTAATTTGTGATTGAAATTGAAGCAATAATAACAATAAGGTAAATGCTTAGGAAAACAATTTATGGTAATACTACTGAAATACATCTTGAACGTTATAATAGAAGAGTTAGAGCCGTACCGCCTTGCGGGTGATTTTGGAACTAAAATGACATAGGAAATAATATTTCATAATTTCGTGACCAGAAATCGACAGATGGGTTATCATGTTCGATTTATGTTTCATATTTGTTGGGCTACGAAACTTTAATAAAAATGTGTAAGTTAAGAAAAGGGTAAAAATACAGTATGATTTCATTAAAACATTAAAAATACATTGTGGTGATTCAACTGAAATAAAATTATAATTAAATTAAGATACATATACTGATAATATCAATGTCAATATATAGTCAAAATATATAAGAACTAATTGATTGATGCCAGAAGCAAAATAAGAAGATAAAAAAAGGAATTATTTATAAAAAAGTGTTTGCTGACATAAAATTATTTTCTACTTCATTGCGTTATTATTCTGCACTTCAAGGCGATAAATTGCATGCTTATAGAATTGTTCACGCGCGACTAAAGTAGTAAAAATATTTTAAAAAACATAGCCTCCCGCTTCCAAAATTATTAAAGTTAAAATTATGAATAAAACTGCATTACTAGAAATTTACATAAAGTTTGCTGGAAAACTTCAGCGATACTGGGTAATATATTTACACGGTGCACAGTATTTCTAAACAGTATAATTTAAATATTATATAGCATATATATTTAAACTTTTACACTTACTTAAGTGTAGTTGTTATTAGCGCGTGTTCTTATTTTAAAAGGTTCTTATGAATACCAACTGAATTTACTACTGTAATTAAAACAGTGGCAATATTACTGATTCTATTAGCGAAAAGTTGAAATCGCTTAGACTTATCACGTACTGGGGCTTGCAAACCAACACCAATGTTTCTACAATTTATTTTATATGCAGTATCCACTTCATATACAATAAGTTGAACAACGATTGAAGAATCAATTAAAAAATACCATAATTAAATAAAACAAAAGTAATGTTCCGATAACAGCTGTGATTTGTCAGTAATCAATTTATTATTGAAATATATTATCCTTATCATCCTTTACTTGTTCAAGTCTAACTCTCTGTATGGACTTAACATGTTTTAATTATGTATCACATACGTTTACCGATTATTATCATTTTTTTGTATTATCAGCATAAAATAAATGATACAGGTACATACTCCTAATTATGTGAAATAATTTGACATAATGTTAAGAAAATGTTTTCTAATAAAAGAGTAATTATAATGTTTTTGTACTTACGGAAAGTAACAATGAAAGATTTTACAATATCATAAATGAAACTAACCACCACTTCTATAATATATTAAGGTATCTTAAAATAATCCCCTTGCTTTCCATGCATTCACGCATTCCATAGAAACATCCGGTTCTGTCTTTCTTCCACCTTCTTTCCAAGACCCTTGTAAAGGCACTTACCCCACCTTCAACAACTGGGTATCGCATTTTTCCAAAAAAAAATTATAGTATAAAATTATAGCAAGTTGTCGCGGTGAAAGGAGAGGCAGTGTAGTGATGAAAGAGGATTCTGCTGCGCGAACGTTGTCTTTGAGCTTATTGCAAAATAACATTCAAACAATTGCTGGTAGTTTTTTTATTTTCTAGAACACTTGTTGAATAAATTTCTCCATCTATATTTCAGCATTTCACTCTTTCTTGATTTTTCATCCAAATTTCAGAAAGAAACCACCACCGCGCTGACTACTTCTTTGTAAATATTGTTTAAAGCTTATAAATTTGTTTCGAGAAGTTCCAGCAAAGATTATTTTACAATTCGCATGTTACAAATATTAACATTTTCCATTACCACGGTAGACTTAGCGGCGATAGTGAGCACTTAAATATTTTATGTATTTTTGTAATAATAATATATGATAATTTGCTGGAATATGGCATGAGAGTTTGATTTCCATCTTTAAAATATTTGTATTATTAAATTTATTAAATTTTTTTTTAAATATTTGTTTTATTAAATATTAGGAAATATGTTTCACGTGAATTTCACCAGGTGGACATTTTATTGTCTATCAATCTGTATGTATTAGTTTTATAAATTTAGATATGTAAGATTTTCTTTAAATCACCATATTAAATTTGTATCTAAAGTAATGATAAGCAGGTTCTATTTCATTTTATTTTATTTAATATAAAGTGGAAAAAACAAGCACCAACTGCTTTAAATATGTTATGAATTCTAAATAATAAATAGGCTTGCATTCTAACACTTCCATAAAGAATGAAGAAAATGAATACGTTTGTGAAATTTCCTATTAAATACAAATATAAATGAGACATTGTTAACATAATTAAACAATACATATGTAATAACCTAAATAATGTTAACGGTGGTGCTTTTACCGACGTTTGTTCGTGCAATTGACGTAAAATAAGAGATGGCTTAGTTTAGGAATCCGAATCTGTAACTAACCTAGTAAAGATGCACAGTCATGATTACCTTATCAGATGTTGAACAAATCCTTCAACTCTACTGAAGGAAATCAATGATAGAGGGCATCACATATATATTTGTTAATTAATGTTTTATAAGATAATTCCTATACGATACTAAAAATCTTTTTTTCTCTGTATCCTCAATACAGAATAGGTGGCGAATAGTGGATTGGAGATGATTTTACCATACTCAAGTTACAATATTACGAAACTGTTGTCCAAGGTTAAGGATATTTCAAAATGATTGAATAAATTGGATGTTCTTACTACGAAGCAAAGAATTCTATAGGACTTAGATATAATATGCTTAATGTGCATATTAATATGCCGTTTACTGACGAAAATGACACTAAGGTCACGCATTCTGTCGATTTTTTTCAAATATGCTCATACTTGTCATACTTGTAAATGGATAAAATTAATAAGAAGGGCCTAATACCTGCGGTACAACAGAAGTCACTTCGGCGTATGGTAATAAAAACCCATTTATTTCAATATCTTGCTGCCTATTAGTTAAATACAAAATAAATCATAGAAACAGGTTGCCCCTTATACGTATATATTACAACCCTTATACGTATATATTAAAAACGTATATATTACATCGAACTGCTGTCTGGAATCCAATTACTCGAACAAGTACTGAGAGTAAACATACTATAGTATATATAACAAATAGCTTTATCTACGGATAAAGAGATTCAAAAGTAATAATAATTACTTTTTCGATAAAATTGCAAACAGTAAAATTCACAACTATTCATGCCAATTTTGGCACATTTTTAGGTACACTCTAAGCAGATGGGCTTTTTACACATAAAACATAGGTGGAATGTTTTATGTCTTTTCGTGGTATCACAAATTGAGAACGTTTTACGTTTGCTTGAATCTGTTTTCGGTTCTCTGTGGTTGATTATGTTAACTAATGACGTAAACATTTGAAGCTTATATATTCAACAAACATTGAACAATGTTCAAAGGCCCTCTTTGGGTTCGTCGTGCCGTTGAATAATTAGGGCAGCTTTGACCCAGTAAATCAACGGCAATTTTTTAAATTTTTTCACCGTTTCAAAACTTTTGGCAAATTAACGAGTATTTTTTATTATACACATGCACGCCTACTTTTCACATTTTTATGTTTGTAACATAGAACTGTAAGCTATTTATTGAAAAAAGTCGAAAGAAATATTTAATTAGCAAGTCACATCACTAAATAAGGTTCTATATATGCAGCCATAAGAAAATAAATTTTAAGTTAAATTTTTCGAAAATTTTCACAAAAAATGTAATTAGTTATGAAAAATCGTTTAAGTTTTAGCAAGTTGCACAAATATTTTCCATCCCACTTCTATATGAATATTACAAATTCGGCAAGAGCGCTACTGCTTTTGTTTAAGAGATTCTCTAGATAAAATATAGTTATATTAAGAAAGTATTTACTTTATTTTTACTCTCTCGCGATAATTTATTAAAGAGAAATAGATTTAAAGTAAAAAATTGTACAAATAGCACAAATTATTTTATTAGTGTGTCTCTTACTCAACTAGATTCTCTATTGTTTAAATGCATTTACAGTTCATATGCTTTAACGGTGAGTTAGGTTTCCATACAAAATATATTTCATGCCCACTCCATAGATTCTCACCTCCATGGAATATTTATATCCTTATTTATTTAATACTGGTATTGTTTATTGAACTGGCTCGGATATAAGATTAACGCTTCTCGTATTTAAAATAATATGGCTCATAATAAGGGCGAATAATAAATTAACATAAAATTCTCTTCAGTTATTTTCAGTAATTGGTATACAAATGTTAAGAATATTTTGAAAAATTACTCTTTTTGACATAAGGATGATACAATGACTAAATTACGCATTCCAACAAGTAGTCTAGTTTTATGTAATCTAAACAAAATAAAACACTGATAGAATAAGAATCCGATAAAATTATGGCACTGATGGAAAAAGAATAAGCTAATTTTTTTTAAATGTGTGTAACTATCAAATATAGAAACAATTTCTGAAAACGTTTCCCGATTTATGCCAACTCTACCGATTGATCAATAGGATATTTTTACGGTACACTTATAAACACAAATATCATTTAAAAAAAAATTTGGTGCAATCTAGTTTGCATATTCTTTTTAAAAGGAAAAAGATTAATTTTAACGTTATTTTTCGGAAAAAAAGAACTCTAATTAAAAATCAAATTTTTGAGAGAAGCCAAAATAAATCTAGCAGTCAGTACGACAATTTTTAGAAAATTTTTTTAGATTTTATTAACGTATGTTTGTAAACTTGCAATAGTACAATGGTAGCCAGATTTGAAGATAATACTATATGTATTTATAATATGAGTTGTGTCCTAATAATAGCTACTCAAGTGTCCGTTTTCATCATGATTGATTCTAAAGAAAGGAAAATTCACCCATAAAATATGTATGTCCCCTTCGCAATTTTGAGCACGAAAGCTAAAAATATAGCTTGATAAAATATTGTTAAAATGATAGAATGAAATAAATCAAAATCTGAAAATATTTAAGGTATCTTCCAAAAATCAATCTTGATTTTAAAGCGACATGAATTCACAAAGAAGATTTTAATAACAAAGTTAAAAAGTAATGTCTCCTCCATTTCACCCACACATTCAATTGGTATCTAATATGGTATAGGACGTTGAGGGTTGTCCTTCGTACCTACATTAATAACTTTATAATACAAGACCAGAAAAATTATTACAAATTACACAGGCCACCGTAATGTTCCAAGTATGAATCAGTTCAGTCACAATTTTTTGTTTCAAATTATAATGGTTACAAATGAATTTTACACACATACATATAATATGCACCGGGTAGGGTGGATATCATATGTAAGTGTGTATTAACTTCCATGAACTAGTTGTTTTCTTTATTTTCATTTTTGATAAAATTAAACTGTAAACTAATACATCCTTACCTCCAGGCTGCATTAGTGGTGTTCTGTAATCAATGCAGAAATCCTATGCATAAAATACGATAAATAATTTATGTTTGGAGAATACTATGCAGAATTTCCTAAAGAGGAGTCAAGGGCATAACGGGATACCAACCAATTATCGCATGGAAATCATGATATTCCGTGCTAGTTCATTTCCTTGCACCACGACATACTTAATTTCCTTGCACCAGGTCATACGAAAACAGAAACGCAGAACGCTACCGAAAAAATACTCAAATAATCCAGCGGAAAGAGAACACCTATGAAGAGGAAGGCAATCGATGTGGTGAGGTAAGTATTTGAGGCGCTTGGCGTTGCTACCCCGCCTATCATCCAAGCCAGTAGAACTTCCAAGAGATATGGCCCGCCGGACTTTCCTGAGATTATATATTGTAGTCCTCAGAAGCACGAAGAAATCAGAAGCCTGGGTGAAATAAAAAACACACGTCAGGAATGTAACACATCTGGTCATGCTGCCTAACTGTCAAAGGTAAAAAATGGAGAAATATATATCATTCTGAATGCAAGCTCTTGCTCTTGCACCGCAGCCTGAAATGTGGAAAACAAAGACAGAAAAATAACGATAACTTCCATTTTAAAGTTCACCTTTTTTCCTCGTTTAGAGCTCCAAGCTACTATCATGCATTGCCGTCTAGCTAGAATGATCATTGAATAACACGATTTATACTATCTCGGCACCTCCACTGGTCTGATTCTATGACCGTGTTGGGGCCTTTCACTTTAAGTTTTTGAGTTTTTTGTTGCTCATTGTATCGCTGAAATATCGAAGAAAATTAAGATTAAAGAATGAAAATGGGTGTTTATATGTAATAGTTTTACCGAGGATACCGAATTTCCGTACAAGCCGGAAAGAAGTGGTCTTGCAGCAAAGAAAATGACTACCAAAATGAAGAGAGCGAAGAAGTGGTTCTGGAGATGGTTAACGTCACCCTTGTTACCATACATTTAAAAAAGTGATACCAGATACAGTGCGTATTTTAAAATTAATGCAATTGATGTAGACTCATATACATATAAATCATCGATAAATAAAGCTGGTCTATGAATCACTACTTCGTAATATTGCTCAGGTTATAGAGAACAACAGCTAGACGACGATTTGAATTCTACGAAACTTCGGGAATTACTGATAATCTAAAATATAACATCAACAATAGTCAGCGAATATCTTCGACATTCCATTAGAAAAATGTTAATCATATTTTACTAAATATAATATTTTACTAAATATATCATAAAGCTGATAAAATTAATGAAAAAACGTTTCATTTTACGATATATTTTTCTTTTAACAATTTTAGTTAAGCATTTACTTATTGCAAGCCAGCTTTTTATTCACCCCGCAGCCAAAATAATCTGAAAAAGCTTAAAAATAGAAAGAGAAATATGTAGTTCTGTCAATGTTCGTCGTCCATATTGCCAATCATCCACTAGTATTTGAAAGGAAACTGTTATTTTTCATTGGCTGCAATGAAAAGGAGAACAAATAAAGGCTAACTGAAAAATACTTCATAAGTTCATTCCGTTTGATGGTTGTCATAGTAGTTGCGCAGGATGTGTGTTATATGATATAGAAATATAACTATATTCATGGAAGTAAATTATGACTGCGCGCGTATATTAGAGTGCATCTATTAACTCATTAACTCTCAAGTGCATTAATCTAGATCTATATCAAATGTGTATGAAGCATATCAACCAAGTCAACAAAAAGGCGACGCACTGAACATTTATTTACGTGTGTTATATTATTCGAACCATTTCAATATTGACCTACACACTGCTAATGTGTACAAGAATGTCCTATATATTTGTTACTCTATTAAGTAATTACTCGAAAATACAATTTTGTCAAAGGAAGCTCAAATAGTTTCTGAATATCACACGTTTTAAGGCTAACTGATTTACTGACTCACCCATTAAAAACCTAAACAATTTAGAGTAGAGTTAGAAACTTAAAATTTGGCAGGGAGTCGAGTCATTGAGAGAATATAATGGAAACGATTGTAAAATAGTCAATTGTGAGTCGATAATAATCGAAATTGAAGACAAAGTTTTGGTACCGCTACTTTTATGCGCAAGGTGTGAAAGAGCATATATATATATATATATATATATATATATATATATATATATATATATATATGTATATATATACATATAAACTATTATCTAAATGCAAAAAATAGTAAGATTCTTTTAGAAGTGAAACTATCAAATATTATTGATATAAAATTTACCAAAAATAAAAATGAACAATAAAGAACAAGTAGGTTGGATTCACTGATAAAAAAAATTGAGTTCTACGTGAATATCTAGTTCTGTTAAAGTTTAATTAACCCCGTTAGTCCTGAATTGTTTTTATTGACTTAGCAACAAAGAAAATAGTAACTTTGAGGTAAAATTGGGACTAGGAAACCGTTTTTATTTAAATCGTTTTAAATATGCTTGAGAGTTGTGGGTAGTATACCCCTGAGGTCATACTAAAGTACAACCTTGAGGTCAAAACATGCTGAGGTGTAACCTACAGAAATATGTAATATTGTGTAATTTCATTAAAGACAAAAAGATATAACCTATATAGAAGCTTACTTGTTTTTTGTGTCTTCGGCAAAAAATTATATCATAAAATGCCAGGCCATAATTTTCAGGTTGATGTACATGCGATTTTTGCAAAAAACTTATATTAAATTCAGAAATAGTAATGTATCAACTAATTAGTCACAAAATACTTAATGATGATGCTCAAAACATCTAAAATATTTGGAGGCTTTGAGAGTAATGTTAGTTTTTGAGTTATTTAAACTAACTGCCAATTAGTTTCGGTGACTTCTAGGTTCTTCAATAGTAATTGAAGTCAAGAAACCCACCACGTGGAATCAAAATGTTGGTTATAGTTAGTTCTACTCAGATTACATATTATTTTTGCGACACCTAAATTAAAATATTCAGAAATCATTTCCAACCGATATTAATCATTCTTGTTGTTTAATTGCCCATAAGATATTGGAAACGTATTATCCTTTTTCTGTTACGATTGATTCAAATAGAAAAAAGGCACAGGAATTTTGTTAGGTCGTGTTCCATAATTATGTAGGTAAAATTATTATATTTTATGTTAAAATAAGCACTTTGCTAAAATATTGAATACATTTGGCGTTAATTTTGTAGAAATTCATTATTTAAAATTAAATGAAACTACGTGATGTAGTATTATTTCTACTTTCTCTAAGTTCTTTACCATGACCTAGGTTTCGTTGTATTACAACATCTTCAGGTGCTAAGAGCCCACCTGAAGATGTTGTAATACAACGAAACCTAGGTCGTGGTAAAGAACTTAAAGAAAGTAGAAATAATTCTACATCACTTTACTAAAACATAGTCTAAACTCTTTCTCAGCAAGAAACAGTCTATTTAAGATAATAATAAAAAATTCGTTTCAATTTTTTTAAACAGTTTAACGAGGAAATTAGAAGGGCACACTAGTACGTTGAGGTATTTGGCTAAAAAAAAGTCGTAAGCCGGCATAAAAAGATTAGTAGAAAAATAAATGATATCATAAAGGTGCTCTTGTTTCCCATTTAGATATGGGATCGCTGATCATCTGATTTATGATCACTAATCACATTTCTATGAGTCAATATTGTAATATACTAATAATATTATGTATATTATGTGAGGCATAATAGCCCATAATAGTGAATGCTGCTAAATTTAATTTGAAAATTATTGTAATGCAGTGAATGTGTTACATTCCTAATACGTGTATGTTTCGAGTTCGTCCACTCTCAGTCGTATGGTTCTAATTTTTATATGTATGTTTGATTGTATAGCGTTTGTTCTCTCCACAGAGAGTATGGTTCTAATGCATGTATAAATAAACTAAACTGACTATTGAAAATTAGATTTTATCTCTTCCTTACTCTGATTGCCAAAAGTATGAACATTTCTTCCAAAAGATTTCTTCAACCTATTAACAAATTATTTTAATTTTTCAAAAACAGTGCTATCTTTAAAATTTTGTTTAATATACAGGTGCCCCGTAAGGAGTGGACAAACGAACAGTGATAGATGAGATTATTACACATATGAAACAATAAATTTTACTATTTTAGTCCTAATTTTTTAGAGATATATTCTTTAAATTTTTTGTTAATATGTGTCAAAAAAATGTTACTATTAGGTATTATTGCTATTTCTGCTTTTTAATTGCCCAAGATCTTTAAGAGAACATTCATCTTCCTAACTAAAATGTTATTCATTTGTTATTATTGACCACATAAAAATTAAACGCCGAAAGATGTGCATTTTTTCAATTACAAAGCATGAAAAGTGATTTTTGAACAATGCTAGTGTAAAATAAATATATTTTTACGAAGAAAGACTGTGATCGGGATAGCGTTCGCGATACGTACGTGCGGCTTGCCGAGTATTCTCATCACATACCCCGTAAATGAAATACATTTCTGCCTATTTACGAGCTGTGTAGGTCTGAGACATTTGGCAGTGGAGTCGGTCAAATAATATCCAAATCACAAGCACAAAAAATTTACAATTCGAGCGTAGGTCAACAAATAAAAACAGTGGTAGGAAAAAAACACGTTATAGCTCCGAGCGATAAGCAAGTCACTAAAGAAGCCAAGTTGTTGAGGGAAAGAGTAGAGGAATCAAGAAAAGAGTGGGAAAGAGATAGCGAAAACAATTCTGATAAGCGGTTGTTTTGATCCTAAGCATTTCTGCGAATGCAGAGTTATTTCAATAAAGCAGGTATTTTTCGAACTTTTACAGAATTAATTGTAACAATATAGGTAAAATTACCTTTTCCGTATCTATGTGAATTGTAAATGTTTTTGAAATAAAGTTCCAAAAGTTTGCCGTACATTTTTTTACACTAGCATTGTTCAAAAATCACTTTAATTTAAAAATTGCACATGTTTCAGCGTTAAATTTTTGTATTGCTAATAATAACGAATGCATAATATGTTAATTAGAAAGGCGAATGTTTTTTTTAAAAACCTTGGGTAATAAAAAAGCGTAAATAAAAATAATATCTAACGACAATTTTTTTTTTCATGCGCACTAACAAAAATTAAAAAAACATATCTCTAAAACTGTTAGGCTTAAAATGTTTTTATAAATTAATAATTTCCTTATTACTAAATTTTGTGATATCTGATAGAGAATACTAGGTTATTCCAAATAATGTGAATGTGAAGGAAAATAATTTCAAATATATTTGCACAAATTTAAGAAAGAATAAAAATAAATTACTTTGACTAGAATATAGGAATGCCATGGAGTCACCGGTGACCTGCAATCAATTTTCCGTAGAACAGTGAGGAGCATAAGTGACTTAGTTAAATGCGTCTCAAATGGTTATAGTTACTTCACGTCACAAGCAAGCTGTATAAAATTAACGTGGTATTCAACATACAATTATATAAATGTGGAAAAAGATAAGAAAAAATTAAATCTGGAAACTAGAACTTTGCTTGTTAAAAAAAGAGGCAATAGAATTTTTAAAATAAAACATATAAAATTTTTAAGTTTTTAATTTCAGTTTTATTTTCATCGTGCGCTATTTTACTTCATCTACGTAATCACCATTATTCGAGATCAAAGCTCCAAGGTATATATAGGATGGAACCACTTTTCCTTTCTTAAATTCGCTTTCCTAACAACTTTTGGCGAATTATTGTTGACACGACCCACAACCAAATTCTCTTTCACTTTTTACCAAAGTAAACATCATGTTGCAGCATCACATTATAAATAAAAGTACTAATTCTGCTTTTTGGTCTAAATTAATTGACATTGGGTTATTATATTATAAATTTTAAAGATATATTTCACAACTTTACATTAAGATATATTTGATAATTCTTTAAAATTATATATTATAAATTTTAAAGAATTATCTTTATTCTCGTACGAAGTAATCCTATTAAATGGATAATAAAAAGGAAAAATTAATTCCTGATAACTGAAACTTGTAAAGACGATCATTTTCGTTAATATTCCATTCGTGCTAGTTTTGAATATTTGTTGTGTAATGTATTAAGTAATGACGGTAAATTTTCTTTCCGAATTGACTTCTATTTTTTTAGTTAAACAAAAATGTTTGGCGCAAGATTTAAATGCTTGAAAATACTCATGTGTTTGCCTTGTGGTTCTAAAAAATTACAGGTTTATATTTTTTAACGAATACAGGAAGATCAAGTCTGCCACGGCTTTTGTTGCCTAATAAAATTGAAATCAATACTCTCAATCGAAATACTAATTGAAAATATTTTCCATTAAAACAAGTTAATATGTTACAATCAGTTAAATTATTTAAACAAAATAGAAACCTAACTACTACAAAACCAATTATATATATATCACAGAATTTAAAAATATTCCATATTATTAGCTGCAAGGATAGGATTACAGAAGATTAACAGCTTTTCTATAATCATGCTGTCATCCAAAATATAGATGCTGACAATGAACCATCAAACCATTGTTTCTGATTCTTTCACTGATACTATACAAACTATTTTCAGTTGATGAGTTTTCCTTCATTTTGTGTCGATATGCAATGTAGAATATTCCGCAAAACTATTCCTTTTTAATCGCCTAACTACCGATTAATTTATACTGTTTAAGTTGAGAGGGAAGTTATAATATTTTTGGTACGTATGGATATTAAGCAATGGCGATTTAATTGAAGGAGTCGAAGTGCATGGGACATATTTGCCAGTATATATTTTAACAAAACTGTTGCTATTTTAATATAATTGTGAAGAAACTGTAAACGAAAATGTATAAAAAATCAACTGTTAAATGATACAATCATAGCAATAACATCAAGGCCACGTTTTAATGAGCGTTTATGGTTTGTGTAATTTTTGGTCATAAGAGATTCAAGTATATAGAAAAAAAACCGTATTTTGATAAAACCTTTTAATTTGTACTTCCGATTATAACCAAAATCAAAACAAAAAGCTTGAATTTTTTTCTTACTCGGAACCAATAAGCTACTCTCGTGTTTTTGTAGAACATATGTGTAAATTTTGGGTGCTTATATCTAAAGAACCGTACGATTTTTTTCATTTTATAATACAATGCTATTCACGTTCTACCAAGCACAATGAAATAAAATAATTTCAAGTAATTTCACACCACATGCAATATTGACAAGGCTATAACCAAGAGTACATATACATATACTCTGATTTGATTCTTGCTTATTCATTACAATATTGCCCTAAAACATTTTCCTTTGCTAATTTCGATGGCCCCTCTGACTATTATTTCTGCATATATAACGCAATATCATTATATTTTTGACACAAAAGAAAACGACCATGGCCAGGCCAGTCAAAAAACCTATTACTTAATATAATCATCAAAACAATTTTTTTTGAAAGTGTTAGGTAAATAAATACGACAAATATGTGTAATAACGCACATAGTTGGTCATACAAATCATATGCTTCTCATATTCTTACTTAATTCTTCCTTATAGCGATCATAGTCACACCTTTCAAAATAAAATTAATGTAAAATAATCACGAAACCAAAATTCAATGCTAAATTCTGAACTCTCAATTAACGTAACCATGACAGCAATCCAACGGCCATATTTTAATTATTTATTTATTTTAGGTATTTTATTGTACACGATAAATACATATGGTGGACTTATTTCCACGAAAGCAAACTCTTACAGCCAACCAGAAACCAATCCAGTCCCGCTCGACGAGGGGCCGGGAAACGAACCCAGGTCCACGCGATGTACCGAGCCGTGAAAGACCGTAAGCCTTGTGATCAACTCAAGACACCACGGTGACGACATACACGTATAGTTTTGTACAATATTGGCTGCAAATTAGGCAATAACATTCAGGTAAGCGGAAAATATATTGTTTTTCAACCAGATCTTTAAAACTGCTTTTGCGATTTTACCGAAAACGATAAGTAATAACAAGTCTAAGGTAAATCCAGCTCGAATTCAATGAAATTTCCTTTAATTTGGGAAAACGTTTAAAAGAGCACTAAAATCCATACGCTTATATGCACATACAGACATACATATTCGTGGATTCCGATGCCTTCGTGCCTGTTTACTGTCATGTTGTCTCATAAATGGGCGACGTCATTTCTTTTCTTGTTTTTTACACAATACTATATTAAAAACAATAAAAGAATCATTTATTTTCAAAAAGGTAATTGCTTTGATTAAATTTGGCAGAAATACACTTTTTTATATTTATAATTATTTTCAACAAATTAAATAGCATTTTAATATTAACAAAACGTAAACACCATATATAATGTTCATGTTATTGACTTTTGATTTGTGCGCGGTCGCGCTCGAATCTAATGAAAATAGTTAAAATTACGTGTTCACAACACAAACTATGTTCAAAGAGATAAATAGAAACTCACTTTTCACTTTCACGGGAAGTCCGTATCGTACTGTAATTCTTAGAACACAAGCTTATTACCATTTGTCGGTAATTAAGAAATAAAATACGATTATTTTATGTGAAGATATCGATGTGGCAACATATATTACACTACTGAATTGTTGATAAAAATACATCGTGTTTGATGTTAAAAACCACTTAAAAGTATTCCTGTGACCACACTACTGAATTTTGAGGATTTATTTCGTGTCGAACAGGCAAATCCACAGAATATATATATATATATATATATATATATATATATATATATATATAGATATATATATACATATATATATATATATATATATATATATATATATATATATATAGAATATCGAACAAGGAAAACGACCCAAACAGTATTTTACCTTATGTACCATACATCTTTACAAATATTTACCCTTTCTTGTCACCATGTTTTTTAAAATAATATAGCAATATCGGCTTAATTTGTACTGGACTGTAATGTAAAAATCGTAAAGTACCAACCGTTTCGTATGAATTCTTCAACCGTATCCATGCGCTTAATTTACTATACTTGATTCTGGAGGCATTATCCCATTTCGACTTGTTCTTATGTTTGATTCACGACTTTAGACTCATAAGACGGTGGAATATATTATTATTTGCGGGCGGCTTTTTATTTCTAATATTTGTAAATAAATTTATATAATATTTATATTAATTTTATTTGTATTATTCTTTTTATTTATTTGTATTAACCGTAATTTTATAAATTAACTTGCACTGCGTGTTGACACTATATTAAGCAAGGATTTTACTAAGAAAATTAATTAAATAGAAGTAAATAAATAATTTGGCACTTCAAAGGTACGAAACTCTCTTAGCAAAATTTCATTAACCGGTCGTCCTTTCATGACAGGTCTACATTTTCATATATTATTTATAACCATTTAACGTGGCATATTTCAATCAAGAAAACAATTAAACGACAATTGAAAGAACAAAAAATTGGTATGAAAATGGGAATCAAAACATAATCTAATTAAACAAATTTTTACATATATATATAAACGGGGGTTAGCAATATTTAATATCTTAAATATCGCTAACACCCGTTTATATACATATGTGTCTTGTAAAATATATATCTCGAAAATAGCTGGATCCGTTTCGGAGAACTTACCAATATCTTCAATAACTTTAAATATATTTTGTTGAATTATATTTAGCAGCTCTAAAGATAGATATAATTTAGTTCCATGTAGATGAAAAAATAGTCCATTTTACATATGTTAAACAAATTTAAAATTTTTAGCCTACAACTACTAGTTTTTATAAAAAAAATGATCTGATAGTTACAAGCCTTTTTATAAGTTTGTAAAAATCGTAACCAGAAAGTGTTAGTGTCAACTAGTTATTTAAGTTTAAATTATATGCACGCGTATCACGACAAAACGTAAACTAAATTAAAATGATTTTCTTTCAAGTCACAACACTCAGTAGTAGATTCAATTTTCTTGGAAATTTCATATTATTACTCGGAATTTTGCACAATTTAAAAGTAATTCCATCAGCAAAATACAATACAATATCGTAATGTAATTTACCGTTTCTCTCGCTCCGAGAGCAAATTGTTTGCAGCAAACAAACGAAGCACGGTCCATTGTGACAGGAACAGATTTTCTCGAGCGACTGAGAAAATGTAGAAATAAGTGTAGAAATAAGTTTTCCTACAACTTTTATTTGCTTTTTCGTCAAACAACGTGGTTAGTTTGTTTTTGGGAAAGAATTGTACTTTTTGACAATAACGTAATACTTACTTGGAATGAATGAAAATTTGAGAAAAAAATATATATATATAAAAATAAAATTTGAGAATATATATATATATATATATATATGTATATGTATACATATACATAATCTCTATACTTAGAGAATTACCGAATTTGAAAATGTTCATACTTGCTATCGTACGATAACATTTCAAAAAAATATTGACAAACGATACAACGATAACAATCCAAACTTATGAATACCACAAAATTTTGTCTTTTAAAGAGTTTTGTCTGCGTAAATTTAAGATACATTTTGAAAACGCTAGTTTACTCAAACTAGACCAATTTGATTTAAAGCCTTATGAAGAATAAAAAATCCGCAATATATTCGATTAGTAAAATATACGTTAGGCAATATATTTGCACTCTGTAGCCTTAAAAGTACCTACGAAGAAGTATGTATAGAACCCTCGTATTAGAATTTCCATTCACACAGATCAGGTCTCTTAATAATTCACACATTTAACATATTCTATTGATTTATAACAATAACTTACGTAATTAAATTACAATTAATAACAAAGTCGTATGTTGTTAATAAAATTAATTGCACGAGACAATTATTACAAGAAGAAATATTTTTTAACGTTAAATTTTATACACGAGGTTAGGTGAGCTATTAAAAATTAACAATAACTGATATTTGTATTATTATGACAATCCGTAATACAGCGAAATTAATATTAGAGACGTATGATTATCGAGTGATATGATTAGGGTTTCTACCTTCATTTTTCGTCATTTCGTCATATCCTATCTGCTTCTGTATTCTTGTATAGTAATTGTTCAACGCTTTTGATGAGTGTGTATATTGAATATGATACTAAGGGTTATGTATACAAACATATTAATTAAATCAACAATGTTATACATTAATAAATTTATCTGTACAAATATTTTAAAATAATCACTCATAACATGATCATGGACCTTCGGAAAAAGTTAAAATTATAATTGGAACCGGATTTTTCCATACAGTGAAACCACTACGTTAACCCTACATCTTTCCTTTACTTCTAACCCGGTCTATGTATACTAATAACAAATACCACTTTACATATTATTTTAATTTTGACAACATATAGTCACTAATTTTGTTTATTTATAAGCCACAGATATTGTACCTCATAAAAAATAATTATTTTTTTCAATCAAATTCAATGTCTGGGTGGATTCTTAAACTTATTGGTCACGTCATGCGTAAATATAGTAGCTCCATAGAGCGCATTTTTGTGCAGAAAATGGTAGAAGGCACGTGGGAGGTCGTCGATGCGGTGGGCTAACTAGATCAAGTCTGCTGTAGGCGATCTCCTGTATGAGTGCACCGGGGCGACGACAAACAGGGAGGAATACAGAGGCGTCGTGAGACGAGTAAAACTACATGCTGACCACGTCCGCATGGCCAAAACGACGGAGAAGAAGAACAATGTCAGTGCAATGTGTAAATTATAAAAATCAAACTTAGAAACCTGGCAGGCGAAGTCGCTGAAGCCAACCCACTCTTCTATTCTTATTGCTGTCTTCTTATTTCGCAATATATATATATATATATATATATATGTATATATATATATATATATATATATATATATATATATATACACACATACGTATGAATATGCAACTAGTGCCACGCACCTACAGGTCTTTTACCATGCAACGGACACCTACTACATGTTTATTCGGAATGCACATTTACCGCAAAATCTCTGTTTAAACAATATTACTCATAACGTTTCCTTGTATTCCTTTATTAGTTTTGATTAATAGCTTATTCCCTAAAAGAAAGATTGCTCATATAACAATGAAACCCAAATCTCAGAATGAAATACCAAACTCATATAACAATAAATATTTTTTAAATTGGCATAGTGGTTTTTGAAATTACCCACGACAAATTTTGTTGTATACATATGTTTGTATACTTACCCCTTAGTATCATATGAAATATTACTAGGCATTTTTTTGCCCCTGGTTACTAAAAAAAGTCTTCATATCTTTTAGAAGGGTCATAGATAAATGTTCAAAATAATAATAAAAATACTAGTACGATGATAACTAGTGCAGTGTTTTCTTAGATAAAGCCAAAGAAAGAGGCACTGTTCTTAATGTTTCTTCTTTTTGTTTAAAATACTCAGACGGTACCAGTTTTCTTTGTAGATTTGATAATCAAATATGATAGCGTAATTAGATGTTCTATCAAGAAAATTCCGTGAGGACAGATAGCGTGTTGATAGAATTTCAATACCTAAGTTACATGTTTATTTCACCGCTACTATAGGGTAATCTCATGCAAGTAGTCTTTGTAGTGTGTGTACATGTGTGTGCGTGTGCGTGCATGCGTACCAGAGTGTGCATAATTAATCTACAAAATTACATTGGTACTTTTGCCAATAATTTTTTACTTTTTTTTATTAACATTGAAAACAATTATCATAGTGTCTTAAAATAAAAAGAAAGACCAAAAATCTAACACAAATTCGAAAATAATCGGTCCCGTACTAAATAAATTCAAAATGGGAAGATAAATTGTTTTATATTAATTAGCATTCAATGTCGTGATGACATTTCTATTTATTTTAAACAGTATCCGTTCGCACTTCCAGGAAATTAAAGACGGCAAAAATAAATGAATGTAACGTTCGTTTCTTTCACGCGTCTCCCTAATCCTAAATACAATGATTATATATACAATAGGTAAAATATTCTAAAATTTAATATTACAACGAAAATTTCAAATATTACACCAAATTCCCCAAAGACACCTCCCAAATCCCTATGTTTTAACTTTATTTATAATTTTATATTTTTCAGTATGAAGCAATTAAAATGTTTTAATCTGGGTAAACAATTTTTTAAGAGGTTACAATACCAAAGAAAATGGCGCGTTTGTGTTAATAATAATCTACTTCGATACTTTAAAATTGCATAGTTAATTGAAAATTAAATTAAGTAATAGTATTTACGTATGAAAGGTAATCCCCATTTGTTTCTTTTACAGTCCAGTGTTATTTTTGCGGGTGAGAATAGCATAAGCCGTTGTCACATATAAACTACACAATTTTTTTTATCGACGAAAAATTTAAGCGATGTCACATATAAAGTACGCGACCGTTCAAAGCTGTATCGTAAGTTGCACTGACAGCCGCCTTTTGATATTACGCATTTTATGCGTAGTTCTTTTGGTCACACCATTGCCAGTATTCTCGCCTTCTGGAATGTCCATTATTTTAAGGTAGTATAGCATAAAGCAAGCCAGTGACGGCAGTGATAAGTGAATGGTTAATGACAAAACATCAGGACCAAGATACACACATCAAATAATTGTAAGTAATTTTTTGATACTTTTAGAGGGGGTTCTCCTAATTGGAAGAGATATTTAATACAACGAAATGTTGTAAAAGTTGTTACATAATTAATTCGGTTAATTGAAAACTGGTTGCACGGAATATATCGGTACCGTTGCATTTTCGGACAAAAACTATCAGTTTTGTAAAACGTTTTATTTCTCTATATTTATTTAAAACTTTTTTGTACGTCCAACATTTCCTAAATTAAGGTTTTGTAAAAACGGTGAATACATAAGTAAATAAAAGATAAAAAAAATGAAAAATTTATCTTTCAAAATATTGAAAAATACAATTATTAATTTAGTATTTATTTTAATATATTTGAAAAATACAATTATTAATTTAGTATTTATTTTAATATATTTGAAATATACAATTTTTCAAAGAATTTATTTCCTTCTTCCTTTTGGACTTCATTTCGTCATGCCTCCCAGTCCATTTATTACAGGATCGTAACTCATTCAATTTAAGTCCGATTATTATGAAATGTTGCAGAAGTATTAATTACGCTAATGCATAAAAATATACTTCAAGTTACCTTTTACCAATTATCGTAAGAAATAAAATTTGTAATTTATAACTGTTTACATAAAAAATTTTTGGATGCAAAAATGTTTTTGAAGTTTCCTGGAAAAGTGTATTTCAAAACACTATCAAAAATGTCATATGAATTTTTTTGTTACGGCGTCTTCCTCACTATATAAAACAGTGCATACTCCAACTATTTAATTGTATTTATCTAAAAATCTGAAATAATAACACAGTAACGGCATTTATAAAACATTAAAAAGAAAATTATTACGATTAACTAACATAATAAATTAAAAAATTAGGCAATCTGATTATTTTTTACGTCTGTAAAAGACTTATTATACAATATATTTATATGCTACAAAATAAAATAAAACGTGTAACGTTTTAACAAAAAATACTATATGCTCTTACTTTTTAAAGTATTCCGTCCCTAAATGGGTATGGAGCCTTAATTTTTTTTTAAATTAGAAACAATTTGAAACTTCGAATTTTGGAAAAAGAAGATGCTGAGAGAATATATTGTTTTCCGATACTCTGTGCTTCTTCAGATTAACAATTCCTGCGCATCTCCAAGAAACGTGAATTTCTAATTTCTAATTCGCTTGTTGAAAATTGCGTTTTTACTTACCTCCAATTGCACTTTTGCCCCTTAAATTTTCACATCGTCTGATATAAATTTTTTTCCTAAAAAATTAACATATCTTTCATCACATATAACAAAGTTGATAACTGTTTAAATTTTAAAGATGTATAAGTATTAATTGGTGTGATATTCCGGTAACGGTACGTTATCGGTAACGGTTCCGCTAACGGTTAACGGTAATTTTTCTAATATCGTTAACATCATTACATTCATAGACTAAATAGTAAATATATAAAATGAAAAACCTAAAGCAATCGTTTGATGAAAAATGACCTAAGGCAATCGTTTGATATGCCAGTCCAAAATATGTTCTCCGCGTGAACGCCTCTCCGTTATTTCTTGTTTAAAACCATTTATTACGCCTTCATTCTTAGTGAAACATGTAAAAAAGCAGCAAAACATCCGGC
This sequence comes from Druceiella hillmani, assembly GCA_039881145.1. Lineage (NCBI taxonomy): Eukaryota > Metazoa > Arthropoda > Insecta > Lepidoptera > Hepialidae > Druceiella > Druceiella hillmani. The sequence goes on from JAYKKI010000061.1 coordinate 7,237,489, forward strand.
AGGATATCCAGATTGATAAAGGATGGAACATTTCATAAGTACATATTTATCTAAAGTAAAAGTCAAGAAATTCACTTTCGAATTGTATATATTACAGTAAACGTCGTCAGCTATAATAGCGATCTATGCACACAGGCTAAAACTATCGATTTTGTGTATCTTTTACGACATAAATTTAATAAAATTTGTTGTCCTTTTCACTTTTTTAATTATTATTTATTACCTGTTAGTGTAGTTAAGAAGTACTACGATAAATATTTTCCTTGTAGATTTGTTCAAAATCCAAAAAGAAAACAAAACTTACTGAAACAGCAGATTCACCTGTACCTAATTTCCCGTTGGATTTAGCGCAGTTAATTCTAGACATTTAAACTATTCCAATATCGGAGAGAAAAACATCAGAAAAACCTTTATTAACCCACGCAGTACAGATATTTCTGTTGACGCGTGTAGCAACCAGTTAATACGTTGGTACTAGAATATATAAACAATTGTTAAAAACCAAATACAATGGATTATGTATGTGCATTTAAGAAGGTAATTAATTTTGAAATGTGTACAGTGTAAAAGAGAAGTAATAACTATTACTTTATGTCTCAAAATCACAATTAATTGCAATTTAATGCCAAATTGAGGTGCAATAATCAAACTAATCTCTTCACAGGTTATTTTTTAGACCTCTTTGATGAATTTACGACATTTTACAATATGTTTTTTGAATGTATATTTATATTATAAAATAACTTACTACATCTGGACAGAATATTTAACTGAAAATGGAAAAAAAAGTAATATAGTTTTTTAATAACTTTAAAAAGCTAATTGAAAAGTAAGTAAAGTTTATTTGAATTATATATTCAAGTGAAACAAGGGTAGCAGAAAAACAATAGTTATTTTTTGCTCGAGCGCAGCAGTAATTAAATTATAACCTTTGCTAAAATGATGCTGTAATATTTATTGGTCTTTTATTATGCCCACTTGTTTAATGTTAAGAAAACTTCTACACTTTTATAAAATGATCTAATTAACTATTAAAAAAAGGTTATTATAAATCTGGTCAAAGTTTAGAAATACATGCCACACATTATGTGAATATATACTCTTTTCTCTTTTTCGTACTTTTGTATCCAGAGGAATATTTTGTTAATAAATAAAAGCAATTATCAGAATATTCCGAGTAACATGGCACTCGGTCAGCATTTCCAGTTTCAATTCTTTTTTTTCATATAATCTTTTAAAAGTTTAACGATTCTAATAGCCAATAAGGTCAGTCTATTTTTATTTGTTTGATTTAAATCTGAACCAAAAATGATAACTTCTTAATTGGCTGATTTAAAAATATTGATACAGTAAAATTATAAAGATTGCTAGTAAAAGTATTATCTCACCATATTCAACGTATACACACGTTTCAAAACCTATTTATACCTATTTTTATTTCCAGGAGAGGCCAATATCATCAAATTTGAAACAGATGGAAGAAACAAATATCCAAGCAAATTTGCAAAATATGCTTTGTAAAAAAATTACGAAAGGGCATCAATTTTAAGCAACATATGTGTGGAATTTCGTGAACTCATTAAAAGACAGATTGCTAAAATAAAAACGGGGTGCATTCCTAGGACCAAATATTTACCATCCCTCTCCCCTTTGTATTTACCTCAAATTTTCATTGGCCAAGGGCATTACATCAGTCAGTTAACATTTAATACGTGTTTGTCATCCGCGCAATCTGAATAAATGGTGTGATTGTGTGAGAAGAACTCAAAGTTTGGCCAAAGAAGCCTTTGATGCTATAAAAATGACGCCTCAATTTGGAAATAAGAACTTTTTTGTGCATTCGTTCTTCCCAAAATGGACATACGCCTTGAATTTAATGGTTCCGATAAAATGAAAAAAAAATTGTTTTATTATGTCGATTTGGGCACAGATGTGTTTCCGAAGCTAAGGAATTTTGGTATTCTTATTGACGGCATAGTCGGCAGTTGAAAAGTTCATGTTGTCTATTATTAATTAAACTTGGAGGCATCATGAGTAAATAAGTGAGTGGAAATACCAAATGATGACTTAGCTTGATGATAAATTACAAATCAAATACATAATAATTTCCAGGATATTACCATTCATACATTCGATTACTGGAAATGAAATAGCAATATTTTCAGCTATTATGAAATGCATTTTAAGCATTATTATGAAACCTTTATTAAGAAAAATTTAGAACCAACTTCCTGAAAGAGAATTAAAAGAAAATATTTTCTTAATAATTTAAGTCTAATTAAAAATCAAGCCAATGAACAATTTCTTCAAAAATGTAAATATGTTGTAAAATAGATTTTACATTTTTATAAAATTGAATAAATATTATAAAAATATAGGTATAGTTTCAATGAAACCTGTTGATATTTTCATTAAATGTATATTTATTTTCAACAGTTTGGTCTATCAATTGCTTACTCCGTCATCTGCGACATTTAACATGCATTATATGACTTAGACTTGTCTATTACAGATATTCTGAACTAGGAAACAAATTTATTCTACCTCTTGTTGAAAGAATGTAAATAAAGAAAACGAAATAAATAATAAATATATGCCACTTCTATTAGATCGGCTGCTTATATAAAACACGAGTTTTCTTTTGGGTTATGTGGCCGTAAATATAATTTTACTCAGAAGTAATGTTAATTTTCCCACAGCAACATAGCGCGATAAAATATAAATACATGCCGAAATTTAAATGTCGCGATATTAATGTAAATAACGAAAAGCGAATAAAATTATTTACAACCCGGCGCAGATTTTATTTAAAGCAGACGATGCTTGGGGTCGTAAAGACGCAGTTAGACGGCGAGCTCGCTTGTATCCAAGTGCCGCCAGTTTTCGCACTCGCTTCCTATTGAATACAAATACCATATTTTCTTAAGCTGCTTCGAGATCAATAAACAGAAATAAAGACATTTAGCATTGAAGTTTATTGGACGCTTGTTGGCATTTATGCTTCCTATTAAGATATAATGTTTCTCGTTAAGTTGCGTATGTTTAATTTATGTTTGTTGCGTGACTCAAGTTGGAGGGATAATGAAATTATTGAAAGGATTAAGTAAACAAAAACATATTCCCTTATTTGTTAGTACTAGTAGCAGCTAATGTATAAATAAATATATCTTTTAAAGAAAAGTAAAATTGTACCCACCACTAACAACCAAAACTGGCATCAAAATATTACTCAAAATTATAAAATATAAGGTGACCACTAAAATATATTCTACTTTAAAATCATCATTTATTTACACTACATCTACAAGTTGCAGCACATACTTAGCTATTAATAGTGCTAATTTGTTTTGTATATAATTATTTAATAATTCGGTAAATACAATCAGTCGAATTTCCCAGTTCGGAGTTCCAGCGTGTTGCATCATTTATATTTTATCGTTTTACTAAATAAGAAAGTGATTTTAATTTACCATACTGCTTATTTATTTTTAATTAATTTTGAAATATTTCTATCATCATCAATATTTACGTTGTTAATTTAAATTTGTTTTTAATAATGCCTTCAGTTTACTGAATTCAAAGTTGGACCAGGTTTGATTTTAAAAATTTTGAAGTGTTCTGATTTTTGTTTTCTTCCAAATTCACAAATTAAAATATATTTGTGTAAAAATATTAATGTAATATATGTGTAATATAAAATAATCGTAATTAAGTGGCCTAAAAATAATATTTTATTTCATTTCCCATGTGACGGTACTTAAAAGAATATCATGTTAAATATAATTTTAATTTAGATTTCCACGGAATGTAAGTGTCGTTTTATTATAAAAATATTCAGATGAATGGGCCTTTGTCTGACTTGACTCATAAGATGACTTTTTAAAATTATTTATAAATATAAATTAAGGATTTAAGCTCCTTTTTAGTTTTGTAATGAAGCGAAGTTTATATTTAAGATAGATTTCCTAATTCCAAGATAACTTATATTCAAAATATTTTATTTTAAAATTAGGTGGACATAAGAATCAGAGTTCTTTATCTATTAATATAAATGTTTCTTTTATTGCTGAAAGGTTTGAAAACAACCTAAAAGTTAAAAAATGTAATTTGACTAAATTTTTTCAACGATTATTGCACCTTTTTAAATGTATTAAAATTAATATTTCCTGTAATTTTGTCCTATTTTAAATTAATTTTCATATTTTTAAAGACACTTTATTAATTTTTAATCGATTATATTAAGGATAGGAAAAGGTATGTTGTTTTGAAACGAGTATGGGATTAATTTCTATTTAATCACCATATTTGATTTCTTTAATTTTGAACTTACAGCACGCAATTTAAAGCACTGTATTAGCAATAGTTAACTCTGTACAAAATTTTACATATATTCTGTAAATGAACCATTCAGAAAATATAACAGTAAGAGAAAACAAAAAGGCGCACAAAAATGATTTTACAATGGTTCCGTTTTTTACCTTCGAGGTAAAGAGCAAAGGAGTATTGTAAACGTTCAAAAGTTTGAACACAAGGAATGTTGACATTCGTTTCCTGTTTTTGGGTTTAGATTTCAGCTAAATGTTGTAGAAATAAATTTTACAGGAAGATGCACCGTTTTTCCATTGAGGGATGATTTTTTGAAGATCTATTTTGCACACTCAGTACACCTTTAGATATCATAGCAAGATAAAATTACAACTGGTTCTAGATTGTATACAGCAATAAGTTCAACGCTGCCGTATTTAATATAACCTGCTTAAATCTTATTCACAAATAGGAAGACCAATAAGCATAAGCAACATTACAGAAAACAAAAATACCGTTTGTAAATAGGTTGACAAAATAGGTTGTAATAGATTTGTTTATTTTTTAGTATTATTTAAAAACGAAAAAAAGTTTGAAAAAATCTTATTGCGGCACAATATCACCAGAATTCCACATTAGCGGAAACACAGATATATCAAGCGACGCTAAAAGATTCACGTCCACGTAGATAATACAGATTACCACATTTTTATAAATGGCTCCAGCCCAGTAGTAAGCTTTTTTTAATTGCAGTTTTGGGAAAACCATTAATCACGCCTACAAAATCTTCGTTCGTTTTCTTGTTGTAATTTAAAATTGGTTAATCATATTTTTAGTCAAAAATCATAATTTTATGACTTCCGTAATGTCTGGAGATAGTAGCAGATACGAAGAAGCTAAACTCTAAATAGTTTTTAACAAATAATACGATGCGTCAACTGATGCACTTTAAAATACTGTCTAAGTCGATTCGAAATGCAAACTAAGTCGATACAAATAAAAAAGGTATTCGTAAAAAAAAAATCCGTTTCTCCTCATTATAGCATAAAATATTTAAAAAAAAATAAAAATATTTAATGCCAAGTTCAGTACAGGAAAAAACGTTATAATAAAGAACGTTATAATAATAAAACGTTATATATAAGTTTTCTCACAACATTTACTAACTCAATTTCCAAAGTTTTGAGAAATTGTGGTCGAATTAATAATTGAGTGATCAAAAAAAAAATACATATATATATATATATATATATATATATATATATATATATATATATATATATATATATATATATATATATATATATATATATATATATATATATATATATATAATTAAGTAATAGAAATTATCTTTTTAAGCGCCACACCCAATATGGTATTCTAAGTAAGACTAACCGGCTACGCTCATAGACCGATAGGCAGAAACGCCTACATATGTACATGAACAACGTTAGCTGAATGAGTGGTTAATTTAAAAAAGGAGATGAAAAAAAAGAAATCGCATCAGTCCAAATTCATAGCATAAATAAAAATGTGGAAAAAATAGGCAAATAAAATTTCAAAAGCATTGCTGCAGCACAACGTCTTTACCACCAGGGGCTTCCACCGAACAATGTGCGAAATGTAGGGCGATGCGAGTATTGTTAAGAGACGAGGGTGCAGACGGATATTAAACGATCGCTATTGACCTAGTTATAAAAAATACCGCTCTTTAGAAGTATGTAGTTTTGTCCAATAAGCAGGAAAGGAAGTGCGCTGAAAACTCCAGTAACCCGTCGGTGCATCAAACAATAGAGATTATGCTGGAAGTATTGAAGACCAATTGTCATTTTCGTTTTACATTCAGCAATAATATTATGTTAATGTCCAGTAGCGGACTCATTAAATTTACGGATTATTATCATTAATTACACGTCGCGATCTGAATGAATACGTCCATATATATATATATATATATATATATATATATATATATATATATATATATATATATATATATATATTCATCCACTGGAAAGTCACGTGCATCTGTAGAAAAAAATTATTTTCTCGTTGATGTTATTGATTTAGAGAATTATTTTGACAGCTCAAATTATGGAAGTTATTATCTTCTATTATAAATCAAATATCAAAGCAAAATCGTGTCGTACTACAACAGTATCTTAACAGGCGGTACTTGATTTAATACAATTTGTGACTGTGTTCCACTTTTCATACTTTATAACTTTTCCCCATACTGTATAAATTTTAATATGATTTCATATTGAGAAAAGTTTAGTTTATACGAAATTAGACCGCTCTATTTCTTTGAAATATCAGAAATAAATTATATTATTATTATGTCAATTTAATAACTAATATAAGATTCCGAAAAATATTTTACTATTTTAGGTATGTTTTATTTTTAAATTATGATGAAAATTTTGTAATAAATTTTCAACTTTTCCTTATAATAAGAGAAAAGATTATTAAAAAAATAGTTGGTTTCTTGACCTGGCTCAAAAACAACTACTCTTTTATGCATACTCTTTTAGGTAATGATTTAAATTTTATAACATAAAACGTATCTTTTTTTGGTTTAAAACATTTTTAAAATACTTTTCGAATATTGAGTTAAATATTTCACTTTTTAGTTTAAAATTCCTATACAGGAGACAATTATTAAATATTTAACTACTGTTTCTATATTTTGCCTATCCAAAACGGATTTTATTTTTATTGGCTATGAATTCTAAGTACAAGCTCATGCTATTTATAAAAAACCACGGGAAAGTTCCAAAACATTTTCTTCCATACATCTCTCAGTTAACGATGATTATGAGTATATATATATATATATATATATATATATATATATATATATATATATATATATATATATATATATATATATATATATATATATATATATATATAATCAATTTAAATCAATATCAAGTACGAACTTTTGTAAACTTTCTCAAGAGCTCCACCTCGCCTACGATTATTGGCATTAAAATATAATTTGTAATGAACTGATTAGAAACTGATAATGAAAAGTAAGTTACATGCATTAATCACGCATCCATACAATGGCTTAGTGTACGATAAATAGGAATTTACACACCCAAGTCTTAACTGGACACGAAAAAGTTAATTCTGAACTATCGGTAAAATATCATGGGTGAGTAGTTTCTAGGTAGTTTGAGTAGTTTCTAGGTAAATTTACACTAAATACAGTATTTTGTGTCAGCAATTAGATTTAATAAATAACAATGTAAGCATTGAATGGAATGGCCGTGTTTTAGGGATCCGTACGAGATCCGTAGGGATCCGTACGAGATCCGGAGAAAATGAACCATTACAGAATCACTTCGTTGTCCCTCTGTCTTTCGGCCAAGACCTTTTTTCTCAGGAACGCTTGAAGGCGTCAAGTTAAAATTAATACCAAATACTTAGGTCTATGATCCCTTGGAACTGTAAAAAATCAATCTTCTAAATTAACGCAAGAAACTTTAAAAATACCATTCCTTATGCCGCATTTTTTGACATTCGCAAATAAATCAAAACCTATATGGTACTTCCTGTTGATCTAGAGTCATGAAATTTAGCAAGAAGCAAGGTTTTACAGCACAAATAAGGGAAAAAAATAAAAGTTGTTAATTTGTGGTAATATCAAAGAATTGTTTTCAAATATGCACCTATGAATGATATAGTAAGCAATATATTTTCCTTTTAAAAAGTAAAGATTTTATAAATATTTTAATAGAGATATTATGTACCAATAAATCTTTATAAACGCCGAAATATTTAGTGGTGCGAGTTCCATTCGTGCTTGATAGGTTTTTATCCTATTTGATAATGCTATAACATTTACCCCAAAACATACTCGATGACAATAATAGTAGCTAGATTCTGCTTGTATATCCAAATTGTATACACAGCCTTGGGCCATCTAAATATCAGTTGTCCGCAATTCTAACAATATTCTAATACATTTACAGAATAAAACATTTGATAGTATGTAAAATCTAGAAAAAAATACCTTGTCACTTTGTTTAAATCTAAATCACCAGATTTTCACTCTGAAAATGCATGATCATTGCTTACCAGATGGCGGCAAATCGTTAATAAATATGGTGCCTTGAACAAGTTGATTTCTTTGATTATGAAACGTTTTTTAAGAAGAGTCTGTTTTACTGTGTTTTTAGTCAACCGAATATATTTTTGTAATCTTGTACATTGATCCACGCCCTATACTTTTGTAAAAGGAATCATACGCTGCTTTCTTTTTTTCGTAAACAACGATTATTGGTATTCAAGCACGAATGAAATAATTAAATTATTGAAATGCCTGATTTAAATGAAATAGTTTAAGGCATTTCAATTTTGATTCCATACAAATCGATATTAATAAACATCCACCTATGCATTCGGCAATCCTTGGTGTGCCACCATCGTGGAGTATGAATTTCTATATTCTTTAACTACTCATATAATAAACATGAGGTCCAAAATATATGTTTCATACGCGTCACCGCAAATACGTCAAATTTCGGTAACGAGTGATTATGACAGTAAAAAAACAAATAAGCCCGAGAAAGAAACAAAATTCTGAATGTCAATGTATTTATAATGACATTTTTTAATCTAAGTATCACAATTATTTTCGTATTTATTAATATTTTCTAACGTTAAACGATTTTATTTATTAAATTAAATATATATGTAATTAAATATATAAAAATTCAAAAGACTAAAGTCCTTAAGTATTGACTATAAATTTTAATACTATTGTAAAAATAAATATGTAGAAAAGTTGTTACATTCTACAGTAATCCTTTGGTGTGTCCTTGGTTTTGGTAAATTTAAGATTTTCATATAAATAAACTATGTTCATAAGCAATGAAAAATTTTTGATCTAAAGTTCCTATTTTATAAATTTTATAAAATTCTACACCCTAATGTTCTAAAATTCCTGAAATCAAATAAATAATTTTGCTCATACATTTCTACGACAAAGTCGGAATTAACGTATAAAAATAATGACATAAGAAAATATAGAAAAGTATATGAAGGGATAATCAGTGGTAATAATTTAAAAAAAAATTACGCGTCCATTTTTTGTCCTATTTTAACAAAATTATGGAAAAAAATGGATAAAAGTGTTTTTATTTTAAATATGTACACACACATTCATTATTTTTTCACTGTGATCGGTACGACTATACTATATATTCAATATCACATGTCTACAAAAGGATACTAACTATTACTGCGTAAACAAGCCACACTCACCTCCCCCCACCAGTTTAACGTCACCCGCAAATAACGAGTGCGATCAAGTATACGCGTTCCTAGATTGCCGCTTGTTGCGTGCGCGTGTGATTTGTTTGATTTTACGATGTTTGGTTGAGTGTAACTTTTGTAATTCAGTCGTAATTGATAAATATTTATAGTAATTCAATATTATGGTCCATTATTGCGCTGTGTACGAATGCTTAGAAAGCAATAAAGGATAGGAATTTGTTTTGTCTCCCTTTCTTTGTTTATTACAAATAATTTTATTTTGTATCACCTACTTATTTGTATAATATCTACAATTTTATGTCTACAAACATATCACAATTTTAAAATAAAAACTGTTCTCAAAAGTCATCGTTTTGTTTGAACGCGATGTGGTTGGAAAACGTATCCATGTAGTGTCCGCCATAGTAACCGTAGTCTAAAATAAAACGTAGACCTTATTCCAGTGTATCATGTTTATAAATGAACAACATTTATTTTTATTTAAAATGTTATTTAGTTTTTAGGATCTACACTAAGTATCTTTTTTCAAATTCTATCTTAATATTATTATTATCAAATCACTTTCAATCAATAAAATGTATAGTATGAAATATCTATTTACATAATTTCATTTTTACAATTCGCTAATAATAAAGACGTGCGCCCCAGTACAAAGTTACTGCGCCAGCGTGCTATCGATACATTCATTCGATCGACGTTATTGGTTAGAAAGGGAAACAGCTATGTTGCTGACGTATAGCGTCAACTCGCTCGATCGGCGCGATTGCCCGTACGATTGAGACCGATATGTAGTAATAGTAAACATTCTTTAATTGCACGATGCTGACAGTCGACATTACTTTACGCACACACACATACGGATGTGGATAGGCGAGTACGTATGTGATAGTGTAGGCTATTAAATCTGTTCGCTTGTATTGAGTTCCGTGGGTCTGCCATAATTGATATGGTTCGATAAACTTACGCATATTTTAGCGTGTTCTCTAATCCAATTAAACATGTAGATATTTTATGTCAATATGCGTTTATTTCTACGTCTATACATTTTTTGATACAACCATCTTTTAAACTTGTTCCAAAATGAAGCGTACTTTTTTTACTACTTTATTTAATGAAAACGTATAAAAATATTTATGTAGACCGAACGTTTATTTTAAACAATGGTGTATTATCTATGTCATCATGTGTAGAACAATGAACGATCGTTGGAACCTCTTTGAGACATGTTCTTTGGGTTATAGCATCATAGTATGTGATCTTTAGGTCCATGGCCAAATAGGAGTAAGTATGGAATATGCATTATAATTTTCAGATATTGTTTATTTACATTTGCTTTTAAATTTAAAATATACTCCAATTATAAATGTAACCGATATTGAATCGAATTATACTTAAACATATTTTTAATAGATTAATAGAAAGACCAATTATCGAAAACGAAGCTTTAATCTACTTTCCACCGTCATATTGGCGCATAAGTTCTGTACGCCTAAATTCTTACATTGAACTGAATATAGTTTTTTTTAACAAGTCTGATGCTTACCTTTGGCTTTTTTTAGAACTTGAATTGGCAATGTTTTAAAAGTTTTTACTTAAAACTCATTAGAGCTCGAAAATTTAAACTTGAAGTATCGATTAATTTTGAAACTAAAAATACGTCATTTAATATCATTATAAAATTATATCCGTATAATAACATCGAAATATTTTTTGCTTCTCCTATTTTTGAAATGTAATTTCCGTGACACCAAAAAAAAACAAATTATGGTGATTTCTATTCACGATTTCCGTTAATATAGGTCTGTAGACTTGACATATTTTCCCGCCCATTGTGGAAAGTTTGGCTACCTTCTGTGATGTATTAGGCTATGAGAGATCCTTCTCTGTTAGTAATACCTGCCCTTTTTGATGATATTCTATAGATATTTATTGACTATTATAGATGATATTCTATAGATATTTATTGGACCGATGAAGGACTGTAGATATATATTTTGTAGATTGAAATGTTCGTAGAATTTCACTAAGCTTGTCTAATTCATGAATGATACTAATTAACAAATTATAGTAATTCATATAAAAATACATAAAAATAAAAGTAGTAACAGAACTTCAAAAGGGTGGAAATGAAGAAAAAATAAAAATAAAATTACGTAAGTCAAAACGAAATAATCTAGTAACAACCATGTTATCATCGTTTGTGATTATCAGTAGAGAACGCTCTCCGCTCTTGATATGTTGATACAAAGGTATATAAATAAAAATTATTGATCTAGAAAGTTATTCCTTTTATATTGCTATATAAACGTAGTTACGTTAGTGGAATGGGCATTGAATGGAAGATAGGAGATGAAAAATGAATGAGGAAGTACGTGAGTCTGAAATTGTTTCATAAGTCAATAGACGGCGAAAACAGCGAAACTGCAACCTCGTTGTCTGTTTTACTGCAGCGCGTCACCTGTCCCATTTTTGGCAGAAGGAAATATTGAATTTAACGGATGGATATTACATAGAGGGATCCCTTGGAAATTTTCAGAACATAATAGTATATAGTTTTCCGATGTTCGGTAATTATCGAGCGTAGTTAATAATGTTAAAGTATTCGAAATAAAAATCGTTATCCCGGGCGTTTTCGTAACGAATATACCCAAAACCATTACAGATGCTCTAATACTATGTAAGGGGAATTTTTTGGTACTGACAATGTTTATAGGAAAGTCCGTGACAACATATAGCAATTTTTTTTATTAATATCCAGTGACTGTTTTAAATATAAAAAAATGTTTCAAAAATCCAAAAAAAATATTAACGTAAAATTTATATCGATTTACCGATCCTTAAAAATAATGTCATAAGCGTTTTTTGCAGGTAAAAATTGTTTTTTTTTCACTTTTTAATTCAGATGAGTTCTTTATGAGAAAATACAAGGTTTTTTAAAGTAAATAAAAGTAGAAATGCCCATTTTTATGAAGTTCGATGCAATGTATTCGCGTACGGATAGGCTTGCTCATTTCCTTTCTTCTCGTCTTGCACATAGGAAGGAGCTGGCATGCGTGGCATGAGAATATCACAAATGTATCATGCTGGACATGGTCGATTAGCATCGACAAAGTGTTATCGATTATCCAGCGGCCTGCTAAAATGTTTTATGTATTTGGGCAATCCATTGTATTTTAGAATTATTACTTACGATTGTCCTTTAATTTAATTGGTTTTTTAACGTGTTATTTTAATTCTTCTTGTTTCCTTTCATATCTAAGAAACTTATTTGATACTTTTTTAGTACAGATGTAGTTACCGGGTTGATTAATAACGATATATTGTTAATTTATTATTTGGTTTAAATTAAAGACTTTATATTATTTTGATATATAAGGTGTGTCGTGTAGATATAGTTTTTTGGTAGATTGTAGTTGCTTAGTTTTAATACACGTTTATAAATGGTGATTTGTTGAAAATTATTTTGTTCATTATGGAAATTTTTATGTCGACTTGAACTCAACTAAAACTTAGGTGTGTAGCTCTAGATTTTTTCAAATGAAACACATATGCATTTATTGACATGCACATGCATCCATAAATCTTGCAATTTTCGGTAACTCAAAGTATTTTTTTAAGTATATGTGTAATACAATATATGTCGTATAAATAGAAGTATATTACTATTTCTAAAAACATATAACCATGTGCAAAAAATTCCATCTCGTAAACTGAGTGAGAGTGAGAAAAATTGATAATATAGTTGTTAATGATAGGAAACATAAACCACAAATTCGTGTTATGTCATTTGTATATTAAGATTAACAAATTTTTTTTTTAAATAAATTGTGAAAATTAATCAGTTTTGTCTTTTTAAAATTACAAAATGGAAACAACCGTTTCATTTTGGTTTTATAGAAGTATTAAGCAAAAAATAACTCTTGATGTAGTTTCCATGTTTTTAATTTGAACGACTCGATTTCATATAACCCGATGCTTGTTTATTTACGTCGAACTCATCCACACTCTGCAGTGCATTAAACATATTACGTTTGTTAAGATTTGACGTAATTTATTTATTTTTTGAAACAACGTATGCAATTTACAGGTTAGGTTTAGCTTTAGATAAGTGCAAATGTTCTGGATACAGTTAGTTCCAAAATATAGTAAAAAAAACTATTACAGAAGAAAGACACATTCATCTTTAATCACAAAATTAGTTATCATTCGTTAACTACACAGCAAATCCATATGCGCATTCCTAAGACTAATAGAGAAAAGAAAGGATCAAATTAAGGAATTTCACTTGACCGGTTGGCGTCGACGTGATCTTACGACATCGGGCGCGTCTCGCGACACGTCAATCTATGCATGTACTCGTGAAAAAGGTGAGGGATATTTGCGTACGTTCTAGGCAGGTGAAATGGCTTCATACTCTTGCGTAGCCAGTGATGAGTATATAGCGCTACGAAATTTAAGATAAGCCAAGGCAATCGATATAATTATTGAATGTATGTACACACACACATATATATATATATATATATATATATATATATATATATATATATATATGCAATTCAGAATCACTTAAAATTCTAAAAAATAAGCTATTATAAATTTAGAAAAATTCTAAATTTAATTTTTTCTCATATCCATATTTTAATGATGGCTTATTTTGAATTATACCGGTTAAAATATAATCATAAATGACACATACGAGAACCTATATAAATTACGAACTCGAATATCAAACAAAAATTTAATTTCTCAGGGAAATTTTTTTTATAAAGGTTTTGAAGAAAAATCCAAAATCATTAAACATAAGCTATATATTTATTTAATAAAAAAATGTGTTGCGTAAAAACTAGAAGTGAAAATTTCACGTAAAATGGTTTATTTTATTTGAAGTATTTTTGGAAATATTTTTTTAATCCCATATCCAATTTATAGATTTAATAAACTGCGGGTGTGGAAGAAACTAAGTATAATTGGTTATGAAACAGTTACTAATAAGACAAAAAATATTAACGATAAAGAATAAGACAGAAACATTTGAAAAAACATCGTCAAGAGATGTGTCGTAAACTATTAAGCAATTGCGTAAACCCATTTTTGAAGCGGTCAATGGAGCAGAAACAAATATCTATACTGGGTGGATCTCACAATACTGTGTTGAATAATTCGAGTACACAAAATACACGTGAAAGCGATACGCCATTAGTACGCACTGTAGGTGGATGAAATAAACTATGATATCTTTCTCCCATATAACAATCGGGAGCATAAAGCGCAACTAAATTCAAAATATAGGGCTTATCAAGTTAATGTTTTAATAATTTTAAAAAAGTATGACCAAAAGCCATTTCTATCGAAGTTGAAAGAATTACATCCGGCCATACTCATTGTATAATCTGAAGGGAATAAATAACAAATACCTGTTATAATTTATAAAAAAAAATCTATTGAACTTTTTAACATTATCTCCAAAACGATAAAAGCAGATGAATATGGAAACCAAATGACTGTATTAATTTCAAGAATACTATCGACGAGTTAAATAAATATGTAACGAGTTAAATAAAGTAAAGATATTTATCTTAGTACCTTGTAGGCTTTTAGGCAGGTTTCAACGATATGACTGGAATGTGAGATGATGAGATATTATATTATATTAATATATTATACCGAGATTACCGATAATTATACCCAGGTGAAACCGTTTCCAGTGTAATTCCATTCCAATTCCATTCAAACTATGCAAAAGAGGACGGATAATCGTGATTTTGTCATTGTTGCAGTCTTGCTCACATTAAAATGTAGCTAGTTGCTTAGATTCCACTGAAATACTAAGTCGACATCACATTATAAGAGCTCACTAGACTATTCACAACGCACATCTACTACTGACAGCCAACAGAAGGCGACGAGGACCTATCTCGAGGGAGATGTTTTCCATAATCAAAAAGAGAAATGTACATAAATTAATACCTTTTTTGTCTCCAGATTGAGTAATATAAAGACGAGATTTGATATTTCCAAGCCAGGCATATTATCTATGAGCCCAACAGTTCCTGGTGAAGCATTTTCCTAGAGCAGAACACATTTCTGTCTAACACTTTCACTAGTAGAATATCATTGTCGGTTCGGTCAATATCTAATGTAAACCGATCAAAATAATTTTTACATTTCTAAAATTTTTACAATTTGGTTACATCTACCTCATAGCCTCTTTCGAATCCCCTAGCCACAAAATTGATCCCCAGAACTAAAGTCTGCTCGATAGAAATCGACGTACTTTTTAAGGGCAATTTCTGATACTTTCTGAGAAACAAATCTTTTTCCGGGTAAAAAAAATTAAATGAAATAGGAAGATTATACATATAAAATCTTATATTATTTTGATACAGTTATAAAAACTTGTTCCTAGCTCAGCTCTAGTTGGAGAGAGATCTGCTTTAACTATGGCATTGTTCGTGGCTGTCATGGCCATTTAGAAGCTTGGATCAATGGTCAGTTCATCATTATTAACTCAAATCTTTGAAAGATTGCAAGATTCGTTCTTGAAGTCAAGAAATACAAAATCTAGGGACCTGAATTAACAATGCACCACACACTTATGTGCTTTTGTTAACTCAACGAATATGACATTTTATGTCATATTCGTTGAGTTACGTCCTAGATAGATCTTCTATTAAAACGTAGCAAGTTTTCAATTTACTGAAATGGAATATATTGAAGAAAAAAACAGAGTGCAGAAATATAAATTCATGTATGATTTCAAAAATCTAAGTGTTGGAAATTCAATTATTGGAAGATTATGTAATACAAAGAAGCTTCATCATGAAAAATTCACAGATATTTTTAACAAGCGTCTATGTAACCACCAAATAATTACTGATTTGATTTTACATAAGAGTAAATAGATAACCAGAAATAGGTAAGATATTTTTAAATTTTCTAACAATCAGGCCTGCTTAAAGCAAATATTATGAATATTTACCCGCTGACATACCTGAAATCAGTGGCTTAGAAAATTTTCACAATTCAAGGGGTAACAGATGTTAACGTTAAATACTAGAGGTAGGTGAAAAGGTAAAAAAATAACACTTTATAATTTTACTAGTATTATTTATTAAGCAGCACAGAAAAAATATTTAACCCTAAAATATTACGAATAATAATACACAACACTCCTATTAACATAACTCGTTTAACCCTATCTTTTAGATCAAATGTTAAAATTCCGCTGAATTTTTTGAAACATAAAAATCTCTCTTCGTGTTGCTAAGAAAATGCTGAAGAAATACTATCACTTTTAACGACAAACATCAGATTAACTCACGGGCACCAATTGTACAGATTTTGAAAAATGTGTTATTTTTATAATTAAGACAAATTAAAATTTTGTTGTCATTTTTAGAATATAGAGGCTAATTGTTATTCCTTGTCAATGTTGGAGTTGTATGTTCCAACATGAACAAACCTGGATATTTTCAGTAATGCTCATTCCCATACGAATGGCACAAAATCCCCCCCCCCCCGAGTAGCAAGGTGCTGAGTAATGACATCGGATGTGTCATTACTCAGCGTCTTGTTAAGGTTCCTTAAATTTTTATACAACACTCATTGTATATGTCAATATTAAACTAACTTGACATGAATATTAACTATTTGTTTTTTATCTATACATAAATTATAATGATATTACAGTTTGTTTCTGTCAATTATTAGCTTCAAGTAACATGTCAGTGGAATCAACATTAAACTAATATTTTTAAACATTATATCGAACATTTTGCATTTCGACTACACATTATTTTATTTGTTACTAAGTATGAAGTGAAATTATAGAGCGATAGAGTTAAATTTCATTTAATAAAGCGTCACCCATATCTCTCCAGGTTGATCAATATAATTGCAGATTTAGTAGCTTGGAAAAAAATTCCTGTAGACAATCGTTTGTACTTCCATAACTTATTATTGGATTAAAAAAATATACATAACATTGATTCTAGGAAGGAACGAGAAAATCTAATTAAACTATACAATGTTATTCTGTATGATTATTACATATGAGCTGGTATGATGGAACCAAACATTGATGGAATCTAATTTTACAATTTTTTTTAATTTTACAAATATCTTATGTTGTTTCGTTTAGTCGACAATTAAAAACTATATGGCATATTTATCTAAAGGTATGATAATGAAATACAACTACTTGACTGTGTTGTATTATTTTAATACTGACAAGACATTGCTTTCTACTTAGGGTTATAGCTCGCTGTTTGGATACTCCGGTAAATTAATTTTAATTGCAAAAATCGTGGTCATTATTTAAAAGCCGACTTAGTGCAAATAACACTAAACATAGTAATATATTCTTTTTCAATAAAAACCTAAATATATCCTTTTAAAGCAGATAAATTGCAATAGCTAAAATAAACTTGACTGAAAATTAATTTTATTTCAAATTTATGAGATCTAAAGACATGCAGTAAAACTTTGTACTATTATACTATAAACATACGATAAACATACGAATTCATAGAATCAACTGAAAATATCAATCTTGCTTCATGAATGTTGTTTATTGTTTATTTATTTGATATTTTGTGTTTCATCTCAACTGTTATCTTATTCAGCGCAAAGTTATATTACTTTTAGTAGAAACTCATACTTATTATCGATAATTAGAAATACATTTGTTGGGTGTATAATCGCATTTCTATGTTATTTATATAGAAAGCATAGTATATATATATATATATATATATATATATATATATATATATATATATTATATAGAAAGCATAGTTTTATATTAGCATATCCTTCTTCCCAGCTGTGGAAATATTACTTAAATACATAATATGGTAAAATTATTTTGCTTTATGATAAAATAGCATTATTTTGAATTCTACCTATAAAAATAATAAATATGTAAAGTAAATATATAAATATACAGAAACATATATATAAATATACAAAAAATTACTGCTGAAAATAATTGCAAATACCCCATCTAATAAAGGAAAAAATATCCGCTCCTGTACACAGATAGGCAGAAGCCTTACATGTATACGGATGCGAACGTCAGCTGAATGTGCGGTTGATTTGCAGCGAGGGGTTGAAAAATGGAGGTGAAAGCTCTCAAGACCGAATTTATTGCATTAATCAATAGCCGGAGGGCGTCGAGCAAATATTACCCGGACTATCTAAATGTCGATCGCTGACTGCTCATTTTTGGGCTTATATCACTCTAAATAGTTTTTATGTGCACGATATGGGGCGAATATAGTCAAAACGTTTTTATTCGAAGAACTTAGTATCTTTATTTTCGTACTTCAAAAGCCTTAAGATCTCGCCAGATATCTATTTTCAAACATTTCGTCTTAATAGATAAAAAATTGTTGATGAATGAAAAACTGTTACGGAGTATGTTTCTATGGAAATAATATAAATATCTATTTAAATATTGAAGTTTTCTTCAGGTTTTACAAATTAACCGTTGAAAAAAATAGGGGAGGTATAGGTTTCAGGTTGATTAATAAACAAAAAATGGCAAAATAAATTTCAATTTGATTTTGGAAAACATCTTTAATGAAATTTCACTATATGGTATACGCATTTTAATGTTTATCATAAAGTGAATTAATTATTTTTTACTACAATTGAGTCTTCAATCTGGAACACGTACATGCAAAATTGTATGCACATAGGTTACAAACTATACAAATTGTAAGGCAATGGTAGAGGGAGAGGGACAGATGCATGATGAAAATGAGGATATCATAAAGGTTAGTTATTTCATAACATAAACCTAAAATAATATAGAAAATCGTTTTAATAATTTCACTTCCCACCATACACTTAAACAATTTGTTTGATAGATGTGATATTTTGACGTTGGTACACCTCACACGCATACACTCACACACACACACACACACACACACACACACACACACACACACACACACACACACAAACACATATATATATATATATATATATATATATATACATATATATATATATATATATAATACGCTTATAGGCGTAACACCTCACTTAATTACAATATTTGAAGATACATTACCTACTATACATCACATCCGTTCGTTGTTTTCACGATAATATTCAAAATACGAACACACATTCAATTTAAAACACTATCCATTACGATATAATAGATTTCAACCGAAAATGTTTCAATTTTCGGTTGACATCTGATAAAAACATCTTCTCATAGATGGCTCGCAGCACGTTCCTGCGTTACTTGCATTTATCGCAGGAAAGACTTGCACCTGTACGAAAATTCTTAGATAGAGCGAGATAAAAACGAAACGAAGCAAGCGGCTTTTGGTGTCTTTTGGACGAGTTAGATTATAGTCGAATATGTTCAGTTCTAGGTAATGCTTATCACATTTTCAGATGATTTGGAGAAGAATAATAATAAATCCGCAGTCACTATAAGTATTTCTGTTTAGGTATATATGAATGAATATATAAGCTGATATTTTCAAACTTTAATGTACTTTCAGAGCTTTCTATCCTCGAGCTGTAATTAGTAATGGGAGAAATTCTTTCAAAATTTTGTATCGGAGACAGTCAATATCTTTCGATTCTGGTTAATAATTAATATTTGCAAATTATATTAACAGTAATAAAATAATCTAAACAATATTAATAACGATAAAATTTTAACAAAAATATTTTTTTAGGTGGATTGTCCTATAATTTGGGTAATAATCAGATGCAGCATATTAATCATTTCTCATTAGAATTATATTAAAAGCCTTGTGTATCTAAAATAAACACCGATGGAGTCCTAAATATTCCTAGAGCAAGATTCAGACTAGTTCTATTGAAATTTATCTTAAAACAATTAGAAAATTATTTAGTGCATAAAATCAAAATTATGTTATTTTTCAGTATGTAGACTTCGTTAAAATAACGACCGCAGACATATTAAAAGTATTTTATTTCTCATATGACAAAAAGATATTATTTAAAAAAATGCGCCGAGAAATGACTGCCAACATTTTGTAAGGAAGTACTACACCCATAACGAAGACATTATAACTTGTTTACTGTATATGCGCTGCTTATAAACCCTTAGTACCAAATTTGTTATAATTTTAAATCGATAATTCCCATTTGTCACAAGAAGTAATTTTTGCTTAACCAATAAATAAATTTGGAACATTTACACATTAGGTTGAGCTAGAAAATGTAAAATAAGAGTATGATTTAAGGTCTAATCGTGATTATCTCAATAATTCCAACACAGAATTTCCGACTTCAGAACATACTTCCTAACAAACCTGGACAAATTATTAACTAGAGATATATTTATACGTACTAGTTCATTTGGTTCTATATATTCACATACTACTCGATACTCATAAATGGCACCAAAACTAGATTTTACTCAACACATCAGGCTCATAGATGGCAATGAGATAAAATTGTACAAATTTGTTTAAATATTTTGATGGAAACTATCCATATTTTGTTTTGCATGACATTAAAATATATCGAAATTGAGTGTTTATGACTATGTTACATTTTTAAACTAATCTATTACTAAGTGAATAAACTAATTCACTCCATACTACTAGTAAATATTTCTCACAATGTTTAATAAGTGAGATTGGATGTTTGCAGTGAATACTGAGTTTAAGTAATGTACTAATATTTTCGAGAATTATTTCTTATTTGTCAAATCAGAATAATACCCATGGTGAAAAAAAGAGTTTAAAAGGGGCAAATAAAATATGGTTAGTATAAATGATACTAATTAATGCGTGCTATAAAGTGAACATCAAAATATTTAGTTCAGACTAAATTGTGATACGTGACCCGATATTGGGGATTATGAATTTAATAAAAAATTAAATAATGTCTCTATACACATATGTCTATGTTATATACTTTGGACTAAAATATCACAGCTAAAGTTTTTATAATTTTGTAAAATTACTTGTAACATATTATTGGTATTCCATATCATAAAATCATATTTATTAATGAGTTATTCTGTGGAAATATTAGATTGAAATGGCGATCGATCTAGTTTCATGTAACAAAAATAGCCGTAATATTTCAAATATTTTTCTCTCCGAAGTTCAGAACGCGTCTGTATCAAGAAACATAATAAAACATTACTTTTACGTTTTACTTCTTATATCACTTGGAACACAAAAAACTAGCCCTAGAAAAAATTTATTTTTTAACAAAATTCAAATAGTTCCACAAATGTGAATTAAGAAAAAATTACATCACCAAGGCGAGTACAAAAATTCACAATTCTTCTTCGTCTCATATAAACATATGTTAGGAACAGTAATAGAAATAGTTACATACTTTGGGAATTTATCATCGGAGATATTAAGCCTATTCCTATTAATATTATACAGAAATTGATAGTTATTGTTTTGGAATTTTTAAAGGTAAAATCTAAATTTATCATCTTGACTTTAAACTTTATATCCATTTTATTTACATATGAGACTGACTTATAATAAACACTTATATATTAAAAAATTATAAATCGTACGTATTTACAAATATTATTGGACACTATTACTGAAATAAAGGGATAGATAGTGCTTGATGTTGAGAACGAGCGAGATTTCCCGGCAATAAACGCTCCTGCACTAAACGTACCGCGAGCTCATGTGAAAATGTTGTTTCATTTTCGCTAAAATCTATTACGCTAACAGGATGGGAAGCTTTTCAAAGTAACATACGCTCATATTTCATATAATATTGTGAAAATATTTTTATTAGGCTTCGTGCAATGACTATGCGATATTATTTGATGGTGGTTTTATTTGCGGATTAATTATTTTGGATATTAGTTTGTTAATTAGGGAGGAGGAAAAGGAATTATTTTTGGGAACTATATTTTCCTAATTTAAAAAATAATAGGAAAACAATTAAGATTTAATGAAATAGTTCAAAATTAAATATTAGGTGCACGGTTTGGGAATTCTCTACAATCTCAAAGCCCCGGGTCGTTCCGGATCTTCGAGACTTCTCAGAATAAAATTATAATCGAGTTCATTTTTGGGGACACGTATAAATAAAAAATCAATTTTAATAAAAATCGACATTTATTGAAAATAACACCAAACCCTTAACGTTAAACAAAATTTAAACAATTGGAATGTTTGACTCTTATTAAGACATTCATTTTTTGACAGTAAAATCTTATAATTATAAAACAAACCTAATAATAATATTAATCATTAAAAATCATAACAAGTATCTAGTCATTGGTCATAATTCTCATAATCATAAATTCATTTGTTTTGTTACAGAATTACAGACAGAGTTCAGTGAAAAGACTTACAAGAAACCTATCCACATAAATCATTAGTATTCAAAATATAGTCTCTATTCATTAATCGTATAAATAATATAATAAACTATCAATTAGGCTTCTTAGCTTATTTATTAAATTAGGCTTTTAAAAACATCAGAGCATTGGCAGCTTTGTCCGACAATCTGTTTCGAATTTTTATAATAATGCCTCCGGACAAGAGGAACATGACCTGTGACCTGTGGTGGCCAGTGTGCAAATGTTTTAACAAACACATAAC
Organism: Druceiella hillmani; assembly: GCA_039881145.1. NCBI lineage: Eukaryota > Metazoa > Arthropoda > Insecta > Lepidoptera > Hepialidae > Druceiella > Druceiella hillmani. The sequence goes on from JAYKKI010000061.1 coordinate 7,260,681, forward strand.
CCGTTGTGGTCTTCTTTCATATAAACAGGCTTTAATGAGTACTACTATGATATCAATTATTTTTTTATAAAATAAAAATATCATCGAATGTAAAGGTCTAACTGAAGTAAACAAAATCTACTATTTATTTAAACTTACATGAAATGGGCGTCGTTTCCACAAGAGCGTCGCAATATAACTGAGCACAGCACTTCACTTCATAAAGTGAAATTGACGACTGACTGATAGAGCTGACAGTACTGACACAGACACGTCACAAAATGACAATATGGTCGCGAACACTTTTATTGTGTATTCACTCAGTAAGTACCGTACTAGTATCAAGTAATTACTCGTTAAGGTAACAAATGGCCTTCCCAATGACGGACCATAGGAAGTTAATAAAGTTTATTATGACCTTTTGAAAATAAAACTATTACTATACAATTTCGATAAGCGTGTCTCGAGTCGTGACTCGAAAGTTCCGAGACGCGAGACAATTAAATTTATAGAAAATTCCGGTACTTTGAGACAGGAGACCTCCCGGGACCCAAACCCTAGTTAGGTGTCACTACGAATCACTACTTTTTTAGTTACCTGTTACAACAGTATAATATTGAAGTTCTAATACGAAAATAAAAGTCTAATCCCCCGATGCTATCAAGTTTATTAAAAATAATCCTTCATATCAGCTTACATTATTAGTATAAGAACATACCAATGATGATATTTTATTGTCGTTCATTAGAAAAAAATCTAACAAATTTTAATAAATCGCGTACGGAAACTTTATTATAAATTAATAATATAATAGACTGTGTTAAAAGTATTGACAAATTTTAGAGTTATTTATTTATATAAGTATTTGTTTTTTTATTTATAAATTTATTGATATCGGTGTCGTATTTTAACTGCAGTTATTTACGTATTCAATGAGTCTCCATATATTCACAACATATAACTTTGGCAAAATACAGTAATGACATCTTTTTAATCAAATTATCGAAAAATGTAAGAAAAAGAATTATTTAGGCTAAAATGAAAACAGACTGAATTCAAATGTACTTATCATCTTCAAAAAATTACTGTGTAGAATGCTTATAATGTTGATATCAAATTTTATAGCTATTCAAAACGTTTGAGAAACTAGTTGCTAATGCAGTCATGTTTGTGGATATCTTAATGTACTCGTATGAATTTAAAAGTGTTTCGTACTAAAAGCGATTCAATGAATATAATACAAGATTCAAAAAGGTACAAATTTATAAAAATTAAAAATGAATTAATGCATAATACTGAACAAAATTTGACTTAAATAAAGGATTCATTTAAAAACATATCGACGTATCGACAATCTGACAAATGAATGTGTTTAAATACCTGATAAGGTTTATGAGATTATAAAAGAACTCTATCAAAAGTAAACTCACAATGTATTATTTTTCAGTATGTATTATTTATTATCAGTTAATTTGCCTATCTTTTTCAAATAAATTATATAACATTTAAATAAAAAACAAATAAAAAAATTAAGACCTAAAGACAGAATAATTTTTTTATCAATTTTTATTGAAACAAATAACCAGGCGATTAAAAAAATGTTATCCATTGAACTTGACATACATACTTCGATAATTAAATTAATGATTTAAAACTTCTCTGTAAACGATGTTTTTTGTAAAAACTCTTTCATCGTTTGCTAAATGTCCTTGACCGTTATATTCAGAAATATAAAATCCCAAACCGTAGAATAATCGAACTCTATTTTCTGCGACGTACAATTACCCATTTGTGAAAACTGGCTGGTTCAATAAAACTCCAATTTTTTCGAATGTTCGTCCTTGAGACTTATTTATTGTCATCGCAAATGCAGGTATGATTGAAAATTGAGTTCTTTGAAGGTTAAATGGTAAAATAGTTCCGGAATATGTTAAATTCATACGTGGAATTAAAATTCTCTTATTGTGTGCGGTTCCAGTTAAAACTTTGCAATCAATTATATTACCATGCATAAATTTAATGCGCATTCTTGTTCCATTGACTAATGCTTCCTTTGTATTTAAGTTTCTAATCAGCAAAACAATACAATTAACTTTCAATACGAACTTATGTGGTGGTAAACTACTAATAGTCAAAGAATTCAAAACTCTACCGCTTAGTTATTAATGTCATTGTCATCATCAGAAATTATTTTATCGTAGCTATGATATGTTATCTCTTCAACAGGAATTTGGTTAAGTATATCAGTATTAATCAATGTACAATCCCATTTTTAGGTGCTAAAATAACGGAGTTCAATATATTATCTGAAAGTATGTTTTCGGAAATATTTCCATACACCTCATATATAATATTATTTTTATCACTTATTAATTGCTGAGGTATTTCGATAATATTTTCTACAAACCGAGGGAATTGTGGGGCTTAATCATTACCAATGTTTTTCAAAAATTCTACAAATTATATTTTATTTGGTAAGTTTCTCATATTTTGAGTAAACGTAACTTTATGAAAATAAAGAAATTCATGTCAACTTGTGACACAATTTTCAATTAAAGTTACACGTGATCCATGTAGGATAACTGGTAAGATTTGCCAAAAATCACCGCACAGAAGTATTGTTTTCCCTCCAAATGGTCTATGTTTATCTTTTTCATCGCATAGATCCCGCAATAAGCTCTCTATAATTTTTAACACTTGCAATGGACACATAGAAACTTCATCAATAATTATCAATGATGATGAATTTATGTAACGACCATAGCTACTATTTGCAGGAATATTTGCTACAGAATTTTCCAAAATAAGTATAGGCAATTTAAACACATTGTGTAAAATCCTACCTCCAAGTAATAGAGTTGAAGCTATGCCACTGAACGCAGTTGCAATACAACGAAGATTAATCGAATTTAATTTGTGAATGATTGCTGTTTGAGTGAATGTTTTGTCACAACCTGCATGAGCGGTTAAACAAAAAACATTGGATCCAGTATCATGATGCAAAACTTCACGAATCACTTGATCAATGAGATTACGCTGTTCAATATTTGCAGTTTCGTAACACTCACAAAACAGCATCGCTTGTTCTATTATATCAATAGCATTTACTTCTTCTATTCTTTCCGAGTATGTGAGAACTGGTAAACCAAGTATTTGACATGACAAATTATGAACATTCAAAATATCATCAATTCCTAATAGAGCTTTATTAAAGGAAGCTTCTTCGTTGTAAAGTCTCAGAAAATCTTCACTAAGATATACTTTAAACTCATTCCATAACGCTAATGCATTGACTGGCACATTTAATGCACAAATGTAACCAAATAAATTCCGCATTTGTTTTGGTGAATGTAATTCTTTTGCTTCATTTAAACATTCGCGCTATTCATTATCATTTGAAGCAATTCCGCGAGCATCAAAAAAAGAAAGGTATGTGTCCATTGCATGTTCTAACATCCTCAAATGATTTTGGACCACAGACATGTAATAAAAGCAATCGTAAATGGAAAAGTTCAATGTCTTATGGTGATATACATGCGTACAATTATTTTATTACCTCCACGACTTCTCTTCTTCCATTTTTTTTCGATATACTTATATTCTCGTGCTGATGAATCTGACCGATTCAATTTAAAAAATGCTAATAATTTTGTGTGTCGTACATTTTCAATTGCTTGACGTTCTTGCCCTTCTCGAAAGTAAATATTCTGTCGACGCGGTAAATAAATATCAAGTCTGACAATAACATGTGACTGAAAATGCATTGGTAATTCATAGATGAGCCATATAGCTTCAGTTGATCCGACATAACGACCAATAAAAAAATTTGTAACGTCATCAACAGATGCACTTTTATAGCCTTTATACACATATTTATATATGTATTTAACACTCTTGACTGTAGTACAAACTTCAACATTTATATGGTAATTAAATTTTGCAAGTACGTATGGATTGTATGGTACAACGTATTATCAAGACAACTACCACGAATTTCTGCTTGCGTACCATTATCACGCCTTCTGTACAATGGATATCCATTTATAGATTCATATGTAAATTCATTAAATCGTTTTGGATAATCTTTTACACATTTTCCATTTCTCATACATACAGAATTAGGATTAAGTACTCCGCATGGACCATGCATCATGTGTTCTAGAACATATTCATGTGATGTAGGATGTGTTTGAATGTTAGGAATCTCCACAGATACAATTTTATGAATATCGGTAGCATTAACAATTTTATCTTGTTCATTTAAAGTGACTAAAATGTGAGCAAGAGGCAATCCTCTTTTTGAAACTCAATTGTATAAATAAGTGCTTCAACTGTACCAAAGATATTTTTTTCTGTAATGCCCTCAATTAATGCTTTCAATTTGGACTTGAATACACGCACAAAAATATCAGGTCTAAAATTAGCAGTTTCACCTAAACCAATATTGTTAACTATTTCCGGCCGACTTGGATTGCAAGTCATTGTAAGAAATAAAGAAGGCTTTCCGAAATGTTGCATTGCATCTCAATAATTCTGACACATATTTCTTGGAGATCCATTGAACGAAGATGGTAAAATTACTCTACGGCCAACATTACTGGCATTGATGTTCGATTCTAAGTAGTCTGTTAAATTGTCGTAAACTTCAGATCTAAGAATTGTTGGATTTTGTCGTATGAAATGAAATCTTGAAACCTCTATTCTCACATACATATCTATGCACTGCAGAAATAATTTTTGTGAATGGTGCAACATGCTGAAATATTCTCTAATTGCAAGTCGATAGGCTGCATACTGAAGCATGGTTAATTTATTTCTAGGCACTCTTGAATTAGACATAGACGGTATATTATGTATAATATTGATGTGCCACCCAGTATCACCATTTGGAAAAAGTAGTGGGTAAGCTAAAGGGTCCAAGGATGAATCCAAAATTGAGATATTTTTAATACCATTAACTTTTGAAAATGAAATCATATTTCGTTCAAAAAGTGGCCCACCATCAACTGTACTAAATATTACTGTTACATCAGTTTGTACTGCATCATTGAAACGTCGTAGATCTAAAACGTGATTTACTTTAATGAGCATACAAATTTCTTTATTTTGATTTTCAACTCTCTGACAATGATGTTTCATTGCTATGAATGATCGAACAAAAGGATTACTGCGTTCCAGTTCAAGAGAAATTTCGCGCATTACGTTGTTATTGCAGGTTTGATTAAAATATTCTTGTAATCTATAATTGATAGCAGTATCAAAATCATAAAAATATAATTGCGCATAACATGGTGAGCGACCATATGCAGCAGTCATTGGACCTGATTTGTGATAAAAAAACATCATGTATTTTGAAATGATAATCTCCACTTGTAATTGCCTCGGAAACTTTAGCTTCTGAGCTAACCATAGCAAATAATGAATTGTATTTGCGAATGTTTTCAAAATATTTTGACTTACTTTTGATTGAAGGTTCATTGAAATACGTCCATCATACAATGATTTAAAGAATTCATTTTGACTTAAGGGCGGTAATATTGCTTTACTCTTATGAAGTGAATGCAGTCCTGTCACCTAAAGTGACTTCAGATTCAAAATGTTTCGCATTGCAAAACCTGCATTGTAAATCCATTAATCCACAATTATAACTATGAAAAAGCCTTGGAATTACATTTAGTGCACCTTTAAATATATTTCTAAAAATTACTTCTTCATTTCGCATACTATTAACACTATTAAAATTTGCATTTGGTCTATTATTATGTGTTTGCGAATACAGATTCCTTCTTCTTCTCTCACTCCGACCCGTCAATGTTCCATGTCGAGGCATAATGAAAATATAAAAGAACTTTCATGAAACTACTGAAATCGATCATAGAATTATTTTAGTTTAATTAATAAAAAATAAATTCACATGTTCTAACTACCACAATGGTATTATATACGAAAAGGTTGAACTTGGAACCGGCAATAACAAATATAATTTTGTACCTATATGATATTGTAAGTCAATTCAGATTTCTGCTATACAATTTTCTTTTACAATATATATATATATATATATATATATATATATATATATATATATATATATATATATATATATATATATATATATATATGTATATTAAGCAAGCTGTATTCCACTAATAACTAATATATAAAGCATAAATACCTATTAGACAAATTATAGTATAAACTAACTATGACTATGACATTATGGTAATTTATTATTTTTGACATTCAGTAAGACTATACACAAATAATATTAATCTTTTCTCAGTTTTACCATAGACTTCAACCATAAACAAAAGAGTATATGTGTGTATTTCAAACGCATTGTAGTGTGTGTAATGTTTTTTTATTAACTTAATGTATTTGTAATGCATTATTATATAAAAATATTAACTTTCTGCACTGCTTCTCCATATACATTTTAACTGTGCCAAATGGTACACTCCTCCGTCCGTGTAATTTTCGTAAAAATGGGTAAACAATTTTCGCTTCACGTATTAATATTATGATGATTATTATTATTAATGGTATATCAAATGACAATCACTGTAATTCCAGACAAAGATCAAATTTTTTACTACTATATATAAGAAAATAACAATGTTGAAGCACAATAACTTACAAACTGTCTGGTAGATAAATTACAATGGAAAGCCAGCGGAAAAATAAAATTGTGGAGAACTCAAATGTCAATATGTATATATATATATATATATATATATGTGTGTGTGTGTGTGTGTCTCAAACGCTTGGTAGTGTGTATAATGTTTTTTTTTATTAATTTAATGTATTTCTAATACATTATTATAAAAAATATTAGCTAACTTTAACTGTGCAAAATTTCTACTCTTCCGTCCGCGTAATATTCGTAAAAAGGGCTACAAAGTTTTTGCTTCACGTATTAATATTATGATTATTATTAATAATGTTATATAAAATGATAATAATTGTAATTCCAGACAAAAGATCAAAATTTTTACTACTATATATGAGAAAATAACATAGTTAAAGCACAATAACATACAAACTGTCTAGCAGATAAACTACAATGGAAAGACAGCGGAAAAATAAAATTGTGGGCAACTTGTATGTCAATTTGTATGTGTGTGTGTATGTCAAACGCATTGTGGTGTGTGTAATGTTTTTTTCATTAATTTAATGTATTTCTTATACATTATTATACAAAATATTAGCTTTCTGCACTCCTTCCCCACATAAACTTTAACTGTGCCAAATGTCATGCTCTTCCATCTGTGTAATTTTCGTAAAAAGGGGTACAAAATTTTTGTTTCACATATTAATATTATTGATTATTATTAATAATGTTATATAAAATGATAATGACTGTAATTCCAGACAAAAGAACAAAATTTTTAATACTATATATGAGAAAATAACATATTTGTAGCACAATAACTTACAAACTGTCTGGCAGATAAACTACAATGGAAAGCCAGCGGAAAAATAAAATTGTGGACAACTCATATGTCAATATGTGTGTGTGTGTGTGTCAAACGCATTGTAGTGTGTGTAATGTTTTATTCATTGATTTAATGTACTTTATAAGCATTATTATTGAAAAATATTAGCGTTCTACTATTATAGCGTTCTGCACTTCTCCTACATATAAACTATAAGTATGCCAAATTTCATACTCCTCCGTCCGCGCAATTTTCGTAAAAAGGGGTCCAAAGTTTTTGCTTCACGTATTAATATATAGATCTCAAAAATGATCTTTCTCATGTATAAATTGTATACCATGCTTAATCACTCATTCGAGCAATGATAATATTTATGATTGTTCTTGCACCTGTAGACCATCAAATGATATATTTGAATCAAAGATTTACTGGATTTTGCCTATAATCAGTTTAATTTTTTTGTTGTATGAATTTTAAGGTATGTTCATGCATAGATTGCAATTGGCGTGCAAAATCTACACAAAACTCTACCGTATCATTTTCACCAAATTTAATAAATAATTAGTGGGTAAATAAATATTGAAATGTTATTACTTTCGTCAATAAGAAAATAAATTTTTAATGTTGAAAAAATTTGTGGGACGAAATTCATATGTTCGCAAGATTGCACACGAGCAGAATCTCGCTGTACTCGTTTTAGGTTTAAATGTGCAGTAATAATTTATTATGCTTTCACAACCACGCTTACAAGGATCGATTAAAACAAATATGCTATTTTAATAATATGCTATATTTTGCTAAAATACACGAACGTACGTGTGGTTTATATTATCAAATTATTAGTTCCTTCAAATTATAAACACTAAAAATGTAAACATGTGAATTTCAAGATTTCCAAATAAAATAAACGTCAGTACGGCCATATTTACAATAGCCGTACTGACGTTCATTTTTCAGGAGCCTGAGTGAATTGATAGAGCTATGAACATAGTCTAGATATTAAATTGCAAGTAAGTAAGCATGTACCATTAACGTATTTAATTAAAGTTGCGAATAAAATGTGATTTAAAAACCGGACAGCGTAAAAACGTTTTAAAGGCGAATGCAATGATGGAGATAATTTGTACAACTAGGTATTTGCAAAACATAGCAATACCATAGACGGAGTAAATTATATTGATCATTATTTTGACACACGTCAAGTAACCGAGCTGAAAAATATAGTCAGCTATCTTCACTCATTTTTTTTTCTTCGCCTTTTTCCTCATCTCGCAGTATTTTTTTCTCGACATATAATACAAGCCTCCGAAAGCCTCCGACTTATATTGCTCTTAACAGGGAATAAATAATATGAATAGATACAGATGACAATATAGATCTAGTTGTACTTGTGCATTCTCGAATAAAAACAACCAGTTTTTCTATTACATTTTTACAGATTAAAACCACCTATGTAGATCTAAATATATTGTTTACTCTGTCGTGTCATCTTACGTACGTTTCTTTTTTGTTGATGGCTCTAATTAAAATAACAGCTTGAATATATTTACGAAACTTTAAACGTAGGTTTGAATTAGCTATAGATTTACGCCGACTTCAAATGGCGATAAAAATTGCGATCTCTTGTTAGATAAAATGTTTTTTTCTAGTTTTAATTAAAATTTTATAAAAATTACAAAAAATATTTTCCTGCTTTAATTATCAATTGGACACAATTGCAATATTGATATTCGAGAAATCATTAATATATATTTAGTAGAAATGCTTGGAATTACCCTCACCATTATACAAATACAACACATTACATACGCAGTCATTTCAAAAGTCATTGACTCGAACGGTCCTTTCTAAAATTTCTCTTTTCACATAAACTCCTATTTATTCAATACGAAAGGAATACTTTCTCACTACAGTGAATGAAAAATAAGTATTTGCTTTCAAATAAAGTGAAGGTATTTCAGCTTTGAACGGGTTTTAAACTTTTATTTTTAATTTGTAACGTTTGAAGATATAAGGTCTTGCTGTAAATATATATATGACATATGCAGTTTACACAGTGCTAAACAAAATTGGAATGAAAATATTTTACACAGTTACATTTTTTCCTCGCCTTCAAATAATTTTCCAATTTTATATTTTGTAAGCAAATATTTTATAATAGCTACCTCACTTATGCCCTAAAGAATTTCACTCAAAGATTTGCTGCCGTTAATTACTAAATGTTTATTAGATAAATCTGTATGTCTGATAAACATTTTCTGATTGAGACAAGAAAGAAGCTGTTCGAAATATATATACTTCGACTTCAGAGAATATCAGATAAAGTATAGAGTTTAATCTATTTAAGTTTCGTACATGATAATGGAAGTATTTGTATCAATACCTAGACTGACTGACAATTTTGCTTTAACCATATTTGCTTTAACCGTGTTTAGAAGAATGATATTGATTGATTTATATTGAAATCAACAATAAACTAGTGAACTCAAGATATTTTTTTTTAAATTTTCCTGTTTCACTTAGATTTCAGATACCCTTTCCCCACAAGTATTAATTAAATAATTTCCATAAAGAATGTGTTAATGATTTCAATATTCTCAAACCTATTTCGTTATTTTGATTCATTTTTTAGTTGATTAAACATTTATTTCAATAATGTATTAACTACCACTTTCCAGAATTACATGTTTTTTTAGTAAAACGGATTAAAAGGTAGAAGAATATATAATTACAAATACCGTAACCCCATTGTAAAAATTGTGTTTTTCCTTCTAATATGGACCCCGTGAAAATATATAGTCAATATTTTGAAAGAAAAACAAGAGTCTACATAAAAATAATTCGCCTTTTAGACAGGTAATTTTTTTTTAAGTAATGAAATTTCATTTCTTTTAATTAATTCTTTTCGTCTACAAAAAACGTTGCATTCAAATTAGATGCATGCTTCAATGGAACTTTCTTTCTTCGCTTCTATTAGCGTAAAAATAAATATGCACTAATCATCTTACCGCTTTTTAATTCTATCACCTGAAGCTATATTTTAAATGACAGTACCTAATAAAAATAAGACAACTGTACTTAATAAAAATAAGAACTACACTGTTTTTGTTAGAATTATGAACACATACATAGATCTCTTTTGTTAATTCTTTAGTGCAAATTACAATTTATAATTTAAAAACTCTCCTTAAAACCTCTTTTATTTTGAGTTGGTTCCTTTTAGGTATCTCTGCGGAGTTAATTTTGACAGACAATTAGGTCCATTATTTATGAAAAAGAAATAAGAAAATATTATAATCTCAAAACCATCAAATTAATTTCAAATGCTTTAAATTAGGAAAAGATAAAAAATAAATAAACACATGGAATGACTTAATTATACTATTAAAAATATTAACACAAATGATATTTTTTAATATTCAGAGAAACCAAGAACAAAATTTTGCTTAAATAAAATGAAATTTTGCATTTTAATTGACACGTAAAATGGTCAATATAGTTGAAATATTGGAAGGTACAATTTAAATTGTACCGAAGATGTAACCGTAAGATTTCTCAAAGGCGATATCATAATCAGCTTTGTTTACCAGAAGCTCTTCTTCGTATATTTCCTCTGACAATATCGCGACCGACTTAAATGGAAAAGCAACAACGTTTTGTACTTTAACGGCTAACGTAGCATTAAAGTTTGTTGGAATTGGAATAAGTAATTTATTTTTTTTAGGAACATCAAAAGGAAACATATTGTTATAAATAAAACTAATTTTACTATAAGTTACATTATTAAATAAAAGCGTTTAAAAAAATTACCGAAAATATTTCAAATTGATTTTTATTTATTTAACAGGCATAGACAATTTAAAGTGAAAAAATTACCTTTACGTGGCAAGCATTCACTAAACGGACATAAAAATTATGAATTCGCATCTCGAAACTGAATATAGTCTATCATAGCCGGGAGTTAATAATGAATTCATATATTTTGTTCATTACGTAATAGAAGTCACAATTATTGAATACATAAAACATGAAAATGGAATGAAAATTTCATGATATTTATGAAAATAATATGATATTTATACACTAACAAAGTGGTGAGAATTGCATGACATTTCCTGTAAATTTATGAAATATTCCGATAGAGAATACGATTTTATCGTTCACAAATAACAATAATACTTGTACTTATACATTTTCTAAATCATTGAAACGCTAATACTTTTCTAAAACGTTAAAAATTAAAAATTGTGATTTAATCTAGACCGGTTAGCTGTCTAAACTACTGTAAGTAAAAAATTAGGTAAACGTTAAGGGGTAATGGCACATTTATTTGTTTTACGCAAAAGCATGTAAATTAAATTACTCTAAATGGATCAGACATTTTCATAGTCGGTGATATTGAAACAAGCGCAGAACAAAAAAAAAATTACAATTCGATTTCACTGGTTGATGCACTAGCGTATGTTACCCGGTGTGTTTAATTGGATACATATTCTTTTGACAGATGTGAATATGATAATCAACTTCTTGATTCGCAAAATTTACAGACATCTACACGATGCAAACGTTTACTTTAGTTTATGTATTAATAATAAATTTTATATGTGTATAAAAACTCATAGATTACGCAAAATGTATCCAAAAATGGTTTTTCAATAACTGGAATATCTTATTTATAAAGGTCTTAATGTAATCTAATTGTACCTCGAAAATTAAAAAAAGAAACGTTAAAATGGAGCAAAAAAAGGTTAACGTAACATATTAAGATTTTAGTACATGACTCATAACAATACCGTTTACTTACATTGTAAACTATAATCATATATATAACCTGACGTAACAAATTATGTAAGCATAGAAGAATTCATACCCATCATCAAGAAATGCACTGATAGCCAGTATTGTTTCACATGTAAATATGTCATTCCAAATATTTCGCTTTCGAGTAACGTACTAGATTGTAAGCAAAACAGAGAAAGCAAAATTTTGCGGAATATATGTACTCGTATATATTTAACGAATAAATTGTTGAATGTTTCCACCGACCGAATTATCGCTCGCAAAAATAAAACTGGCGAAAATATAAAAAGAAAACGGTAAATGTCAATACCAGTTAACCAAAATGATTTCTGTTGAAAATTCTTATTAAATTCTAATATCTATAATATGATGTAAATCTTATATTTGTTTTGAAATGAGTCACCTTGCTAGCGTGATAAAACAGACTTCTAGTTGTTCGATAATATTTTTGTCGCGAGTTTAAAAAAAAATGATTTTAGATTTACGTATTGAATTTATGAATTTTTAAAATGTGGTTATAAATGCTAAATTATGGTTTATTATGTTTCTGAAATTTATGTTAAAAAAATTGCCAAAAAGCTCCAATTTTCATTTCAGAAAATATCTTCTTTTATTTCAAAAATTAATTTTAAAATTTAATTTTACGAAATTATTGTTTATTGATTTAAATTGGCAAAAGTAAAATATGTGCTTTGTATTTTTGGAAAAATTATCATTTATAAACTTATATCATTCAATTACACCATTAGAAGTTTGCGAAAGAGTATTGTAATGTAATTAGTGTTTCTGAATATTAATTTTGTAAACCATGTAAAATGTATATAATTGTTTCTCGGAGTGCTGATAGATATGAAAAACAAACTAATGTGAATAATTTTAATTTACATTTCATGAAATTTTAATTTTTCGACTGTCCCCATAACAACCTGTGTTTATTTATATTGAGTATAATACCCTAATTTTTTTCTCTAAATATTAAATCATGAACAATGTTTTTAGTTTGTGCATCTAGTACATAAAGAAATAGATATGATGGTTTCCTAACAAGTGGAAAAGCAACATATTACTGGCCTTGTGAAAAAAACATATTTCCTGATTCGAAGCCAAATATGTTAATAGTTAGACCTTGTGCATCATATGTGATCATTGCTAATGCTAGACTATTAGGAAACTTCAATCGCTTGAATGAAATTGATGAATCAGCATTTATAATTGGTACATATGGTAACAATATATATTCTATTTTGAATTTCCCATTTGAAATTATTGCCTCAATATTTTCATATATATTACTCATAATTTTATTTTATCACTATTCTTGCTCTGTGATAAAGTCTAGGTGAGTTGAGGTTACGCCACAAAATTATTGGTAAACCAATTTTTAAATATAAAATGTTTGGTCGTAGATTTGGTAAATCAAGAGAATTCAGAAAATCTACTGGGAAATCGACATTCTTGTTTTCATCTACTCACATATCATATATATCATTACGTAACATATCTTGTATTTTAATATTTACTGCATTAACATAAATATTTTTGGCAGCCAGTATCATCGTGATATAACCATTGGTGAGTAAGAATTTTTTTTGCACGTATGTGTATTGTTAATTTCAATTTATTAACGTTATCCCAAATAAAAGTAAATTCAAGCCTGTAATTTCTGCATATATCAACAGATATCACCGGTAATTTTTGTTTTAAATCTCCTGAAAATAAAATTATTGAACTGTTACATCTCAAATCTTTGAGAATTCTAAACAATGCTTGTGAATGTATGTTTATGGGTCATTGTCCATTCATTCCAGATACTAATATAACTTTTTGAAATACTTTAGTCATACTGGATTGTTTTTTTTCTATTTTGCGTGCTACATTTTAATTTTTTTTAATATTTAATTGAAATTTTAGTGCAAAATGAGTTATTCTACCATCATCCAATAAAGTTACTGCAGTTCCTAATGATCCTATGCCTAAGGTAACATAAGCATTTGAGTTAAATTAATTTGTTTTCGATGCCACTTAGATGTTCAAAAAAAGAAACTACTTTCCCGGGCAGCAACTATATAAATAGTTGTATCGTAAATGGCTTTTTGTTTTTGTAGCATTTTTTGTTTATTAGTAAGAACAATGTATTTAATTCTACAGTATCATATAATTACTCTCGTTGCATATCATGATTACATCAATTCTATCCTAGGTAATTACAGTCCAATCCCAGTTAGGTGATTAGATTCCTAAATTTATAAATGGTTCCTTCAAAATGATGAAGCAAATATTTTCAATCACAACTTATTTCTTCGTCATATATTTCTGCTGTCAAATATAGATTCGATTTATCATGTAATATGCAGTATTCTATGTAGGTTTTATTTGGAAACATGTAGCTAATAAAATAAAAAATATTTTTTTTATTTGACGTAAAGATGAAGTAAAGAAGATGAGTAAAATAAGGATTTTAAAATATAATAGTGGACTTTATACTCTCACAAAATTATTTCATACGTTTTACTGTGCCTCCATCCAGGCACATGCTGATTTCTTTTAACCGAAATAGAAAAAGTACAGTATATTAATTCCTGGAAATAAAACATCGGCATCACTAGAGATACGAATTATTTCTTAAAGTAAATAATTTGGAAAATTGTGAAATTTTTGAGAAATAATTTGAGAAATTGTGAAATTGTGAAATATCTATCGTTGAGAGTGTATCATACCAATGTGTGTCATTTCTCGGCAAGCATCATGATATGACGCAAATTGTTGATCATTTATTGTTCTTAAATTTTGAAATAATGTGGGACTAATGTAGAATCAAGAATAACATTTTTAATTTACAACATTCGAATATAAAAATAATTAACTTTTAATGCAGGGAGATCCATGACGGATAATATTCATTTAACTGCATAAACCATGAATCACATATGTTGTTGCGATATCAAAAAAACATTTGATCTATATTTAGATCAGGAACTTGAGCTCAGATAATTGTATAGTTTTTTAGCCAATTTTTTAATCAATTATATTTCAATTTATGTACAATGTAGTCCACGTTGCTACCACTCAACAGAATATATTCTAAAGCATATTTCGCCAAATATATTACGCTCAAAAATAAAATCCATGATAGATTTAAGTTTTGTTTAAAGACGTGTCTTTATGGCAATTTCATTTCACTTCATCTCATTGTTGACTGCAAGTTAATGTTATAAACAAATATGGTCAATCATTAACTCGAACATAATCATTGCATTCTCTATATGCTCTTGCATAGGACCTGTGATACTTGTTTATGTATATAATTCATATCTCATTATGAATGGAATTACCATCGGTGTTATTATTTACAGCATCTCGTAAATGTATATATTCTTCAAAAGGTAATTTTGCTTGATTAAATCGAATGCATCAGAAATGTTTATTCTCAAATTTTGCCATATCCAAAATATATTGATGAAATAATTGATATTTTAAGATGTGAATTTTCGTATTAATTTTTATCATCAATCGATATGCGTTCACATGGCTGACTCTTTCCAAATCATGCACGTAAATTATAACTCTCAGAGATTTTGTAATAATTTTTCGCCAATAACATTTTTTTAATTACCGTCAACTGTAATTAAGATACTCCTATTACATGTTTTCCGAAAATTAAATTTATAATAATAAATTATGCCGAGTGACGAAAGCAATAGTAGGGGCGCCATAGATGCAAAAGCAAACTCAAAACCAAATAATACATTAATATAGTTTGTCAAATCTTATAATGGATCCCACGAAAATTAATAAATTCATTTTTAACAAACTACACAAACGTAACAAATTTAGAATTCACACCTCAAGATCAAGACCACCTTTAAATCCATGTTGGCTAATTACAAGGTGAAAAAGCAATTGCATGTTCTTAAAGAATTTCTTAAAAATTTGCTTGGAAACCATAAACATTATGCCAAATTACTCACCAATTTATATAATGCCAGACAGGGCATTAGCAAAAGTATTTGTCAATTTTATTTGCGTCTAGAGGTATTCCTTTTTAAATTACTCACCGAAATCATCATTTCCAATAAAGTAAAAGAAGAGCTTAAAGATTGCATAGCGGCATTGGGGACCTCACCTTAAACACTTTCATCATAGATGTTTACCCCCAAGTTTCAAATATTATCCGGGGCCGAGATCGCATGACTATAAATGGTGTAATAAATTTAGCCACATCACAGGAAAAAAATTAAAAATACCTCTACGCACAAAGATTACGTATCTCTAGTACAAAATAAATTGAAGGAATTTCAAGGACAATTAATAAAATTTTTGAAAACGTTTCACCGAAGCTTAACAATAATTTTTATGACCAAAACTTCTTTAAAAACTCAGCTGTACGTCGCTAGCGCAGGAAACTGAAATGCGCCATTTACGCAATTATAATTACAATAATTCCAAAACTAGGTGCAACAGTCACTTTAATTCTAGGCATATATCGACCTATGGATATAAATCTAATAATATTTCAGCATTGCGATTCATCTTGTGCTAAATTATACTAATGAAAATGAGATTCAGCACTGCTGATAGGGTACAAATAAATGTCTCCTTGGCCAGACATTTTTACCTTTGTCTAAATCCGATACCATTTTCAACAATTTACAAGGCTAATGGATAAGGTAATCAGCTCCAAACTCAAGGGTAATTCAACATAAAATAGAAAATCTACACGAGTAACTAACCCCAAGCAACTTATAATTAAAATAAGGCCCACGAACAAGGTGACCACTCCCAAACTCACCGCCAATTTAACATAAAACATAGAGACGGTGCGGGTATCCAGCCTCAAGCAAGTGACGATTTATCAGGCTAACTGACAAAGTAATCAACACAAACACGTAGACAATCGAAAATAAAATATACAATCCACATGACTGAACGATCTTAATTTTAAAATTACAATCCACAATTCAGCCTGCTAAATTCATTATATCTATTGTACGTAATATACCTACTTTTCTCACTACAGGCACTATATGTTTTATCGGTATAGGTAAAACGTAAAACTCTTAAAACAACCCAAAGTACTGACATACCAACAGAAAATCCTCATTGTTCCGAAAATATATTTTAAATAAATTTAAACTATTCCCAAAGATTCCTACCCCAAGTCGTATTAAAAATGACACTTTTCAGTTATCCCTTAACATTCTTAGTTAGATTTGGTTTATCTATAAGCTTGACAAAGAAATAATCGACGCACACTATGTCAATTTTAACACCGAGTAAAATTAAATTAAAGCGCATAGACGCCCGTAGTGAATCCACCGCCACCCTAGGAACATTCGACTTCCAATGATTTCCCAATCAATCGTCCATTTTACATAAATTTCACGTAGGTAATAATATCAATTTCGACTAAGATACACTATTACTCTATACAACGAAACATTACTTTAATATTCGGTATCAAACGCTGAAATTAAATAACGTGTTATGCTTGATCAACCTATCTTCTATTTATACTTATAGCAAATCCGAAACCCTACTAGTCTAACCTCTTCCCAATCCTAAAAATCTTGCTTTTTAGCAAATATATCCTCTATAAATTATGCTCCTGAAATTCTTTGTGAAATATACTACATAAATAACCGAATATAACGAAAACCTTCTGAAAACATAAGAGAACTCATGTGTAATTCCCACATCCCTGGACTTGGACGTACCTATACCCTATATTACAGAAATCCTAAAACTTTTCGCATTTTGAAAAAATTCTGAATTCTAAAGTACATAATATTTTCACACATCGTTTAAAATAAATAAAAAAACCTGTTAATTATTATTTACTAAATCAATCCATCATTTTAATTCATGTTCGTATAACGATATATTCAATACGCTGGAAAACTTAAACAATGAGTTACAATATGCTCTAGTAAATATTCAAAGGAACTGGAAATTTCAGATTTTAAGAATCCTTTTGATAAAATATATACATAAAAATATATAATATCCTCGCATACTTATTCCACAATACTTATATTAAAATACATATGTTCATAATAAAATTGAGATATTTTCCCATCATTAAGCGAAATATCCAGAATTTTAAAAGTTGATCATGACATTACTATTTTAGATTCATGTCGTATGTACGAAAAAAATAAAAGGACAATATTATTGAGAAAATATGCGCACAGACATTGACAATTATGTTAATTTTTTTCCTTGAGCCTCACCTCAAACAATAAAGAAAAAGCTCTTGAAAACAAGCAAAAATTAAAAAAACGTCAAAGACCTACTACGGTTCCCATTTACATCCCATATAATACTAAATCGGAGTCTATATTTGTCTGGAAAATCACCTAAAATTACGAAAAAGCCCTTTCTCTTATTTGGAAATTTCCTTACAATATTGCCAAAATAAATGGACAAAATTGGTTTCCTCTATTAATAAATCGGCGTCCTGTAATCCTTTATTATAACGAAGTAAAGTTTAGTAAAGACAAATAAGTCACTAAATAAAATAATACATTCACAAAATTATTTTATACCTTTTAAACTGACTCCATCCAGGTACACGCTGATCTCGTTTAACCGACATAGAATAAGCACAGTATATCAATTCCTGCAAATAAAACATCGACATCACTAGAGATATGAATTATTTCTGTAATTTAGATTATTTAAGAAATTGGGAAATTATTAATAATTGATTCTATTTATGTCATACAAGAAATATCTATTCTAGGTCTTCTAACCAACTTGAGAGAGTGAGCTCATTATTTACAAATCATCAATTTAATTTAATTATATAATCAAATTAATTACTTCCATTTTGAAACAATATGAGACTAGATTCCTGTATGAACATATAGAAATGTAATTCAGTCTTAATTACTTTATTCAGTCTTAATTACTGTATTTTTTTAAAACACTTTTAAAGCCATATTTAAAAGTGTTTTATTAACATTAAAATAAATCAAAATTAATGAAAATATTAATCTTAAATTTGGTTTTTAAAAAGTGTTTTAACAAGTCCATTATAACAATGCGTTGTTTTTCACTTTGTTTTGCGCGTGGGCGCATATTTCTAGTAATTTCATTTTCTCGTGAGCGCTACTCCTCTGTTGTTTTTCTTATTTCAACCTTTAATTTTAATTTTATTGTGACCGTCGACCAGCATTTGGTCACCCACTTCATGGCATTTTCTGCCAAATAAAGAGATTATATTAAATTAATTTTTTTTTATTTGAATATACTTTCTACCAAGTCACATGCAGTGTATATAGGTTTCTCAAGAAATAGTGTCAAGCGGAAGCTAAAGCCAAAGAATCTGAAACAGAATCTCAAACCAAAATACTTTTGTGCATGTTCAGCAATTTTTCAGTTTCTTGGTTATATATTTTTTGTTTGCGTTTTTTAGACAAACCTTAAAGACTAAATGTTTTTCTTGGACATGAATAATTGAGGAAGAAATTTAATTTTTCTAACAACCAATTAACTAACAAATCTATTCGGTACTTTTATACGCCTTAGCGTAGCATCAAAGTTTAATGCAAATATCTTTCAAAAATTAAGAGAAAATTGTAATATCCAAAACATTAGATTTGGAACTTAATTTCTAATGTCATTTAAAAAAAAATTTTTTTTCTACATTTAAATTTACAAATCTTCCTATTTCATTAGTTCCTTGATCAAAAAATTTGACAATTCTACTTCTCCGGTTGCGCCTTAAAACTAGACACAAAAAGTAATAAGTGAAGAATTTTGAGTTTCGTGTTTAATTAAAGACATGATGAAAACTAAATAAAAATTATCAAAAATGTGTTTATTCTAAAAAATCACATAACTTTTTTCGACATTATGATGGCTTTGTTCTTTACAATGCGGTGGGCACCAAAAATATTCTTTTGAACGTCCTAATGCCACTGTATTTGTCTCTCAAAGTTCTTTTCAATTCTTCAAACCAATAACTCTGAACGTCGATTTTTGTAGTAACGTCACATCAAAAAGTCAATTAGATTTAAGTCGGGAGATTACGGAGACCAAGTTATGGATCTGCCTTGGCAGATAGGTCTTGACCTATCCTTTTCCCGGGGAATATTTTGGGCTCCACTTGGCGATGGGTCTATTTCATTAAAAACTAAACGTTATGTGGCTCTCAGGGAACCGCTTGGATTAAGACCCACCTCTGCGTTCTACATATGCCCTGTACAGTCTTGTTGTTTCCAAGTTATTCCACTTCATGTAATAATAATAATGCATTTCTGCATATTATCCTGGTAAAAAAATAATGAAGGCTTATATTCCAGGAAATACGTGAGGATTTTCTATTCCAATTAAGAATAAAACGTCAAGAAGTTCAGTAATCCATTTATGTTACCAAAATATTTTTTTTCCATATGAACCTATGAAAATGTCCGCATATCTGCTTCTATATTACCAAGATGTTCAATGTATGTAATAACCCAAATCCAGGTAACTACTTGGATTAGGGTTATTACACTTCAAAGCGCAGGTAAAACCGACAAATCGTTAACAAAAATAAACCATAAAATAGATGTAGCGTAACCGTAAGCGCAAGGGTAGATCGGCGAGTGAATAACTATTTCGGTTAGTTTGGCTGACACAAGTAGTAATATCGTTTTGTTACTCTTTGATTATATTTCTGCTCAATTTTTACTTCTTTAATTACACGCAAAAATTATAATTTTCCTCTTACTTTTTCATTTTTGGCCTATTTTTAGGGTCGATCCGTAAAGGCAGCAATCTCAAATGTCTTGTTCAAAAAGCTGATAGATTCATCTGCTGATGAAGATTTTTGAAGTAGATCTGGAAAAAAGTAACTTGAATTTTTTTTTAACAATGACGTCAACAATTATGTTCAAAATCCGGAATTTTGATCATTTTTTTTTGTTAAATTTTTGGTACATATTTTTATTCGAAATAGGCCAATTACTCAAATTACCTACGGAAATAAAATTAAAAAGTAAGTACCAAATTTTCATTTCAGTTAAAGATAATTGTTAAGGAATTATATAACTGTAAGCAGGGTTTAATTTTCTGACGTCAAAGTGCATACACATGTATTAGAATTATTTTTACGAAAATCTGCGCAAGTACATCGAATCGCTAATTACTGTACATATTAGATACATACATGTTAAATAATGTTTCATTAAGCCAAATTAAAACTCTACATCGTGTAATTTTATATGACGTTTACCCACATTATGCTAACAAAACTTTCTTAGACTGACCTTGTGCGAGCGGGATTTATAGCGGGATTTAAAGCGAGATTTATTTTATTATCACAGTCAGTATCATCTAACCAGATTGCTGCAAGAAAACCACGAAACTACACAATAGTAGTAACTTTTGATTCATGATTCTGCTCTGGAAACTTAAATATAATTAAATGTATTGCGTGGTTTTAAGTTGTATACGATAATTATGCGGCATTATATATTTCTTAAACAAACCTTAGAGGTACAAAATAAACATGCAAATGTTCCTATCACAATACCGTTAGTCCTTGTAAAATACATATATAATTTGAAATAAAATTTGAAATTTTTATTGCGCAGAAAATTTTTTTTCGGTTTGGAAAAGATGAAATAAATAATAATTAACAAAAATAGTAATAGATAAAGAAAGAAAATAAAAAAAGTAGAACACAGTACGTTGATCAATTATCACGTAATAAACACGTATGTTAGATAATATAAAAGCACGGGATGCAAATGTAAATATTTTGCGTTCTGTAATATTAGTGAACAGAACAAAACAATGAAACATACGACAATAAATAAACAACTGTAACGAGTTACACTAATGCACCGAAAGGTATTAAATATAGAGAGAGAAATTCGAATGGGGAAAGGTGTAAGATCTAATCTCTCCAATACTCACCAAAGCGTTGGAAGATGTCTTCAAATTCTTGGGCGAATTGGTTTTAGCGTCGGTATTAATAGTGAATACATTACTAAACATCGATTACCCGATAATATTGTGATTACCGTATTCACTAGATGACCTTGATAAAACAAACTCGCCACTCAGGTAAATTTAACTTTGAGAAAGAGGGCAATGAAATATTCCAACTGGGCAACATTCGGAAATATCACTATATTTTGTCATCTAAGATATTCTCGTATTTAAATACAAAAGTCTTCTACCAGAAAGTGTTGCCAGTGACGACCTACGAAAAAAGAGACGTGGCCCCTTACACTTGACTTCGTTAAAATACTCTAACACACAAAAAAGACTCAGTCACAAAGCGGAAACGGCTATTTTTGGGGTTTTGCTACGAAATATAGTATAGTAGTTAGTAATGGGATCCTCAACAGAACTAAGGTTGTCGACGTAGCTCGTATGCTTAGAACCTGAAGTGGCATTGGGAAAACATATAACGGAGAGATCGGATAATCGTTGGGAAGAAAGGTTCTTAAATGGCGAACACGTACCCAAAAAGTATAAAATGACCCCGTTGGTTGGAGAAATGACATGGTAAAATTCGCTAAAGAATTTAAAGGCCATGAGATCGAACATTGTAGGAATCTATGGGCTTCAGTAATGGACGTCTTCCAACTGCTAAAACACTAGATGAAATTTGATATTATAAACACTGAAATATAATTTTTTACAGAACATAGTTATACATTTCCCTAAGAATTTAGCTTCTTGTAATATTAATTTTGTTGATAGAAATTAGCATAGTCGATTGTACTTAATTGCGTATGGAGATTGGATTCCATTTGACTTTGCTCAAAACTTCCATGCTCATATACGACAAGCAAAGACATGAAACCTATTATTTTATTTAATGCCTATATAATTTAAAATGTACAATGTATTTTGTATATTTAATTTTCCAAGTAAGGAACCTTGAAAGAAGTTCTTTTCGCTATTCACAATTTACTATTGTTAAAATAAATTATCGTCAATTCATACCGAGCTTCCAAACAATGTTAACGGATACGCATTGGCTTGCGAACTCGGTATTGGGCAAAGTGCCACAACCAATTTTATTATTCGATTCATAACAAATCCGGAATCATGGCCGGGAATGGATGTAAATGGTTCGATGCCCATTTACGTTTTCTGCTATATGCCCTATCGATTATATACGATTTTGTTTTGTATTTTCTTTTATTCGCTGAGTTAATATCATCGTTGATGTTTGTTGACATATTAATTTATTTATTGTGTCGATGTGCAATATTAATAAACTTGAGTTGTTTAGCAGAAACCAGTGTTATTATTACTTTTGGATATAACTCAAAGTTGACACTTTCAAGGATGAGAAGTATTAAAATAAGCTACGTCTTTTACATATTACGTAATATTAGAAACTTCATGTATTGATATAAATCGACGACGTTGAAATTTATATCCATAAATGAGCAAGGCATTCTGCACTTTTTTGCATCGCTCACAAATCTTTAGTGATAAGAGTTGTACGATGGAATTGGTGAAGTTCGGTCTCTGACAATGACTAATAATATTAGCTGAGCTTTGGCAGACTACAGGAGGGCGATTGGTATAAGTGACATTACGGTGAATATTGTATTTGTGTTGCGTCTCTACTTAAATTCTGCGATATCGCATGAGACATTACAAATCTCTTTTAGTAGAGACTAGCTATTTATAGCGACTCCTGTGGGTGGACATGGCGGCTGGGTAACTGAAGATCTTTCTTGTTTCTTCTCAAGAAATTTTTTCAACGTTATTGTAAGATTGTCTAATGCAGGTAATTGATACATCTACAAAAAAGATATACCATATTAGAGAGATTAGGTTAGCGAGGCCGTTCATCCTACATAGAAGCTAGGTGGGCCGCTGGTTGTCCAGTACCGTGTCAAATATAAATTTGTCGCACTGTCTTTCCTCGCTTTCTTCTTATAATAAGATGAAGCGGTTCTTGATAAGTACTTACGACTCAAAGTTATCTTTATATTTTGTGAAGATGTCGCTGATTAGTTCGACGTCCAGTTTATCTAGTTGCACGCTGACTATTTACGCCAGTTGTTTAAATCGCTCGTTACTGTATCAAAATAGTCGAAGCATACGTAAGACCGATATGTCCAGAATGACGGTGTAACTGTGAACAGCATAATGTATGTCCAGGTTTTTGATATGCATCAAGTTTAATACTGAAGAAAAAGAAACGCAGTGATATAAATGTACGATTTATGGATTATTACTAAGTCTAAAATTACTTTAATTTAAACGGTAACTTTACTTTTAATTTATTTTTGTTAATAGTTTTGAATGGTAGCTAATCATTTGTTTAATGTCGAAATGTAATTTCACTTTTAGTGTCCTCTTCGGTGTCCATACGTACTCAAAGACATTTGTTTGAGAGACTATTTGACCTCGAAAGTACGAATTTGACACAGTTATATAAAGTTAACTGGACCACGTAAAAGATGTTTAATAAAAACATTTCAATTTTGTTTGTAGAATTTGATTAAGGAATGTAAATTATGAACCTTAAACAAAACCATTATTCAGCAAAAATATGGAAAGTGGAACGAAATCTTTTAAAACACGAATTAAAAATGTAATATTTTTTCTTCACGTTTTCTAATAGTTTTTCTGAAAGAAAAATGCTTTTAATATATCGCTAAATGTATCGATATTTATTCTATTTTATATCCTTGATATTTTTTTTTGAAAGGGAGAGCTATAATTTTTATCTAAATAAAGAAACTTTCGGACTATAGAAAAAAATTGTAATCGACAGTAAACAATTTATAGCCGAAGACAACTGATTTTAGAGAAAAAATTTTTACAAGTACAACTTGCACTTGGTCGGTTTTTGTCTGGTTATATCCCCTTTATTAATATTTCTGCAAGAAAAGTAGCGTATTCCGTTCATATGAAAATTGTTTGCTCCATTAGGAAAAAATAAATTCACAGATACGTGATATGTTATTTGAAATTACAAAAATAATGTTTTACCCGCACGATGTTTTACCCGTATTTGTAATTAGTAATATTATGCATGCAATTATACTTGATTCCAGAATTTTTATTTACTTGCTTTGGCGTTATTGATTTTTTCCATACAAGACACAACAATACAGAGACCATTTCATCGAAATTGTAATAATGAGATCTCTAGATCTCTGCGACTGGCATAATATTTTCTATTTGAATACATAAATTGACAAAGAGAAAATTATATCAATTTCTTAGTTATGTTATTTGTTACCTATTTCTTAGTAATCAATTATTTTTCCATCACGTCCAATATCCTTGAAGCAATTGATTGGTTCACGTGCGACAGGAAAATAGATGTCGTATTGCTGTCATTACTACAGCGATATTATTATTTACGATTTATGGGACTTATTCCAAGGGATAACCTTCATGAAATATAAATTTAGTTAATTATATTTAATTAATTTCATAAATTGTGCAATCGTTATTTACAAAAGGTAGATAAACCAGAAGAATTACGAAGCAATATTAGAGACGTAGATTTAAAATAAGATCTTTTAATTTACCTTCCAGATTAATTTTAATGAACTACTTCCATTTTTTCCCAAAAGTTTGCAATTTTGCAAAATTTTTTAGAATCTATTGTAAAAATATATTTATCGAATTATCTAACAACCTTTACATTCAATTAATTTTAATGTGTGTATATATATACATATATAAATATATATATATATATATATATATATATATATATATATATATATATATATATATATATATGCATATATATGTGCACTGTTAGCATCAAGTCAATGTTGCACAGTTCCGAAAATATCTGAAAGTAAGCTCGCTTCAGCAACAATGGAGGTGCGCAAAGCGAATGTTACACTGAATTCCATCCACCCGCACCGGGATATCCTTACGTGCGTAATTTTACATAATTATTACCAGCGCATTGTTTTTTGCCCAAAATGCAACTGCGCTTGCAAATTTATATCTTTCTCTTCGCCTCGTAGTACTGCTCAGTACTTGTTACGCTTTTATAATAAAATTATTAGGTTAGATATTATGGTGATATAGACTCTGTACTGATCAAATATATTACATGTTAAATTTGGTAAATATTGCGATTGTTTGTTATAGGACGAATAATAACAAAAGCGATGAAATAATCTAAAATACCGAATCTCAATTTCAGGTTATAATATCTGAGGATCGTGGTATTGTCATGTTATTTCAACCCATTCAACTATAGATTATTGATATTTTTCTTGATGTTGCTAATATATTGTTTTGTCTCGATAAAATTATCGTTTGAATAAGACCTAACATTCTATACATATATTCACTTTTTCTGTCATCTCATTCTCTTCCGTTTTTTTAGATGAAGCGTTTAATAAATTTCTATGCTTTATTTATCTCTCCAGGATTCATGATATATTATATTAATTTTTGTGATTTTCTGAAAACAATTTACTGACGGAATTCTTTATTCAACCTTAAGGCTTATTTCTTTAATTTATAAACTTACAAATAACCGCAAAATTCTTGTTTGGTCCTCGCCACCAAATACATCATGAATTTCAATTCTGTCTTGCTGTTTGAGAAGAATATAGTTCATTTTATTCTAGGCTTTCTCGTCATAATATCGTTGAACATCCAGTAATTCAGATGCTACACAATGCAATGTTACTAATGAACGTTAGAAAAAACACAGTATCCAGTAAATATAAAAGTTAACAAACAGCTAGCTTTTGGACGAATTACTGTGATCATTTCTTAATTATTTTTCACTTCCGATTTTAGTAAAATCAATGCCGTCAAACTTTATGAAAATGGGTTTATGTCAGTCACCGAAAATTCCTGGAATATAACATATAAAGTATGATTGTTCGTGACGCTCGATAAACTAAAGAAACTATTTGACTCTATACTTAACTGAGTAACTGTTAATTTTGTTAGAAAGAACTGACTCGATCCTCAAATCTGTGATGTGATGTGCCTTCCCAAAAATAACTTGTGATCTAACTTTAATAAGTTCATTGAAACTAGTTATGGATGAATTAAATAAGCTAATATATATATATATATATATATATATATATATATATATATGTATATATATATATTTATATTTATATATATAAATATATATATATATATATATATATATCCCGAACAGTGGACGAAAGTTGTCCTTTTTTAGACATATGTCTAAAAAAGGACAACTAACAAACCATTATGTTATCGAGCAAACATTGAAAAGTCAACTCACTTTTAAAGAATACTTTCTAGATAAATTTTACCATATATTTGATCAATGCCGAATTTGCATTATTGTAATGTTTAATATAATAGTTTCTTTACAAAAGCATAATAAGTACTAAATATTATTAGGGGGCAGAGAAACTGATTTAAATTTAGGAGCACCTGTTACAAAATAATATACCTGACTCGCATTCATGCAATGCTACCGCATTTTATGCGTAATTATACACGTGTCTTAGTAAGGATATACCAGTGGGAGAGGAATACAGAGTACCATTGCACGCGCCCATTGTTAGTGAACCGGACATATTTTCTAATATCTGCGGATTTGTGCAACGTCGACTTGATGCTACTAGCATATCTACATTACGTATATAAATAGCGTATTAACATTACGTACATAAATTGTTTATTTGTATTACATTAATTTCAACGTAGCTTATGTAAAACGGTCGCAAAATTCCTTTTATCACAGGTCATACAGCTATAATGTTCTCTTATAGTTATTTAAATATAACAAATGTAGCTTTAAAAAAAATCTAAATTCTAAGTAAGATTTATTAATAAATTTTTATGGCCATACAGTTTACAATAGTCATAAAAATTAATTTATAAATCCTACTTAGAATTTTGATTTCTTTTAAAGCTACATTTTTTATATTCAACTTAAATATTATTCTAAAAATTTCTTATTCAATTTAATTCAGTGTTAAATTGGAAAATTTTCAGGAAAACCAAAAATGGTTCGTTATTTTTCCGGAAAGCAAATTAAAAGAGTTTATCCAAAATTTACATGTATTATATCATTACATAAGTCTTTCGGTTTATCCGGTTTTTGTACATGATTATTACTACTTATGAGTGATGATGACTATTGTAAATTAATCAATAATAATTCAATGAGAAAAGAAATTTTAAGAGCAACATAAGCTATTAGAAGATATCTGGAAATAAATCTCATAAATCATCAACTATCAAAATAATAACACCATTGTAGCAATGACTACACTATGACATTTACGTTCCTACTGGACACGAACCAGCCAATGACTTCTAAAACATTTGACGTGGTGGAAAAATATTTTATTACTAAGTAAAGTGGAATTTAATTTTTTTGTTTTGTAATATTTCCCGTATTCAATCATTTTCAATTTTAGTCATTTCATTTCTTAGACGAGAATTTTTTTTTCAATTCTGCACCGATAAAAAGTACTTTATAAAAAAGTGTTTCAATTTATTTGCAATCGTGTTGCATTTTCGGTTCATTCCATCAGACCTGCTAGCTTCGCAAAAAAAGTCTTTATGTATTATAAAAAATAGAGATAAAATAAGTGTAATAATAGCCAGCAAGCTGATATGTCATATACACATACTGATATGTATAGAAGCTGATATGTCATAACACTTCAAGCATTACAACGCCCGTTACGTTTTGAAATGGAAATTGTTACTAAATAAATCTTAACTATGTTTCAATCAATGAGACAGACTGATTCTTTTTAATCAATCCTTTCTACTTATAACCAGATTGCTCCTTCATACTTTATTCACAGTATTGTTTACTAAATATGGCTGAGATATAAAAGAAAAAAACCCATTCAATAATATATATATTCAGTTGTCTGGTGTGAAATATATGCAATACAAAACATGGATTCTAGCAATATTTTTTCTAGTTTGATTTTAATAAATTTCTAAATACTTTCCCTAGTTCAAGAAAGTAGCATACAGGCTTTATTTTTGATTCTTGTAGATACCAGGACTAAAAATTAATATTATGCAATTATGCAAATATTAATATTATGTAATTATTTGGTATGTAACGTACCTTAACAAAGTCAGCATCTCAAGGTACCTTAGTAAGTT
Source organism: Druceiella hillmani (assembly GCA_039881145.1). Classification (NCBI taxonomy): domain Eukaryota; kingdom Metazoa; phylum Arthropoda; class Insecta; order Lepidoptera; family Hepialidae; genus Druceiella; species Druceiella hillmani. The sequence continues at coordinate 7,289,975 of JAYKKI010000061.1, forward strand.
TTTTTTTATTAAAACTTATTTAATTTATTTGAAGTACCAAATTTTCATTCAATAACGTGTTGAAAAACACCTAACAAATACGTTTTAAAATGGGAAAACCTGTTGTAATTATGTATTTAAAATTTTAAATTAATCAATTTAATAAAGTCAAATTCCAATTCACTAAAGTAATTCCATTTTGGTACTTAACACAAGTTAATATATGGATAATAACACATTAGACTAGCTTTTATTTTCTTTAACTATTCATTTTTATTTCTATTCATATGTTTTAAGCCATATTTTACTGCGATATAATGAGAAGCTTTACATTCATACATATTCGTCATTTCATCGCCCATCTTTCAACCTTAGTTATAGCCGTCATAACTCTTCTGTAATTTTAGAGCCTCAATTTCATGACTGTATGTAAATATGTTGACACATTTGATTTTATGATAAATATTATATTGCATAATTTTGATAACCACTTTGTAAAAGAGGTCATTTAAAATATTATTTCTGCTTCTTTTAATTCCAATATAACATTTAAAAAAAATAAAAAGACATAAATATGAAATTATTATCTCTACAGTCTTTCCAAATTGGAACAAATTTTTACCTTATTTACGTTTTAAGCGAAGGGTACAATTACGGGATCAAAATCTGTTGCAGAATTTATTTGTGAATATATCCATATAATGATTTAAAGAGCTTTGCTAATAGCCCACCTGAAGATGTTATAATACAACGAAACCCAGGTCGTGGTAAAGGATTTTTGAAAAGTAGAAATAATACTACATCACGTAGTTTCATTTAATTGTGAACGCAATTTCCATTCTTTAAGCACATTCGGCCTTGTATTTCATGCGCAAAGAGCGGAAGAGCGGGACAGGCGGTGGGCGGCAGTAAAATAGACGACGTCCGCTTGCTGATTTATGCAACGAATTCGGACTCGAGTGTTTCCTGCTTCATTTTTGATCTCCTCTTCGCAATTGACCTATGTATATGTGTGTGTGTGTGTGTGTGCGTTCATATATATATATATATATATATATATATATATGTGTGTGTGTGTGTGTGTGTGTGTGTGTGTGTGTTTGTGTGTGGGTGTGTTTTATTGAAAAATCTAATTAATGAATACATTACAATGAATACGTAAGACTACAAGGTGGTCAATAGTGATTCATCTGCCACGCAAATAGCCGTAAGGCATGTTCCAAAATTTTCGCATTTGCTAATCTAAGGGGATTTAGTACCGCCGTTTTTTATTAAAGTGAGTATACATATACATACATACATGTAAACATACATACTAAGGCTGCATGTATTACAATACATAAATATCCATATATATATATATATATATATATATATATATATATATATATATATATATATACACACACAGATATATAAATACACACACAAACGTACACTCATACATAACATATAGCTATTTTGGAGTAAAAAAAACTTAAACTTTATATCAAACACAATCAAACTTTGTCCCAAACAATATCATATACCCTGGTATGTCACAAGATTTACCTGGTGATATCACAAGATTTTCCTTATCCCATCTGTGCTTGTCAAAGAGCCTGCGGGTCACGAATATTTTAAATAAGAGATCTGTTGAATATTTTATTTCTGTGAGGTTGGAAGTCAGCACCTTGTAAATTTATGATGCAAGAAATGAAGAATGTCTATGTCCGTAGGTAGTATTGGCATTCCTCAGCAGCACATCGCTACGGTGACGCGTTACTGACGACTTGCGATTTACAATACTTTTGTAAAAGGTAAATAGTATGGAACTAATCAATAATTTTCGGATGTCATCATGTCAAGTACCGGACAGTCCTTCAATAGGTGGGAAAACGATATGGTTTTATAATTGACTGTGCCTACGACTTCCTTTCTTTTAATTAGGAAAAAAAATGTTCACAATTAAATGAAACTACGTAATGTAGTATTATTTTTCTTTCTTTCTTTAAGTTCTGAAACTGAGAACTTAAAGAAAGTAGAAATAATACTACATCATGTAGTTTTATTTAATTGTGGATAGTGAATTTCTACAAAATTAACGCCAAATATATTCAATACAAAAAAATGTTTTTTCTCCTTTGCGTTGCTTCTGAGCATATACAAAATTTATCTTCCATCATAAGTTCATCAAAATTCATTCAGTAGATTTTGCGTGATACCTGATTTTGCGTGATAACAGACGAAAATTGTAAAAAAAGTTTTTCTTGCTGCTACTCCCATTCTGTACGTTAAATCATTCACTTTCTTTATGTATTTTTAATGTACAGAAATTACTCCCTTACAATTTTATTTTGTGTACGGATATCTCTGATCAAAGCTTTAGCGGATTATAGTATTGTGTATTTATACATGTGTATATATAAATATATATATATATATATATATATATATATATATATATATATATATATATATGTAGTACAGTCGATACCTATTATACGGTATCAAGTATTTGTCGACATTAAAAGAATTATCCTGAGTAACATTATTTAATTTTCAATCCTTACGCGGCTTATTCTCATGTCTCTAAACATTGAACAACTCGACTGTTAAGTATTTCACTTCTATACTGTTTACTTCATAAAATAATTATAAATGATTTAAGAAACTCTACAATAAAGTAAAACTATACTAAGTATATCATTTCAAATATGTATTAAATCAACAATGGAGGCAATGCAATGTTTATGAAGAGATCGATGTACTCTAATAGCATGCCAACAATTACCTTGGGATTTTTATATACCACTTCTTATTAAATAGCATTCATACTTTTATTCCTTGATTTGAAAATAATTCTAAATCTCATTAATTGCTAAAATATAAGTTTCGATAAAGAAAATAATAGACGATATTTAATTGATAAAATGAGGTTTCATTTAATTAGAACGAAATTTCATATTTCTACATTTTAATGAAAGCAAATTTATTGCTAAAAGTTCTTAATTTTTATGATTATACGTCGACACCCTTTTGCTATAACAACATGCGGTGGCCTGTACAAAGATAACAATATATAATAACAGTATATCAAAATTCAAGTAAACATTTGAAAAGAGAAAGGTAAGAAATGTTCAAAAACAATTCGGTCATAAATTAGATATTACGTGAGAAATATAGTTTATTATATATGGAAATATTAATATTATAATCTCGTTTAATAATCTGACACAATTTTAATAAAATGTTGTCCATACTGCTGGTCCAAAAGTAATTGAATAGATTTGGGTCAAAACTTTGATTTTGCTAATTTCTATTACGACAGCCAGAGGATCATGATTTTTATTTAGGTCAGATCCGGTAGTTATTGGCGAAAAGTCCATTATATATTATTGGTGATAATATCTTTCGCAACTTTAAGATTAACTATTTAACTTGGCGTATTTGTATGCATTAGTGCAACACACTCTATTCTCAATTGTTTAATTGCAACCTTCCCTGATATCGAATAAAATTATTAAATATATCTACGGTAATTATTTCAATACATGAATGCCCTAATCCCTGTGTGAGGTTACATGAAACTGTAATGAATAATATATGCATGAGATTACCAAACCATCATCGGGAACTTTCTCTATCTAATCATTCTTTCTTTTGCTTTGTTTCTTTGATTCAATAATTAAAACGAACTCTAAGATAATATTATGAAATTAAGTTTTCATTCCAGATATTAATTAGATTCTGAATAATTTACAATAGTTCTGCAGAGAGATGCACGTATCTACAATAATTTTTCTTGGTATTGTGATAGCTCTTTACGTATTCCTTCACTCCCATTAGCTTATTTTCAAAACTTCATTTGCTTTAATACGTCGTCTGTTCCTGCTACAGCTAGAATCTAGTTGGAAAAGTCTTTAGTTATTTTTGTCAACTTAATACGTGTTTATGGGACGCGTGTTTAAAATAAAATTTTACAGGATGGAATGATTGATTGATTGAAGCAGCACATGTGCTTTTTTGGTATTTGGAACATTGAACTGGTTAGTTTTTTGCCATCTACATTGCCTTATTTCTCTAATGGAACATTTATTAAAAATAAAACGAATTTTTGACTTAATAAATAGTAACAAAGTCATAAAACAGATATAATTTGAAAGATAAATTGATCTTTTATTTATGAATATTAAATACGACAATTTTAAGAATTATTTTGATACTTGGAATATGTCAAACGGGAAATACAATAAAGCGGCAATGTTACATAATATTAACAGATAGGTAATAAGAGTATCAATGAAACAACAGAGCATAAACTACTCAAATTAATCAATAAATGGTGCACTTGATGTTATATACGAGTAAGTAGATAAATATTAACCTAATATATTTTAAAGGGACACGATGGATCGAATAAAGATATTGCTCACATACATTTTTGTTTTTTTACGAATCCGGCCCAAATTTACTTAAACTAACTTAGAATACAAGTATTTTGTTATAAATATTTCGAGTATTTTGTTATCAAGAAACTAATTCTTTATTAAAATCTATCTTCGACCCAGAATAAGACGTATTCATTACTTTATTTTCTTTGTTGTCTTCTAATCAAACGGTAGTCCAACAAAGCTGGTAGTAGTGACCATTTTGAGAATAAAATAATTACTTTAAAATATGAACATAAGAGTATTAACAGATGTAAAAGTTAATAAATAAAATCAAAAAGCATCCGTTTGGCATTTATTTTAGGTGATAACCAGAAACTTAACGTATTATTTGAAACATTTATCTATTTTGATCTGATTAGATATCAATGCAATAAATATTATAGACTGATAAATAAAAAAGAAATAAACTATCAAGTATGAATATCATTTTCACTAAGAAAATATAATAAAGTGAATTTCCCTTCCGTATAAATATTGAAGAGAAAAGTTTATATAATTTATATTTTTTATAATCAATAAATCTTCATATGATACTGAGAAAAGTTATATATCTAATTGTTTATATTATTTCATTTTTAGAACACAAGTTCAAGTATTTCTTATTCCAAATAGTGCACTAAGATTGGGTGAAAGACTTACTAAATAGAAAGTTTAACAGAACTTGCCATCCAATTAGATCTCGATTCTTTTATCGGCGAAGCCAACCCATGCACTTATTATAAAACTTCTCTCTTTTTCACGTTTTTGTATTTGGTAGGATACTTTACATGGTTAGGCATAACTACCAAATTTAGAAATTTATGGTAAATTTGCTCTCATTTTGCAGTAAATTTTTGATAAATATTTTCCATAATTTTCATTCAAGAACTTCAGGAGATGGAACTTCAGGAATGGAAGGTTGATATAATACGTTCATAAATTATTGACAATATCTCTAGAACACTCTGATATAGAATTAATAAAAAAAACTCAAGCAGTGAACAAAAGGAAAAAAATGCAATTATTTCATGTACTCCTTCAACAGTTTCTATATTAATGCTTTCTTATACGAAAGTCAAGTAAAGTAAAGTTGTAATTTCCACGTCAAATGATTTATGAGAAAATTTTCAAGCAAATTTTTAGCAATTTTATTAACGTTACGTGAAGTTTTAAAGTAATAATTCTTTTTTTATTTTTATATGTCGCTCGTTCAATTAATTTCAAACTCGATACAAAAATGAAAAAAAGAAAATAACATTTTGTTTTCCGCCCTTTATTTGCACAATTTTTTAAATTTTTTCACTGATTTTATTGAGAGTAAACTATTAAAATATATGGGGAACGTTATATTTAATCGATGTGATATATTTAAAGTTTCTTCGACAAACAATTCTGAGGAAAACGGCGGCCATCGACAAATAGACGGAAAAATTACCATTTTTGTAAAGGTTTCCTTTTTTTATTTTGAGGTAAAAAAAAATTTTTTTTACCACTTTTTAATCTATCTTGCAACGCAATCCGTTAGCCTGTTTATACAGAAAACTTTCTTCCAAAACTGATTAGTTATTCCAAGTAAGGATTAAAGGAGGACTTATTTATATTCAAGTAGAATTAATCTGTTTTTAAGAGAATATCCAGAATAATAATGTCACCTGCAATCCTTATTCATAGCGTAATACTTTTTAAACTGGAATAAAAAACTCCTCGCGCGGGAAGCTCGTGACAGGTACGTGGAATAATTAACACCGGAAAACTCTGCCTGCCGTATGAAAAATTGGAATCATATATAGAAATAAAATAGAAAAAAATTAGCAATTCATGAAAAAATGTCAACCGCGATTTTATTCAGCTATCTGCTGTCATTTACTGTTCCGTGAAGATTCATTTAATTGTTATATAACACAAATAAAAGAGAAAGATAGAGTGGACGGTATTAATCACAGGTCTAAATTGGGTTTCCCCTTTCAGATTTGTTGACTGATTTTTATAAATTTTGGGACCTGGATTACGGTAAAAATGCTAACGAAATTCCATCAAGTCAGGATTTCTAGTTATTTAACATAGTTTTTTGCCGAAGGTACCTGGGCCTACCTACTCAAGAACTAATATTTTATTTTAATTGTTTCTTATTGAACAAAAAATACACTGAATGGTTGCAATAGATAATAGTGAATAAATTTGCATAAACAGTTTGTTAAATATAATATAATTAACTAAGTGACATACCTTTATTATTGGAAATAAAGTGGATATTAGGCCATTTGCTAAAGACATCATTTAACCATAATTAATGTAAATCGTCAAAAGAGGGTTAATAATAAGGGTAGATTAATAGATTTTTGTATAACTAACAACATCATTGTTTTTACAAAATCAGTATTTCCACGCAATTCGTAACGCTCACTTAAAAGATGTCATCGCAAAAGAGTTTAAAGTCGTCGTTTATAACATGTATTTCAGCCTAGCAATGGCTGACCAAGATAAATAATGATTCCCACATAAAGTCAGTGCGACATACGTTCGTGAGCTTCGAAAGTGCTCAAAAGGGCAGAACAATACCTTTGATTTACAAGCGCCTATGTTATGGAGATAATCTCAGAATCACACTGAATGCTGTTATTTTTGCTGTTGCGAAACTACAGGCTACAATTCCAAAACAAAAAAGGACTTGGTATATCCAACCGTGCAATCTCTAACGCAAGCGGTGCATCGCAAACCGAATATTGCACTACCATCACCTCCATATTTAGAATCAGTGCAAACTGAAGATATGAGCAATAATTTCAAAGAGGTATCTCAACCTGAAGCTCAATTTGAGCTAGTGGAACAAAATTATTTTCATAGTCAGAACTGAACGACTTAATGAAAGATCCATATCTGCCAAAAGATGCAGCTTCATGTCAACACCATCGGAAAGGAATATGCTTACTCTAGGCACCATACTTTCTTGGTATTGGAACAGAGAAAAAGACTTCGTACCACATTTTTCTGAAGATCGTGTACGCTTCACTGTTAATCGCCCATTCTGTACATTTGAAAAATGTGTTGGATAAAATAAAGTACGTACGACACGGTTGGATGGTCTGTGGAGATCTGAAAGTTATAAGTATACTGCTCGGTAAACAAAGTGGCTACACAAAATACCCTTGCTTCTCGAGTGAAATAGTCGATACAGAGGACAACATTGGACGAAGAATGAGTGGCCACCAAGAACTGAACTACTAAAAATGTTGTAAGAGAAAATTTAGTAATAAAAAATGCAGATTAATTTCACTTTGTTATTTCAAGATAAAACAAAAATTTAAATTAACTCCCGTCACATTACAGACACCTCCAATTCCAGGAACGTAATAGGTTTTAAATAAAAATGAAGAAAAACTACGTAGCCACCCTGCAACATGAATGTCGATTGTATGGATTTGCACTGGGAAAACTTGCTAACCACGTGAATTATACTGAAAATAATACTAAAGTATAAAACAAAAGAAAGAAATAGAAGAAAATGATGTAGTTTTTTATGTATTATCGTAGAAAAGAGTGATGTATTTGTTATAAATAGATTGTTTGTTGATTTTTCGTTAAAAATATATGCGAGTTCTTAAAAATAGCATGATATTTCGTAATAAATATTTGCAAATAAGCTTTATAATTTGTTTGTTACTTACATTAGTTAAGATACACTCTTCGAGAAAATGTGTTTTTAAATACTGAAATTTTCAAATAAGTACAGAATTTAACCAAACCCGAAAGTATTTATCAATTATATAGTTTACCACTACTATTTATAAAATAATTAAAATATTGTTAATGATATTTTAGAGACAAGTAAAAGAATTACTAGATAATTTTTTAATTGGCAGTAAGCAAAATGAAAATGAAATTTAGACTTCTTAAAAATATAAACTATGATTCTAAAAGACGTGATGCCTAGGCACTTATACTTCAATTTTGCTGAGACCTTAATTAATATCGGAAATCAAAATTTCTAAAGACACGTCTGTGTGAATTGTAACATTTGTCTGCTTTGAGTTGGGTTTAAATACCTGTACTTAAGATTGAGATTAAAATTTATACATTTCAGTAAATTGGTCAAAAAGTAACGTAATATTATCCAGATCAATTACAAAGTAAGTAGGATTAATATCTTATGAAATGTAAGTTCAAATTTGAAATCTCCGAATAAAACTATAAAACAGGTGGCAAAACTATAATGAATATATTTACTGTATGTAAATATTTTACAATTAGTTACTTCCGGAGACATTGATAGACGGTATGCTTTTCTGTAACAACAGGTTTGCTCAGAGCACACCTTTCATGGTTGCATCGATGTACTCTCTGTGTGACGCGTGTGAACTTGCTTTCTTTTCTATTTATCTGCTTGAATTTTTGTTATCTGCTATTGACACGTTATGCGATATGCCGAAGCGTGCGATATTCTGTAATATTAAGGATGGAGTAGCATTAAAGACGCGTTTTCATGACTAAAATTTATTGCCTGCCTTCTTCACATTTTATCCTACCCTAGTTTTTATTTAATATTTAAAAGAGGTGGTATATGTAAGCATATTCCTCGAGAGTAAAAGATATGTAAGCATATTGCGCGATATATTGTATCGGTTATCCCTGATTTCAACTTCATTTTTGTCTCCCTTGTTTACTGCGGACGTCTTTAAAGGTTCAATCAAACTTACCACTTGCAACTCATCACGTTACAGCCCACGTTATTACATAAGGCTTTCATGGTTTTTGATAAGTATATCAAAACCATCAGCAAACCTGGTAGTGTAAGTTTTCACTGTTTGCCTTAAAACTTAATCGTTAAACTAAGATTTTGAAGTCTGTTTTGCGGTAGAGCTATAAACAATTTGGGTGAAATAGGACCGTCTTGTTTTATTCCTCTTGCAAGCACGAAAGTACTAATTACAGTTTCGGCCTACTTTATATGGTTACTTTGCTTTTCGTTTATATGCTTTCGTACATATGCTATAGGCTTATATGTTTAGTATGGGGATTATAATAAATACTGGGAATGTTTTCGACTAATCTATTAATGAAATCTATTGTTAGCGGAAACGTGTATATATGATGTATTTTCGGTAGCTGTGCCCAAAACTAGTTTATTGCCTAATCTGTTCATTACATAGATCTACTAATAATCTTTTCAATAGAATACTTATTAATAATTTTTAAAGCGCAATAAACTTATCAACCAGTAGTTTGTTGTATCTAGCGGGTTAACTTTGTTGCATAGAAGCGTCATTATGAAAGTTTCGCATTCCTAAGGTAGGTATCAATACGCTATTATCCTTCAATTCAGCATAAAATAATTCTATTATTGCTGGGGTTATCGATTCTTTGACTACCTTTAGAACATTATTCGTTACATCTGACTTGACATTTTTAATAATTGATAGTTTTTGCGTTCAGTGAAAGATGGCACTTCTTCATCTCAATCGGACATATCAATTAATCTATCTATAGTAACGAGTATAGTGGAGCTTTTACTAAGTTCATATATAATTCCATAGCAATTTTAATTAAAACATTTCTTAAGCCACTTTCTTTTTCATTCTCAAGAGACATGATGCATTCTTTTGTATTCCACTGATATTTCTTCTCCTACTTAAGTTCTTCTCTAAAGACATCAAACTGGTGTCTTGTTTTAGTTTTATTTGTCTATTTTTTCATCTATGAAAAGGAGATATTGATGACTGCATCCCATTTTAATTTTCTCAAGAACATAGTCCAATCCTATTTGAAGGCCGTTATTTACAAAGCACTTCGCATAATTTTACCTCATTTTTTGGATTTTGTGGTTTGCTTCTGGAGGGTTTTGGTCTAGTACTCTTATGGCGACTATCCGTATTGTGAATCAATCAGTGTGTAAATTCGTCTCTGTCAGTATTTCTTTTCATTACATTTAACATTTGTGCAACCTGTGATTTATCTTATGCTTCCATGCTTTGACTATTTTTATCGTATCTGGAAGAGTATATAAATTTCTTCAAGGTTCTGTTTTTCCCTTTACGTTGGGCTAGACTCTTATCTCCAGAACCTTAACACTTCAGCTCCACGTCATAAAAGGTCTCTTAGTGTTTTCTTTTCTTGACTTGTTGTTTTCTTTTAATATTAAAATTTGTATTACATTATGTTTGTCGATTTTATTTTGACCGTTACCACTTTTTAGTTGCTTCTTTTATTGTTCCTATATATGTGTATATCTACTACTTTCTAAGTTAAGTTCTCATTAATATAGTTATAATAGTTCATGTCTTTAAGTTCATTTTATATTTATGACTTTATTTTTCTTATTTATTAAGTAAAATTCCACGCCTTTTTTCAATGTCCTTTGTATTGTGTCTATATCGCCTATTTTCTACTCTGGTAATTTCAAAAAACGCAATATTTTACCTTCTTATTTATCTCGCTAGTTCTTCGGTTCTTCTTTCCTGATATGTGATTACTTTATTCACTTCAATTCATATCTACTGAAGAGAGACAAATTTCATTAAGGTTATATATTACATTTTTTACATTTTTTAAAATCTGTTTGGCTAAAACGGTTTTAATTGTTTGGTAAATACTAACCAAAGTACTTTTTTTTATTTAAAATTACAATAATATTAAAGTTACGCATATTTCTTGTTAAAATTACGAAATAGTTTTTGGCGTGTCGTGTTTGAGTTTCTGCTTTTATCTTAATATTCCTTCTCTAACTGATGTCTGTTAATCGATTTATGGATCTGAAATTCTGGATCTAAAATATAGATGGTGATAATTGCTGAATCAAATAAAATAGTAACACTTGCATATATATACAATGTAGATATAATCAAGTGTTACTATTTTGTAAATAAAATGTTCATTACTTTTACATGTTACACATTTTTTTAATAACGATTGCATTGTTCCTGATGATTATTCTGGCGATGGATTACTATATTATATAACCAGTCTTGTGATTTATTCCGAACTATCCCAGCTTATACCCAAACCAAGATTATATTGACATTGGAATTCTTGATTAATATATTTGAATTTACAAGGTATGTATCAAAGATCAATTTGTATTGCATCCCATTTTTAGAATATCGACCAATCTTACAATGAATTCTATGAGTCTATTTCGCTGTGTTTTAGCAGCATGTAACATATTTTCACCCTTTCTTTATTTTATATCTGCTCACTTTATACTTTTCACTACGTTTTCTTATTTTATTCATATTTGTGTATTATTCGTATTGACTGTGACGCAATATCCACACTACTGTACAAAATTTCATTCTTAAGACCCCGTTTTACAGAATCTTAAGAATAAAATTTCGTACCGTTTTTTACCAAAATTTAGTTCATTTTTCTGCTAGCTCTTCTATGATTAATTTCAAGTAATTTAAGTTTTCTACGTACAAGATACTCATTAAAAATATTTATATCGCAATGATTGGACGATCAATTATACTTTTCGTAGCATAATGGAAAATATAATATACAAAAATACTTGCTTTTATAGGTTTACTAGAAGTAATATCGCTAACTGTAAGATTATTCGGGTATTATAAATATTTCTCCTTTCTATGAGACTTATTTTCAAAATGGAGACAAAAATTATATTAAACATTCATAATAATAATTATTGATACTGAAAATTCCTTCATTCCTCTAATAAATGTTAGAGAATATAATATTCAATTCTCCTAATGAAAAAAAAAAAAATATTCTCCTCACACAAAATTTTTATTTCGATTAACACAAAATTTATTTAATTTTGAAAGGCTTATCGAAAGGTAAAAATTCCATAACAACATCGAAACTAAATTTTAAAAGGATGCATGTTAATGAATTAACCTTGTTTCCGCAAAAATTGAAAAGTACAACCTTCGTCCACTAATATAGACGAAAAGAAAATGGTTTTCATTCACTTTATTGAATCCTCGTAGTTTATTAGATTGATAAATGAAAATCAAGTTTCTCTTTCACTTACACTACTTAAAGCGGAAACAAAATTATTTTAATTTTTCGCTGAACCCGCATTACATTTATAGCTGGTATATGTCTTAAATGAAAAAGGCCTAATGTATGAAAAGGCCTAGACGTAGTATTATTTACCCACACATGTTGCTAACATTTTCAAAATATTCATATATGAATTAATAAAGGACGTGATTTTTTTTATTTTCTATATTATGTGGGATATTATTTCAAAGAATACATATTTTATGAGAAATACAAATTTTGTTTCGTAATTTATATTGTGTATCTAAAAAAATATTCCAAAAACTTATAAGAATGTAGCACGGTCTCCCCTTATTTCCAAAACTACTGAGTTAAAAATCATGAATATGACAGCATTGGTAAAATCTGACTAACGAACTCTCGTAGCGCGAGTTCGACACATACATGAAAGGTTATAAGTACAGCTTAGGAATGACTTTTACAACATAAGTTATTTAATGGCGATAATAAACTTGAAGTGACTTTATTATAAACTGTAATATAGAATATAAACTTTCAGATCAGTATCTTGCCTCAATTGGTATAACTTTTCTCTCCTTTCAAATAGTCTTCTAAGTAAATCGGATATATCAAAGTCTTAAAATTGTTTTACATATAACCATGTTCCTCGAGGAGGAATAAGTTAACTTTTAAAGATATGAATAATTACGTCATCTAACGAACAACTCAACTTTCGTTTTCATCAATGTGTTAGCGTGGAAAAAATAATCTAGAACTCTAGAAACTCTAACATGTTTGCTTATATCAGTGTTTTGACGCAGAATGTTCAAACTAAGTGAATATTTCCATCTTAGAATTCGTAAGATCTCAACGGGTTCAGTTTATCTGATTGAAAGCTTTTACATTATTTGAAAAAGTACAACTGTATATACTTTGAAAAGCCACTATCAGCTATAAAAATTCCTAAGTTACGGAAAAAAAATCATAATAAGTAATTGCTTCCGCTTTTGCAGAAATGATATTTGGAATAAATTCGGTCACGTCGTTATTTTTAGACTGGGGTAAAGTTTCATTTAGAACTTACAAAATTTCGTTGTTATTTTTATTAAATAACAATGACATTTTGTAAGTTCAAAAGTGTTATAGTTTAGTTAACCACTAGCAAGAAAATTAACAAAATTAATTTAAAAATAAACGAGTTTTGAGAGCCTAAATTTATTATTAGGGACAGAATGAGAATATGAATCACCACGTTTCATTCGCATTCATAGAACTCTATTATCACTATTAAAATAGACATCATAATTTAGGATCGCTCTTCTTATCTAAACGTTAAGTGTAATCATTTCGCTCGACGTCAACTCGTACCTCGAATAATGATTAATAAAATATATATGTCATTCAAATACCCTGTTGTCAGTGTGTACTGTCAATTAATTATTTAAGATAATGTTCTTTCCTGACTTTTGTCTTTATCGTTGTCGTTTGATCTATTTCAAATTGTTTCAAGCGGAAAACATGCCACGTATCTATGCTCCGCAATTCATCGCCACAACTTTTAAATGTTATGTTTATTTCTTTTTCAGTTTTGAATCTTACTACGCCTTCGACTATTATAATTTTCTGGCCCTAATGAAATTAAACACCTGCAAGAATTTTATTAATTGTGTAATTTGACCATAATTATTATAATTTAAATTCCAATCAATCGTTATTTAAATGAATCGTGTAAGATTCTGCTTAAAGTTTTATATTATTTACATATAATATAACATTTAATATTATATATATATATATATATATATATATATATATATATATATATATATATATATATATATGTATATATAATATTATTTGTATATGGTATTTTACTATTACTAAAGCATTTTCACTTATCCTACTGTAAGATTTACGGCTTTAAAATCGAGATCATAAAATACGTGGAAGATTAACGGTTCAGTAATAATGTATAGTTTCATCTTATACTTGTTGCGCTTGAATTGACTTTTGTTCCTTTTTATAGTTTTTTGAAGTTTTACCTTAAATATTTGCTCATTCATCTACACTTAATAATAAGTTAACAAAGTGACGAATATCTTTGGAAAGTATTTTCAAGTTTTTGTTTAGTCGATGTACGTGACAACAAATTACTTTCCGCATACTTCCTTCAAATTGATCAAAATCAATTGATCAGAAGTTTGAGCAATAAATTGATCAGAAGCTGAGTCTGAAGGAATCACGTGAACAGTGCTAAAGTACCGTGGCTATATTTGTTTCTGTCAGAGTATTCAAGTAGCCTCCCTTGTTTCACTTTTATTGAAATCATCTTTTTGTAATGAAAAACCCTTTGCTTGCCAAATTATCTATAAAAACAAGTGAAGAATATAAAAGTAACAATTAAAATGTTTGCCTACATTTAATATAAGATTTCTTGAAATCTTATATTAAATGTAGACAAACATTTTAATTGTTACTTTTATATAGAGTCAACAAAAATAATTTAGCCCATTTGTATTCATAATAATTTGATTAAGGATAAGATGTAGAGAGAATATTTGTCGGTGTATCAGATATAGAATTCCATGAAATTATTTACTTTTTTTTATCACGGTATACTAAATTTATTTACCCACTGGTTTAATATGAAAATTAAAGTGGAGATTTGTAAGTGGAAGTGATGGTAGAATTTCATTTGTTAAACATTTATTCGTAAAAACAAGTTACTTCTCCGTTCGAAATAAAGATATAAACATATTAGTAAACTTAGTCGCTTCGTGAAAACATTGGCACGTATAGCAGATGCCGCCTCTATATATTGCGTGTGGAAAATTTTAATAATATTGCCGCAAACCAGGAAAATTTTTAATAAAGTTGTAGCAGGAAAATAAACACGGCGGCTTGAAATTCTTAAACGTTTTACATATTGCTTTGTAAATATAGAGGTATGTATTTAATATACAATATTCTACGGTCGGTGCTTCCGTTGATTTCATATGTTTACATATCTTTTTTCTTGATAGCCTAATAATAGAAAATGCGTTGCTATCAAGTCGACAAGTGAAGGTACTTAAAGAGTCGATCCATTGTTTTGTGATATTCTTGAAATAAAAATAATGTATAAAAAACTTGTTACCAATTGTATTTCACCATATACATAGTTAGATTTCATGATTTAAGTAAATATTTTTAAAACACAAGTCAACAAGGTGAATATATATATATATATATATATATATATATATATATATATATATATATATATATATATATATATATATTATGTGTTTTAAAAATACATCTCATGTATTCCACTAACCAAATAATTTCTAATAATAATAGAACACAAATATGAAGTAATTTTTAACGTTGATATATCGTTTTCATCATAATATTTTTTTACGTAATTGTGATTCGTGTTGAGCTATCAATAGGATTTTCAAATATTTATATAATTTATTCTTTAATGATTATTAGAAAAAAAACGTTAATTTTAATTACTATAGCGTAATCATAGAAAGATTACTACAATAATAATCGGTTTATGGTTTATTATTAAACTTCGGCGCAATAATTTTCACTGTCACATGATATTAACTTTGATAACATATTTGGAACTATTTGGATATTACTATGTCAAATAAAATTTTTCAAGAATCTAAATTCATTATACATGATTAGGCTAAATCTATTTAATTGGTAATATAATTATTCTAACGTTACTTCCCGAATAATTTATATATCTTATTTGGCGCAGTCTAAGAAGTTATGCTTAATCTATCCACTCAAACTACCACTCAAGCTACTTTTAAAATTTTCATAAACTATTGATGATGTAACAGCAACGTATTTTTTTCAAAAATTTAAAGAAATAATCTTTTCACATTATATGTTGTGAAAAAACATATACAAAAATATTTCCTTGGAAGAAAATACGGATAATTTAGTTGTCCCCCACAAAATTACACAATTTTTGTCATAACATTAACGATTCCAGAGACATTTGTATTGTTCTTGAGTAATAAAAGTCGAAGTAAACTTGTGTCAGTTTATTATAATTTATAAAAAAAAATGACAAATGACATGTTAGTTAACCGAATAACGACACTAGCCTTGCATGACCCTGTGGCCTTCTTTCCTACATTTTGCAAAATATCAGTTAATATTCATTTAAAAGGAATCATTACGCAGTATATATTAATTTGGCTTATTTTTATAACTTATTTCTTTTATTTATGATAGTTGGTTTTACAAGACGACTTGACTTACTTACGTAGTCAGTACTGATCTTCTTGAATCCTGAGCTTTCCCTTCCTTCACATTTCTGTCATTTTTAACTTTTGCTGTGAATGGTCTGATTGCATGAACTTAATATAATAATTATAACCATTATTGCTACGATCGAGGTAGAAATGGGCTCTTCATCCTGAATTTGAAATATCTTCTCTACTAAACACCATTTCAATGGTTAATAATATATAACCATAAGAATTTTAATATTCCATGTATTTTAGTATTACTAGAGCTAGTTTTAAATTACTTGACAAATTTTAGGATAAAAAAATCTTTGAATTTTATTCTGTGGACCCCAAAAAGTTTTAAATTATTAATGAACTTTGTATTTTCTGCACCTTCAACATTCATAATAAAATTTTAATTTAATGAAACATTTTGTTATTATTTATAAATCGACATAATTCCGTACTACGGTTCTCATTCACAGATAAATAAAAATAGATAAATTTGTACGATAACAAAAATAAGACGGAAATAAGCATATATTGTCGTTTAAATGTATGCTTTGTAAAAGTAAAATCATACATCCTACCTAGCTGATAAATTATGCATAGTGTTATAACAAAGGCACACTAGTGGCTCGTAATCAATATGAACTGTTGCATTTTATAAATTGAATAGGAAAGAATTATTTCTTAATTTGAGCGCAACTTTGTATAGATTAAAGTTCAAGATATAGACGATTGCGCACTTATTTTGCCTAATGATTGTACAGATAGCTTACTTACAAGAGTTTACTGAAACAATAATTATATATCAGTTTAGGGAAACAATAAGTGATAAATTAGCATCATATTAAATCATATAAAAGTAGGAGCTACATCTTTACAATGTGTTTGTACGTATCGCAGTTCTGACATCATCCGTTTGTTATTTATTTATAAAAGGGGAGACTTATTTTAATTTATCGTGCACTAATCGAATGGGGGAAGTAAAGGTTCCTATATTTTCGGGTTTATTACAAAAAAATAAATCAATTAGACTAATTTTTATATATTAACGTAATTTACATCACACCGAACAGTACTATTACACAAGGTGCCAATACATTCCTAATAAAATTTGTTTATAAAAAAGATATTAAATTGAAAATTCTAATTAGATACCTCACTTTGTTTAATTTATGAGGCTATCAGATTATACAGAAAGACGTCTCATATAGTAAGATATAATATAGAGAATATTTTATAACGAACAATCCTAGTCGTTTTGTTTGCTGAGAATTATTTTAGAAATGTTTATTCTATATATATACTAAGGATGCAGGGTGCCGTATGATTCAGCAGTGACATTGTCGTGCAACAATTTGTTGGAATGCAAATTTCGAAACGAAATACATTTGATGATATAAATACAGGTTTATCAAAACAACAAATGAAAAAAAAATAAATTCTGCAGCCTGTCTCAGTCCCCTACTGTACATAGGCATCCTTAATAAGTACATCATTGTTATATTTATCCATAATCGCCATGCTGGGCTGATAATTTGGTAATCATGATACATAGCTTCTCACATCAGTATCACTGTTGTTCGTCACCGGTATATGGCAATTCACCAACTCGTTTATGAACACTACTTCAGTCCCGTTTGACGAGCTGCTGGAAATCGTAGCCAGGATCTTGTAGTGGACCGTCTTGTAGTCGATGTCCGAATAAATTTTACTTTCTTCCATAATTATATTACGAGAGAAAATTACGGCCTTTTGACGGCCCAGCATATCGCATGGTCCTAGATTCAATTTCCGGCAGGTTATCGAGTGGAGCTGAAGTGATATTTGTAATCACAGAGCTAAAATATCACATATCAATGATAGACAGGAGCCCCACTATTGCAATATACTAAGCTGTCCGTGATGATTACGGGCCAGCAGTGCCAGAAGTGGGCGGAGACGATATTAAGGGGTGATTCGTTTGGTTAGTGCGTTCTGAAATGTTAGGTTAAATTATATATATATATATATATATATATATATATATACACTCTTTTGCATAAAAAACGGGCGGTATTTATTTTGTCATATTTTTAACAAAATATTATTTATTAAGAGGTTGTATTAATTGTATGTGTCTCGGCAGTATAATGTGAGCCGTGCCACCGTCTAAAGAACCTGGCAACGATACCAAGAAACGAGCTCCGTCAATAGAAGGCCCGTTTCTGGAAGAAAACGGTGCACTGAGCCACGGACCGACCGCTTCATAGTCAGTCAAGCGCTACGAAATCGTCAAGTTACGTACGTAGATGTCAAACAGAACCTCGAGGACGTCAGAGGTATACGAGTAAGCCTATGGACAGTCAGAAGAAGACTTCAGGTCGTCAATATAGTATATAGCTATCGCCCAGCTCGGGGCCCTACATTGCTCCGTGAGCATCGAGTTGCCAGAATGAGATTCGCTGAAAATTTTTCGTCATGGACTCAACAAGACTGGAATAGTGTTTTATTCTCCGATGAAGCTAGTATATCGATTAATGGTGAGGATCAACATCGGCGAGTCTTACAAAGACCTGGAGAATGCTTAGCAGAAGTGTGCTTTGAGGA
This sequence comes from Druceiella hillmani, assembly GCA_039881145.1. Lineage (NCBI taxonomy): Eukaryota > Metazoa > Arthropoda > Insecta > Lepidoptera > Hepialidae > Druceiella > Druceiella hillmani. Next base: position 7,309,155 of record JAYKKI010000061.1, read on the forward strand.
AATAACCCATTACGGTGGAGGCTCCGTAATGTTTTGGGCTGGTATTAACTCAGATGACCTTACTGAGTTAGTTTTCATTGAAAATGACACACTTAATGCGCAAAGGCACATAACAAAGGTTCTTATTTCTCATGCCTAGCCCGCATTAACAGCAGTTGGAGGCGGGTCCATTTTTATAGACGACAACGCTCGCGCCCACCGCTCTAGAGACGTTGATGCGTACATGCAGGAGGCCGGAATTCGTCGGTTAGACTGGCCAGCTAGAAGTCCCGACCTCAATCCCATAGAACATATATGGGATAATCTCAAACGATGCGTCAGAGCCGTAAAAGCAGCTCCAGAAAACATTCAGGCCCTTAAAAATGTGATCGTCGCTGAATGGGAACGTATTCCTCAGGAAATGATAAAAAACGTCGTCGAAAGCATGCCTAGCAGATTAATCGTATTGTTTTTAGCTAGATGAGGCCATATTCGTGAATAAATTTACAAATTTTATGTTAAAATAATAAAAAATATTCAGAAATAAACTTTAGCCATTTTTAATGTACCAGTAAGAAAACGCTCGTTTGTGGACTTTACATCGTTTTTTTTTATTTATTCGAATTTTTAATGATTGAAGTAGGCAAAAACGATATCTCAATAATAAATAACAATATTCTCATCATATCGACTTATAAAATGCATCAATAATAATAAAATAACTCGGATACGGTTTATTCCTATAAGTGCCGGTTTTTTTTGCAAGAGTTTATATATATATATATAGATATATATATATATATATATATATATATATATATATATATATATATATATATACATTTATAAAGGACCGAATGCTTTCTCGAGTGACCTTAGAGCAAATTTTATTCTCCATCGCCTCTTCCTAGAACCTGAGTTGTGATACAAGTATTCGTTTTAAAACAAGGTACCAAGCCGCCGAGAGCAAGCGAATTTAATAAAATCGACGAATTTAGTAAATTAAATCGCTTAGCTGATCCAAATATCATGGCCGCTAAATTCCAGTCTAGGATCATCATCAAAACTGGGGAGGGAAGGGCAGCTTGAGTATGGTTCATCCGAACCCACCAAAAAGAACTCCTAGTTAGGTGAAGCCTTGAAAGTTCTGCAGAGATTACACAAAAAAATGTACGCACTTACCAGTGCCTCAAGATGACTTAGGATGTAGTGGAGGCTCAGTCAATGACCTTAGTTGACATCCTATATAACTATAATAAAGAGGTAAATAGGGCTCGGCGTTCCCCTTTTTGCGAGTTTGTCTCCAAGGTAGGAAATTCGGATCCTCTGGGAGCTGAACCCCTTAAAACCTTTAGTTTTAATGCACTTAAAAAACCGATGGGAGATACACCGGACAAATAAAATTATAGACTACCTTTTGGCGCTGTTAGTAAAATTCCACTAAGTAGTCATAATCTGGAGCTACGCCATTTCGAGCGAGACGACATCGTAAAGAACCATGACTCTAGGCATTGACAAAACCAAAAATAAAATAGGGCAGTTTGGAGCGCAACGACCCTTAAGATACTATTTATTTTGACCGTTGCATGTGCAAGCCTGACTGCACAAGGATCAAAATGGGAAGGCTTAAAGTCATACCGAAAGGTGACGAAAATTATCTAGCGATCCAAATTTTTATAGACCCATCACGCTTCTTCCCGTCTCCTGGAAGTTGCTCAAGCGATTTATAATGGCACGGTTTGGGGCACAACTATCTCTTTTACAGGGCTTCTCAAACCAATACCGTTTTTCATTCTCGTTCAGCATTCACGTCAGATGCGATCTCTGCTTCTTTATCCAGGGTAGACGCGTATAGATAAGTACGTTCTTGGTGTTTTCATGATCATCTCTGCCACCTTTGATAATGCCTGGTGGCCAGCAATTTTGATCACATTAGAGTCACATAGACCATCAGCGGACCTCCGCCAGTTAATTAGGGATTACTTCAGCGATTATATTGTTAATCTGCAGGACGTATATGTAGAATTCAAAAAATATTGACAAAGGGCTGCCCGCAGAATTGGGTCCTCGGACCGGTTCTGTAGAATGTGACATTCGATTGGATCCTCGCAATAACTTTTTAGGGATGCAGAACCATTGCTTACGCAAATGATATACTTTTTGGAGGTATAGACCCAAACTACAGACTCTCTTGCCAGAATATATGACTGGAGCAATAAGAATATTCTTAGTCTTGCCAAATAAAAGTCCGAGTCTTCCCTCTTCAAGGACAGGCTAGCGAGGAGGCCATATGTGGTGATGGTGTGCCGGACTTACGTACCTGGTATGATTTTCGACTCATTGCGAAGTTTTATGCCACGGCGGTGCATAGAATTTCCTTCCATACCATGGCCCGGCATACCGGTGCTGGCTTGGCGCTAAATATTGTTAAGCACCGGGACTTAGTTGGATGTGGACGGACCTTTAAAATTCCTCAAAGATCGATCCACATTCGTTGGCCGAAAGTGTTCTAAAAAATGGAGGCCCTAAATAGTTCATTGAGTATATACAGCATATAACCTAACCTAGGAGGAAGCTCCTGATTGTACATACGGCACACTTTTAGGAGGTCTAATTATAATAAATGAATTCCAAGGTCGGGTAATCAAATGCAAGAAACAGAACCTTCAAGTATATCCGTCTGTGTGTCTTTCCTGTCTGTCACATCATTTTAATTTCTGTAACTCTTGAATTATGTACAAGATATTTTACAACTATGTACTTCATATGGACCTCTCAATTCCTAGAAAATCTAATTTTTTTTAAAATGTACCTTCTTATAAATGTAATGGGGAGAGAGAAATTATTGCTTAACACAATTTTATTAATTCAACCTGCTAACTAACTCACTAACTGTGTGCTGTAATTTATGGAACTAAATTTGGTGCACTTCTTATTATTGTATGATAATGAAACTTGACAGTTGTGTAAGTTTTGATGTAAATATAATAAAATGGTACTACTGAACTCATTCAATGGAATAGAACAGAAAATTAGGTACTGAACTCGATAACATAACATTGTATCCTAACCGTATTTGGGCTTGAAGTGTTGTATCTTCGTAAAACTTGGCAGTTTTATATAGTCCTGATGATACCACCATAAAATAATACCATTACACTCATTGAATGAAATAGAACGAGAAGACAGACACTGAATTTGATAATGCAACAACGTGTCCTAACCGTTTTTGGTCTTCTCATTATTGTATTATCATGAAACTTGGAAAATATGTGTGTTTCTGATAACAACACGGTAAAATGGTACAATTGAATTGTTATAATGAAATAAAACCGGAAGTTAACATTGAGCTTGATGAGAATGACGTATGCTAACTATTTTTGGGATTCTAATTATTGTATGCGCTTTGAGTATTGGCAAACATACGAAACTCGAAGTTAAGTAAAATCACTTGGTCAACTTCAGATCAAAGAATTGGTTTATTTCAATTATACTAGAAAGACAATCTGATGGAAAGGATGCCCGCAGACATAGAATCAAAAAGCGATACTTCAACCTAGTCAACAATGTTGCTCTCTTAATTTGAATTCCTAAAATTTGTTTAAATAAAGTGCTAATATTTATAAAAGTAGATTAAAAAACTAAAAAAGTTGAATTGAAAAGAAAAACTAAGAAAAGTAGATTAAAAAACTAAGAAAGACACTCTTTCATAAATACTGCACTAAAAATCCTAAAATATTTATTGAACCCGTTTTCTCTATCTAATCTGTAAGAACTTTAAGCCGTGTTTGTTTTTGAATATAATATATGAGTTTAAAAGCATGGGGTGCTTTTTCTAAAAAAAAACTGTTTTGCAAATTAATATTATATGAATGAAAATGCTTAATATTTCAAAACAAAGTGACTCACGCTATTACACCACAATAATGTCCTTCTCTACTCTAGTAGTCAGAAAAAAACGGCCCGGTAATTATTTACTGCTTCTTAGTGCAGCATTTATGAAAGCGCATTTCTTTTTGTTTTTTAATATATGAATTTTTCAACACGTTTCCTTGATCAGACTACTATGGGATAATTCTTTTAAAATAATATTGAGGTGCTATTTGCCAGAGAGATTCAATTTGTTGCACATTGATATCATCGTCTGAGTATCTTCTTGCGAAACTGTTTGCACGTAAGCCTAAAATGACTGGATGGATGGACAGCACAAGGTTTTAAGAGATCTTTGTTCCCCTAAGGAATTTTAAAGTATGTGTTTTATTGGCCAAAAATTAAATAATACTCTAACAATGATATATATATATATTGTTTATTATATGGTATTTTTATATTAAAAGAATATTTATAATCTCCATTTGTAATGCTTTTAATGTAATTTAAATTAAAATAATTAATTTCCAACAACCCCTTCTTGTTTTTCTGTATTTTTATATTAAAAGAATATTTATAATCTCCATTTGTAATGCTTTTAATGTAATTTAAATTAAAATAATTAATTTCCAACAATCCCTTCTTGTTTTTCTGTATTTTTATATTAAAAGAATATTTATAATCTCCATTTGTAATGCTTTTAATGTAATTTAAATTAAAATAATTAATTTCCAACAATCCCTTCTTGTTTTTCGTCACATCTTCTTTACCAAAGTATGCATGTGTTGAAGTGGCTTACAAGGGAAGCTAGCCAGCTACTTTCACTTTTCGGGCGAACATACAAATCAAACGCGTGCAATTTAATTCTATAAGAAACTGATATTAATTACTCCATTAAAATGATCAAATTCAAATGGCAAAAGTTATTTGCAATTATATCTATTATGTCATTTCACAGCTTTAAACTATTAGAGAATAAAACAATCCCTGTATTGTTTTATCCCGATTAGCGCAAATAATTAGGGCATCACATATATACATAATTACATTATTATTGGAATGATCGGCCCTAAAAATATAGTTTTTCAGCAATTTAAGCGAGGAAGAGTAGGAAGAGTTAATTTAATAATCAATAGATAGTGAAAAATTCATTGGTTTAATTTTCATTTAATTTACAATTTATTACGATATCCATTAATATATATGTACATGCACTTTTGTTTTATTTTTGATTATTGAAAATTATGACTTGAAAATCGGCAAGAATTAATTGGCAGGAACTTTAAAAAAATAAATAAAATAAAAATATATTTCAAATTCGTGAAAATAAAATAAAAATATATATTTCACACAAGAAATAATTATACATATATACAAATGATATATACGTATTATTTTGTACAATAATCATCATATATATATATATATATATATATATATATATATATATATATATATATTAATATGCTAAGGTTTTAAGATGTTACTCTCCCTTTTTAGAAAAAACCTCACAACTAATCCACATAAATTATATATCATTTTATAGATAATTGCTTGCTCTACCGGCATCCACAACTAAAAAATTTATTATTGCTATTGTTTTTGCAAATTAATTAATAATTAAAATTATATACACAAAACAGCAATGCTGCCATCTAACGGCTCAACGTCAATATGATTGACGGTCGGTAAAATTTTTGTTTAATTTCAAATCCACTCACGTATAAATAAAGTGGCGCTTTAGCTCAATGCTTTTGATACTTGCGCCTCTATATGTCAATTTTAGTAAAATATTTGTTTGATCTGTCATCTGAGCTTCATAATGGAATAAATAATAATGCGAAGACTTCGCACGGGTCACGCTAGTCTTTATTATATCACTAATAAAGGAGAGGTGTGCCAGAGGACACATGAAAGAAGAAGAAATCTACAAAGTCTTATGCATATTCCACAAACTACATATATTTTGAGGGAAGTCACAACATGTGAACAAATAT
>JAYKKI010000061.1:7320000-7352500 GCA_039881145.1 Druceiella hillmani
GCTACCAGACTCGAGGTGGGTAAATTGGATTGCTAGATTGGGCTGATAACCTGGGCTGCTAGTTTGGTTTGGGTTCCTAGATCGAGTTACTAGGTTAGGGTCGGCTGCAATGCTAGTTTGACTACAGGACCGCTAGACTGGTCTGCAAAGCGGGGTTCCTAGTTACAGAACGATCGGTAAAGAATTGCTGCTACATTGCAACACTGCCTAACGGCCCAACCGGCTATTAGGTAGTGTTGCTAGACTAGGCTGGATTGCTAAGTTAGGCCCAGAGGTTCAGATAGCTGCTAGATTTTGCTGCTAAGTGGGGCTGCTAGGCTGGCCTGACAGACTTTGGCTGTCATGCTGGGTTACTAGGCAGGGTTGTTTTAGCTTAGTTTACTATACTTGGCTGTTCAATTGGGCTCCCAAACTGAGCCACCTCGTTGGGCTGATGAGTTGGGCTTCTAAGCTGGTCTAACAGACTTTGCCATAAGGTTGGGCTTTTAGGATAGGCTGCTTGATTGAGCTATTAAGCTAGGATGCTAAGTTGTGCTGCTAGGTTAGGGTCGTAGGTTGGGTTGGGTTACTAGGCTAGGCCACTTAAAATTTATAGCCTTCCAAGCAAGATAAGAAAGATATCATTTATTGAAGGCTGCTTTGTCGAATGATAGTATTAAAAATTAGTCGAAATGCAAAATAGCTCACTTCGTAGAACGAATGGCGTTCTACACACTAAATGTTATTGAATCGCATCCAAAAACTTGGCTCATGTTCAACTAGGATTCCATTATTACTTGAAACTCATACAGCAAGAGAAGTGCTGGGCAATTTTCAAAAGGAAAAAAAAGTATGTAACTAACCTGAAACTTCCCGTGGCTAATAAGAATGGTGTTACGAATACCTGCCAAATCCTCACTACGGGGTCTCCTAACATATTAAGGCACTTATAAATATTTAAGGAAACGTAGTATTTCCATTAAACTATTTATAACATTCTCTTCGTAGGTTACGGATAGAAAGCAATACGTTCGAGTGGGTAATTTTATATATGAAATCTACTTTGCACGATCGGGAGAGAGCCAGGGTTCAAATTTCGGCCCTCTACTTTTCACTAGTCTGGTAAATAAAATTGTTGCGCGATAAAGACTGCACCTTGTTTGTTATTTGTTGACGATATGAAACATTTTACATTCGTCAAGGATACAGCAGACTGCGAACGGTTGCAGCGTGACATCAGCATCGCCGTTGAGTTGAGCGCAGCAAGCGGCTTACGACTTAACGCAAACAAATATTCAATAGTAAGTTATAACCGAGTACGTGCTCCTGTTAAATAAAAATCACTGCATCGGAATCCCACTGCATCGTCTGTATGAGGTCGTTAATTTGAAAGTCAGATTTGATTCGCGATTAGCCTTTCATGGGCATATGGCGGATGTAACAAAAAAATAATTTCGGAAACTTGAATTCGTGTTAAGTAATCCAAAACTGTTCAATCTATGTCATCAATTCGTCTACTGTACACTTCGTTGATGCAGAGCTGATTAGTATCTTGCTTCATCATTTGGAAACCACACGAAGCCAAGTACAGATTGATAATTGAACACGTACAGAAAATGTTCCCTGACATGTGTATATGAGACCGTATGGTTAGTTCTCCTTTTTATTTCCTACCGATTTTCTCTTGAGTATGCTAGGTTTCCATTCCTTGCAACCCAGAAAAGATTTTGTGCCTATGAATTTTATCTTTTAGCTATTAAAAGGAAAAATGCTATGCCCTGTATTATTAAGAATACTTTCATTCTTCGTACCTGACAATTCCCTGCGTTTACGCAATCATAACATGTTTGCTATACCACCCTTTACAACCAATTACATCGGAAATCTCCAGTTTCCCGCGGTATTTAATTTCCCAACCATCTGAACATGTGGCGCACCAGAGTGTGATTTGTTTATGATTATTATTTTGTATGCATGTTTATACATTACCTGGTTCATTAAACTATCAATTGCTTATCGCTTGTAATAATTCAAGTTTCTATGCTCGTGTATTTTATTTTTTTATAAAAATTCTAGCTTTTCACCCGCGGTTTCGCTCGCGTAGACGATTCATTTTTTACACTTCAATCAAGTTTTTAACTTTAAGTGGTTCTACCCACACGAAAAATTAGGGCGTGGTGATAGTTTCGAGTTGAGAAAACACATGAAACAAATACGATCTCGCTCGAACTGTTACAAATTATCATAAAAATATTTTTCCCATACAAAATTTGCCACAATTTTTTACCCCCTTAGGAATCGTTTCATTATTTATATTGAAGAGCATTAATACCAAGTTTTAAGTAAAATTGTTATAAAAATATTTTCCCTTACGGAATTAGCCATGCCTAAGAACGTTGAATATTGAAAAATGCTTAAATACGTATTTCTTTATTTCTGCTGGAGAGAATTAATACCAAGTTTTTATTAAAAATTACTATAAAAATATTTGTCCCATATAAATTTAGCCAGCCCTTTTCTCTTCCTTAGGGGCTGAATATCGTAAAATGCTGAAACGCACTTTCCATTATTTTTATTGAAGAACAATTATACCAACAAATATAAATAATACCAACTAGTAAAAATATATAACACAAATATTTTTTCCATACAAATTTAGCCACCACTTTTCACTCCATTAAAAGTTGCATCTCAAAAAATGCTCAAATGCATATTTTGTTATTTGTATTGATGAGTATCAATACCAAGTTTTAAGTAAAAGTTACCATAACATTATTTTACCCGTACAAAATTACTCACCCCTTTTCATCCTCTTAGAGACTTAATCTCAAAAAATGCTGAAATTCGTTTTTCTTTACTTATGTTGAACAGTAATAACACTCAGTTTTAAGTAAAAATTACCATCTAGATATTTTATCCATACAAATAAACCCACCCCTTTTCACCTCCTTTATATTGAAGCGCATTAATACCAAGTTTCACGTAAAAATTTACAACAGAAATATTTTTCTTATGCAAATTTTGCTACCCCCTTTCACTTAAGGGAAAAATTTCAAGAAATGCCTTCTTAAACGATGGCTTCAATAGAAAATCAAATCTCTCTCCAAATATCAAATATTTTTATCATTAGCGGTTTGAGCTGGGCGTATACACATAAATTATTTATAGAATTCAAAGAAAACTCCTTCTGTCTCGCGCTCGATGTATAACGTGAAATCCAATATATCAATTTCACGTTTATAATGAAGGGACATTTAATTATTTTTAATAAATATTATTTATTCAAATGAAACCCCCCTCTCTCGTGCTAGGCCGATACTCAGTTTATAAATCCCATGTTAATAATGAACAGATATTTAGTTATTTTTTATGTTAATTTTATTATAAAATTAATCGAATTGGAATTATATCAACAATCATTTATTAATGGAATTCGAATAGAACTCCTCTCTCACACTCCGGGTACACTCAATATGTATGTCTTTGCACGCATTAATGTTTATGTCTTTGCACGTATTAATGTTTTATATTTATTATGATATGATTTGGTGGCAAAGTGGATAAAATAACAGTAGTCAATGATTTAATTTTTAACATAAGATATAGTTTTCAACAGTTGCCAAAAATTTAATTTTCAACGTAAGATATAGTTTTCAGCAGTTGCCAAAGCTTCGTTTTCATCATAAGTTGTAGTATTCAACAGTTGACAAAGATTTGGTTTTCAACATATACAGCACGATTACATTAGTTGCACCCCGATTTTTTTTCACAATTTTATTATGTGTATACTAATATTATGTGTTTTGTTAACTTTGCAATAATTAATATTTTTCAAATTGTTCTAATCCAGACTACTTCTAATTAACATTAGAAATGCCAACTTCAGACCGTTTGTTTATCTAACTTTTGCATCTCTACTACTTTGCGTATTTCTCTAATACTTTGCGTGCATATAGCCTGTATAATTTGAAAAAATATAGAATATTTTTTATTCAAGAACGGGATTTTTTATGATTAATTTCCCATTATACGTTATACCTGAACAGTCTTAGGCTAGATATGTATATTTACATAGTAGCATTTAGGCTAGATATGTATTTTAACAATGTGGGTTAATTAATTGTGTTACGTTCACTTTTTTATCGGTATAAAACCCATTGCAAAATAATTTTTCCTTATTTAGTTATACTTTTTAACAAAAAATAATAGAAAAATCTTATGTAATTAAAATGAGACGTAAAACAAAAAATAACATAGAAAATAAAGAAAAAAATGTTCGACATGTTCGACAATAAAAATGTTGAAACGTAAATTTTATACACTTTCGAAAAGAAAATATTATTTCGGTGTCTTTCTCCTATGTGCATTTCATTTTGACATATTCAAACTTCAACCGCTGCGGAACCTTAACTTAATGGGTGTTCCAGACTCATTTTCTCATTTATTTGTTCGGCAAAAATATAAAAACACTTATTTCAATATAGGTGGTTATATATAAATATATGTTCTCATTAAATTTCATTACTTTTATAACGATGTTATTTGAAAGACCCATAAACTTTTTTAAAGGTCCATAGCCAAATGGCAAAAACGGAACTATTTTTTTTATTAAAAGCACTATTGTCTTAAATAAATACAATACTTCCGTTTTAAAGTTATAATTGCATTTGGTAAGAAATGCGCTTCTATAATCTTAAAAAAATTTCAAACTCGTACAGTGCCAAATAAAAAACACGCTATATTTTATTACATTTTGCAACGCTAAACGAAATTTATAATACACACATAAAAATACACCAGTCAGTAAAACGCCACAGAACAGAGAAGAACTGCGGTAATTAGAGTTCAACCGGGTGCAGCCGCACTTATTTTCAACAGGTAAAACGTTTAATGATGACAAATTTCCGCCATCTTCTTAATTTCCGGTTGCTTGTTTTTCTTTCATTTATTTTTACGCGCAACGTTATTAAAAACTGTAACGTTCGCAAAGCAAGTTTTTCCACATGCACAGTGATTCCGTAGTAAATGTTAAATCCGTATCGAAATCTATGTAATTACTAAAAACATGGCAGGGACTTATTGATTGCAATATTAAATAAGTGTGGCGACATATTTGTAAAAGGTAACACGTTTTTGAACACATAAGTAGTGGTTTTATTCACTTAGTAACAAGTGCTTACTTTCCAGCTTGCAACAAGTTTAGATGTTTTGTAATAAAACGTGTAATAAAACCTGTTTTGTAATAATTTACTAGGCATAGTTCCTAATATTATATATCACCAAATATAATAATAATTAATTCAATTTTAGCACTTATGTTGGTTATCATGAATTCGTAACAAAACAACAAATATTTTGAAGTATAAAGCAAATTAGCCTGTGTTGATACATACAAGTTAATATCAATAACGAACAAGGTTGAAATGGGGACTTGAATTGGGGAGATTGCTAATTTAATTCAGTAGAACGACAACAATTCCATTTCATTAGTAGAGGATTCACCTCTACTAATAAAAATTATCATCATACGTGTACGAAGTTTAAAAATTGTACTCCATTACCCCATTTAACCCCAAAAATTGTCATTTCAAAATTGAATTGTAGATATATCGAGAGTTTTAATTGTAGCCATATCGATAGTTTAAATTAATGTCACGCAGTTTGCATGACATGAAGCTAAAGCTAACCCTAAATGGACGCGTGAATAAGATGGCATAGACTAGAAGTACAAGTGAAAAAAAAAAGAAAATAATATTTTGATAGCTATAACACAAGCACTTATTCAAATACGAACTTATTAATCAGATTAATGAAACCACTTTGCAAGAATACTTAATTCAGATATGAATATAATGCTAATTAGAAACGAAATCGTTTTTAATGAACTTACAGGCATATAATTGTCAGGCAAATACACAATATTTTTTACATTATTTACAATATACTCGCGAACAAAATTATACCTAATATTTATATTTTTAGATATTTAAATGAATTCCAATTTAAGTGCACTTTGAGTATCACAATGTACTATTGTCTTACAAATATTACCAATCATTTGAACTCATAATCTCTGCCAATATACTGTTTCAATACTTGCTTTAACAAGAGCCATATATTGGGAGTCAGTACTGGAAAAGTCTACTGCCCTCTGTTTTTTAACTTTCCAAGATATAGCACAACCTGACATTCTAAAACGAAAACCGATACAAGACTTTCTATTAAGTCGCTAACCCAATCTGAATCCACAAGACCTACTAATTCTACTTTAGCGTATTTTAGACAACATTTTTTCGGTTTTTTTTTTTAAATATTTAACTGAAAATTAAAGTTTATTACCTATTTTAACATGTTTAGACCTACTTGATAAAATCAAAAACTCATTGAAAACTGTTTACAACAGTAACAATTATTTTCAAATCATTAACGATTTTAGTAAATAAATATGGTTCCAGTTTACTTAACTTGTATCTGTGGCTTAACAATCATTTTTCTTTTAGTACGAGGCATCGGATAATGGTTTCAAATCATACATAGTCTTATTTAACAACAATAATTTAATTATATATGTAACATTAGCAATATAACCGTCGGGAACAGGTATATAAAAAATACTCTTAAAAAAATATTAAGAAATTCAGTCTTAACATCATGGTGAGTAATTTATAATTTTAACTGTAAACTCAAAAGCATATAACATTCTCAGTTGTGAGGGCCTTGCTACTGGTGAAAATGTTTCATCCTAGTCCAAACCGACACGTCGAAAGTAACCCTTTTTTAAAAACCTACTTATTTGGAACCACAGCACGATCATTTTTTGTATCTACTAGCACCCAAACTCCTTTATCTTCAAAATATTGAAGTTCCTCTCTCACTGCTTTCTTCCACTGAATACTCTCAAGTCAATACGACGCCTCATGAAGTATTATTTCTCTAAAACTCTCTGGACACTCTTGAGTCTTACCACATATGTTCCCAAAAGCATATCTGTCAGATTTTTCTTTATTTTATTAAAAAGTTGAAGGCGAGAAGTCTGCTTCTTGATATTTGAAAGCTGTGAGGACTAAACTGTTCAGGATCATAAATATATTGGCTGGTAATTGGAATATTCAACCCATTACAAACTTCTGCAACGGATTCTGGGGCACTTTCCATAACCATTCCATTCCCTTTTTGGAACTATAAGTTTGCGTTATTGTCGACTACTAAATTGAAATTTTATTTAATAACTCCTCTGGGGGAACTGAACAGTTCAAGATTAAAAATTCCGTCTGTGATGATACCTTCATCAATTACAATAACGTCTCTACTCATTGTAATAGTATCGTTATCGGAATTGAATAGCATTTAATATTATCAATACAACCAAATAAGATGTATCGTCTTAACATTTTATTCCATTTTAATAGCTTTTCTTTGGAAATATATACCACTTCCTTGTTTCAAAAATTCTCAAATTACTGATTACTCGCCTATGACCTGTCCATAACTCAAATGGTACCTTATTGTTTAAAATACAGCAAACCTGTTTCTTAAATAAACTGCAGTATTGAATAATTCAACCCAAATTTTTATAAATTTGTATCAAACATCCAGCTTTTAGCTTTTTCCATAATAAATCTGTTGTGTCGTTCAGAGAAGCCATTTTGCTCTGGTGTGTATGGATTGGGTTTTTGGTCTATAATCTCTGCATTCGTAAAATTATTCTCAAATGTCTTATTACAGAATTATATACCATTAACTACCCTAACATCTTGATCATTTGCTACTTTGATTTTCAACTAATAATTGAAACTGCGTAAAGCAATAATAAGTTTCATCCATAGTTTACTAAAAGCAGACTAAAACCACTTTACTAAATTCGTCAGAAAAGTACAGGAAATATTCATATAATAACAGGAATACATGGCAAATGGCTCGCTTCATTTTGCAGCCATGTAGATTTTTTTGGTAATAATAAATTTGTCCTTGAATAATATTCCAATCACAGGACCTTTTTTCATTTATTTAATTTGGTGTACTGTTGATCTGTCCATTTCTCCTGTACTACACATTTTCTATTGTTGACCTCAATAAGCAGTCAATTTCTCTCATATTCAGTTTGTGGACTCCTTCGACTAGTTCAGTTAGCTACCAATTTTTATAGTATAGTTTAAATTAGACATATATATTCCTGAAAGGATATATTATTTCCTTTGTTTATCAATTCTCCGAGTAATAACAAATTAGCTGCTAGACTTGAAATATAAAGACATCCGTAACTTAAATATCATATTCGATGCCATCCGCTCTCGTTGTAATATGCACGTCACCATTGCAATCGACCAGTATATTATTTTTATTAACTACAATTAATTTAACTCGAGGTTTCAGCAACATTTTCATTAACCTTTTCTTGTTCGGCGACATATCGCTACTTACTCCTGAATCGACATACCAATTTAAATTACTAGATTTAGCACTTAATAATACTGCACTAAAGCATTATATTATTGTCGTTTATCAGATTTATCAATCATTGTATGCTGATTTTTGGAGTGTGTTATTTGTTCGCCCTTGTAACAGATTACTGTTTTTCTGGCTTTTATTTTATTAACATTCGATCTGTCCATAAACAAGTTTTATCTTTTGTTGCCAGTTTTGCTTCTCTTCCAACCTATAGCCGCAATCCTCCACTATGCTAGCCATTTCACACGGAAGTCTCCAATCGATATCGACGAAAATCGTTTTTATGATATACACACTAATCATTACACCCGAGTGCTTTATTGCCATGATAATTGGGGCAAACTTCTCTGGTAATCCTGGCAACAACAATGACCGTCCGATCATTCACAATTTTTTTTAAAACCGTACAATCTCTCCATACAATGTTTGTGCTATTTCAACGAGTTAGATTACATACGAAATCACTGAATCACAATTCTGGAGCCTGCTTTATATCAAATGATGAAGTAAAATTATTCCCCTGTAAAAACAGCGATCATCCAATATTGTTTTCAACTTTATCCATTACACTTTAGCAGTTTTTATTGTTTTATTATAAAGGTAAAATGATGGGTCTATTGGAAAAACAAATTTGCCATTGCTTTTGCACCCATATCTGCAGCTGCCGCGTCTGTAGATTCCATCTTATTAATTCTTGATACGCCTTCAAAAGCCAATAACTTCCATGAAATTCAAAGCCATTCTTGTAATACTACATTTAAATTGTTAAAAGTTGTAATCAATGAAGAAGAAGTATTTGTTTTATCCTTGTTAGGGAGTAAACAAGGTATACACATAACTTCGCCATACTCATCGACCCATTTACCTTAGCCTTACCTTAATTTCTATAGTTTTAGAATCGTATGCATAACATTTTACAAGTAAATGGTTATCTGAAAGGAAGGCATAGCAAAATATATAATAAAAATTTATTGAACTTCTCAGTACAGAAGAGTGGCTTTTTCATGTTATCTCGTAGAATGGTGTTTTCGAAAAGTTCTTCTAAAATAAAATTGTAGATACTAACAATTGTCACAAATTTTCCTTTAAAATTATTCCAGTTATGTAAACATAAGAAATTACACAATATGAAACTTATTTTATGTGTGACACGTACATTTTCAATATTAAATAAGAATGTTGCACTAAAAGTTTAAAATGGTTGTCATAATGCTATTCTATTGGTAGACGCCAGTCAAAATACATTATTCCGTTAAAAGATCTCTTAACAAAGTGCTTTGAACTCAGTTTCACTCAGATTTTTCTACCATTGTTTAACAACGATATAATCATCTTCATTGTTTTATCAAGGATACGCATAGTTTTCTCAAGACAAAATTGATGGCAACGGAGTATTTATGCGTATCATGGTCAAAATATAGTTAGAGATGTCTCAAACTCAAAAATTTAACATTTGGTTGTT
Source organism: Druceiella hillmani (assembly GCA_039881145.1). NCBI lineage: Eukaryota > Metazoa > Arthropoda > Insecta > Lepidoptera > Hepialidae > Druceiella > Druceiella hillmani. Next base: position 7,329,890 of record JAYKKI010000061.1, read on the forward strand.
TAATCATATCATTTAAGTAGTCTAATATAAATTAAGAATAACCTTTCTAAGTCGTGACTCTTGCCAAGTGAGTAGCAGGCTTATAATAAATGAAATCCAAAAAAAATAAGAATTTTAGGCCGACAAACATTCATTTTCAGAGTTTCGTAATTCAAAAGAAATACAGAATCCTTATAAGATTATTCGCTTCTTTGTCCGTCCGTCCATTACATCCATTCTTTGCTGGCTGCAATGGACGGACGGTTGACAATAGCTTCCTCCTCCCCCTTGTTTCAGACACATATCAATCTAAAATTATGAAAAACATATGGGTTTTTAGAAACCTATGTAAAGGTTGCAATAAAACTATAGCGATAGTTGACCATGGAAACTGTATAATGCATTACATAACCATTTCACATACTTAATAAAGTAGAATAAATTACGCATCGAAATAACTCTATCTAAATATTTTTAGAATCGAACTAAAAGATGTGTAAATATAGGATATATTATAACATCATGTCAAGATCATTTTATTAATGTGAATATATTGAAGATCTTGTGAAAAATAGCAGGCTTAATTAAAAAGGTGAACATCTCGATAGTTTATTTAATTGGTGTAAGTGTTTAAATTTACGTATCGGAAAAAATATATTGTCTAATTGACGCCTGTACTATTTTTGTGGGATTTATCAGAATATAACATACTTATCGTTAAAACGTGTTAAAAGAGAAAACGGTACGTTCGAGAAAGAAATAAAAATAATGGTAGTAAAAGTTTCTGTTCTTAAGCAATCGAAAAGGGGTCGATTCTTATTAGGTATTTATGATTTCTTACAGTTGACCCTGTAAATGTAAAAAGTGGATATAATTTATAAAAATACAGTAATAAAAATATTCTTTTTAGGACGTATTTATTTATGATAATATCTGGTAAGCCTGTAATCAAATATTTACATTTTAATTCAGGGTGCTTATCAAACGTCTTTATGTATTAGTAGGTATGAGAAATAACCTCGACTTTACCCTTGTAAAGTCGAGGTTATTTCTCATACCTACTAACACACCTTGTTAGTGAGTATTGAGCTTTATTAATCCGAGGTCGGTAATACCATCGTGGATTCGAAGCGAAGTGAACGTCGATTCTGCAGAATGTTAATTAAGCATTTTTCAGTGGGCAGCCGCTGCCAAACCGGTCAGGTTATCGAACTACCAGCAAATTGCAACTACACATTTGCAATGAACTTTATTAGGCATTATTTATTTTGCTCCATGTCTCTTTCTAGTAAGATGGGAATAATGAATCAAGCAGTGTAATCTTTTTTCTATGTACGTAAGAAGAAACAAATTGTATTGAATATAAAATGTGTTATTATGTAATTATTATTACAAGTAATCAGTTCCTACATTAATACATTTAATGGTGATTTAGATATGATTCTACTAAACAATCTAACTAAATGCCTATATTACATGAAACATTTTTAATAAAATTATGAACCGTATGATGCAAAGGTTCATACCCAGCGCGGGTATGAACCTTTACATCACTTGGTTACCAGCTCAGTGATTAATTTAATTTACATTAAATGAACACGAACATGGTATTTTTTCTGTATTTTTTTTAAAAGGAAAATACGTAGATAACTTGAATTTTTAAAAATAAACTCCTTTAGAAAATACCAACGTCCGAGAAAACCACCATCGATTCGAAGCGGAACGCACTTTGATTCCACATGTGTTAAAACCCATTCAAATAATAAACTATAAAAAATGGCGAGTGCGTCTGATTATTATGTGTTTGCTGCGCCCAGAAAGCCATCAATTACTATACGTTTATCTATTGTCTATTATACGTACATTTTATGTGTATATTTGTTTATAACTATAGGTGGAGAAATATTTACGTGGTCACTATGTTTTCGATGGGGTTTAAAGATTCTGGTAAGCCGATCACTTCCCAGGTGAGAATAGGGTTGATTTCAATCTATTTAATAACTACTACAACGTATGTATGGCCAACAAGATCTTGCCGATTCATTGAGCATCAACTATTATAAACTTATTAAAAGTATTTACCCAAACCGACAAATTTGTCGAAATTAGCCCTTAATCGAGCGTCTCATCTAATCATGTATGCTATACAGGCAGGTATGCTATCTACACTAGGAAGGTAGCTACGGAATCATCTGGCAAGTAAATAATGTACTTTTTAACTTCGATATGGTGAGACAAAACTTGCCAATTTGCACAAATTTTTAAACAATGTATATCATACTCATTTTATCATTATCCAGTATCCATAACAGTATCATTTCTTAATTTAATTTTTGCAATAAATATATTCCATTTAAAGAAATAATAAATACACATTGGGGTTCAGATCAGAAATTTATCTCGATTTTTTTGTGAATATCTCTAAGGGGTAACAATACTGCAATCGGAATTATTGAACTCACTATCCATCAAAAGTTAAAATGGGAAAACCTCGAGAAGTGAAAAGCTATAGTTTGGTGTTAACACTGCTAAAAATATGGACATTTGAGAAGCAATTTATGAGACTATTCAGATGGTTAATTGTAAGGAAGGTCATAATATGGAAAAAGAAATCTCCATTGCAAGAGGAAAATGCACTTTAAGAGTGACTTATCCGATTACCATTAGCCCAGCTGTTTTCATTGACTTATTGATGCCATTCCATTCTGTCGGGAGATCATGCCAAAATTCATGCATGATATATATATATATATATATATATATATATATATATGTGTTTATTTATTTATTTAATGCCTATTTCTGTCTGTGCTGTGATTCGCGTAAAGTCTTTGAACGTATTGTTCATGGTCAACTTGTTACTTTCTTCAATGCTCATAAGCCTCTAAATCCACTTTAATCTTGCTTTAAAGCTGGTCACAGTACTTCAACTGCCCTTGTTACGGTTACTGATGATATACGCTTGGCTATGGATAATACACAAGTCACTGTCTTTGTGCTTTTTGATTACAGCAGTGCGTTCAACTCTGTTGCCTTCGATACTCTTCTAGCCCGCTTGAAATATCTTAATATATCCTAACATTCACTTGAGTGGTTTAGTTCATATCTTCATGGACGCAGGCAATATGTTAAGTTGTCAGATACGTATTCTGAGTGGACTAATCTTACAGCTGGTGCACCTCAAGGTGGATTTCTATCTCCTCTCCTCTTCTCAGTATTTATTGATGACGTTGTTAAAAACATTTCTAGCAATTATCACCTCTATGCTGATGACCTACAAATCTATGCGCACTCGAACCTCCATTCCTTATTAAAAACCATCGACACCCTTAATCGAGATCTCGCTTCAATTGGTCAGTGGGCTCATGAAATGGTCTTTTGGTTAACCCAAATAAGTCACAAGCTATCATCATCGGTAGTCAAAGACTGACTTCTAAAGTAAACCTACCTAGTTTACCGAAATTAGTGCTAAATAGTACAATCACTCTGTTGTATTTGTTCAACATAATACCATACACGTCAACTGTTAAAAACCTGGGCCTATTGATCGATCAAAATCTTAATTGGCGGCCTCAAGTAAATGATGTTAGTCATCGTGTTTTCAACAGGATACACTCTTTGAAACGTCTTCAAAATTTTCTACCGACTAAAACGAAAATCTACCTTTTTCAAACACTTTTATTACCATTAATCGATTATGGAGACGTGTGCTATTCTGATCTTAATGAAGAATATTTGTACAAGTTGGAACGTCTTCAAAATTCATGTAGTCGGTATATCTTCGGCTTCAGAAAATATGGTCACATTTCTGAATACAGGTCACTTCTCAAATGGCTGACGATCCGTGATCGACGCCAACTTCACATACGTACTCTTCTTTTTAACATATTAAAAAATCCTCATAGCCCAAATTATCTTAGTGGCAAATTTAAAGATTTGTCTGTTCACGGCCTTGGACTGCGATCTGGAAGTTCACACACCCTACTTATTCCTAAATATACCTCTACCACTTACGAAAAATCCTTCACTGTCCAAGCAACAAAAATTTGGAATCACCTGGATCCTGACATCAGGGAAATCACGTTTCTAAATATTTTCAAAGATCAAGTGAAAAAGTCCTGCATCTCCAGAAACCTTTTTCTTTGTGTCCTTGCCTTTTCCTGTCTTTCCCATCCCAAATCTTGTCAATATTTTGTTTTCTTTTTTAATTTACTTTTGTGTTTTTTTTGTCTAATGTGCTATGAAGAATTTTCATTATAAAATCTCTTACAGTCTACCAACTAAATTTCAATACAAATTGTTATGGTTGATTGAAAGAGATTGCTCATGTAGCAATAAGTCCGCCATATGTACTATACATAAAAGTCAATAAATAAATAAATAAATAAATGTATTTATTTACACAATCGTACAAACCATTTGATGTTGAAACTGAAAAGGTCACAATATTATAGCAAGTTAATCCTTATGAATATCTTAATAGTAACACTCATAAATATTTACATGAAAATTGTAGAGAGCAAATGAAGTGTTCTTCTAAAACACTTATTGGGAACGGAAGGTTATAATAATTCCGAAACTATTAATGTTTAATTTTATTTGAGACACAATTAAAGATATTGCTGCAAATATCCACAATATGTGTATCCACTCAAGCAAGAGTAAAACTCAAAATACGATGTTTTCTTGCACATTCAGGCATTGATAAATATTCAAGATACAACAATTTCTTTTTAACAATTTTTAAAATATAATTTTTAAAGAAACAAAACATGTTATTTCCCGTACGTCTTTCACATACCTAAATCATTAAGCGTATTCAAAAAATGTAGGATCCGAGAAAATTGCTATAATTTCTTGGTAATCTCCTAGTCAGATTTCTTCGTGATTTTTGTCTCAATAGTTTTGGAAATAAGGATGGGAATGCAGTATTTCGCCTATTTGTTCTAATATATTTTTAAATGTTCCTTTTAAAGTCATGAAAAATATTTTTTGTATTTATTTTCACAAGCCGTTTGAAAATATTCCATATTAGTTATAAAGTTATAATTTTTTAAAATTATTTTATTTATCCCCTCTTTAAATTATTTCTGAATATTGTTAAAATGTTAGCTTTTGCCAAATGTGTCGGTTACTACTATTCGTATCTATCACCACGTCAAATTTCAAGTTTTGAGGTCGCACAGTTTCTAAGAAATATGGCCATGAATAAAAAAAAATCTTAAATATAAATAAATGAATGTTTGTCCGCCTAAAATTCTTATTTTTTTTTATTTCATTTATTATAAGCCTGCTATTCATTTGGCAAGAGTTACGACTTAGAAATGTTATTCTTAACTTATGTTAGACTACTGAAATGATATAATTAAATAACCAAATGTTAAATTTTTGAGTTTGAGACATCTCTAACTATATTTTGACCATGATACGCATAAATACTCTGTTGCCATCAATTTTGTCTTGCGAAAACTATATCTTTTACGGATGTAAAGTAATAATGTGTATTTCATTAATTATAACATCTAAAATCATAACTATAGTTTTCATAAAACCTTTGCGTGGGCTTCTGAAAACCCATCTTTCTTTTTAATTTTAAGTTGAATGGTTTCGGAAATAAAAGGCATAAGGTATTTTTCGCACATTTTCAGTACATTTCTGATGATATAATACCAAAAATCAGGAAAAAATTATTTTGAAATGCTTGTAACTATTCCTTTCAAACCTTATTTTTTTACCAGTTATAGCTATTGAAATATAACTGGAAAATATTTGTTCCATATATGTGGGTTAATAAGTTTTAACACAATGCCGAACCTTCAAAATCAAGCGGTTTCTGAGAAAAATGACTATGTTGATGGACGGACAGATGCACGAATGTTCTTTTACGTTCCCTACCACAAAAGGAAAAACAAAACCTTACACAGATTTCGTTGTTCCTTTTGTGGTATGGAACCCAAAAAATGGGAAAAAACAGTGTTGTTAGAAATTTGCTTAAAGTTTACAGTAAAACTGAAGCGAACATTTTAAATTTCATAATCCTTGAGATATTAGCGACAATTATAGATGTCGGGTGTGAGATATATATATATATATATATATATATATATATATATATATATATATATATATATATATATATATATATGTATATATATATATATATGTATATATATATATATGTATTACTTGATTAAATTAGAAATAGTATAATAGAAATACTATGTAACATTAAATAATTATGTATGTCTAAGTGTATACGGAGTTCTTGTATTGTTTCACAAAGTGGAACTAATAAATGAAAGAAGATGGCCGATATGTTTAAATTATGAATGGCAAAGCAATTTTTACATTACAATAAATCAATATTATAAAAAATTGTATAATCAACAAAATAAAATAATGCTTATTGTCAAAGAATTCAGAGATAATGTTCGGAAATATATTCAAATATGGGCTGCAGATATACTGCGAAAAAAAAATTGTGAGATTAAAAATAATCATTATTTAGCTTCTGGAGCAGTCTTAATTTAAAAAAAACGGTGGATGGGTAAATCTTAATCTAAAATGAAAAACTTAGTTAATTTTTGGTTTATCAGATTTATCCTATATGTGGAAGAAACTTTAAATATAATACTCGATTTATTTCTTCTCCACCCTGTTTGAGATTCTTATACAACGAAATCTGTCATTTCAAGAACATATGTATAACATCTCCTCGATTTAAATACATATTTCTCTCAATTGCTTCGGCTTGCCTCACAACGAAACTTGCCACCCCTTGGGATATCTTATGAATGCACAGCATATTCACTTATTGTTGCGACCCCAAGCTATTAAAACCTAGGTACACAAAAATACAGTCAACGAGACGCAGTAGCGCGCAGAAAAGCCGAGATAACAAAGAGCCCGTCGAGAGTAGACCTATTTATTAGTAAAAGGTACAACCTTTAACGGTTTCAAACTTCCGCCGTCCTTTTATCATTTCCGGTCTCGCTCAATACGTTTCAGGTTCCTTTATTTATTTTCATTTCGCACAATATTAAACATGTTCTGAGTGTAATGAGAAGTCTGCTACGTGCATACTTGTTATGTAAATACAATTTTATTTGCTTCCGTATAAATATTATTACTATGTATAGACGTGAGACAAAATAATTAAACTTTGTCAAGCTTATAAACACCGTATTATTGTTGTTTCGTACGTGATAAAATATAGTTTTATTAAAATGATATACACTTGACATAATTTAATTAAATGTCACATTGCACAATAAAAAATAGCATATGGACAGACCCAAATAGAGCTCCGATTACTTTTTTTATTTGAAAACATGGTTTTTCATCTAAATATACTTAACATTAAAAAGTTTTTGTGTCTTCGGTATAGCATATTAGTTTTAGTTGATTGTTAGAAAATAGAACATACTATCGACTATCTCTTACGTAGTGTATGGATATCAAAATCTCAAAATTGCCATACCTATAATTGAAATAACAGAAATAAAGTAAATATAGAACTTATCATTTAAAATGAAATCATTTTTAAGGATGATACTTTCTGCCATTTCTAACTATGTGTCGATGGATATAAATCTCCAAGTCAACGCAATAGTCAAATATCATTAATTTTTTATTATAGTTGGTCGCAGTTTCAAGTACTTCCCCATACCTGAAATATGATATCCATAGTGAAACAATCCTGTAAACATAAATACACACATATATATATATATATATATATATATATATATATATATATATATATATATATATACATATATATTATATATATGTGTGTGTAACGAATATTCACATTTATATAAACATACATGTATTAATCGTATTATATTACTCGTATCTATAGTAAAGAATTGCAAATCGCAAGAAAAGCTTAATGTCTAACAAATGTCAACTAAAATACTGCTTTTATGTTCCACTTACTACTTCATCACTTTCACTTGACATTTTATAAATACTTATCTCTCAATAAATATGAATGTATAGTTATATATGTAACTCAACACTTTAATTGTGTTTCTTGGCGTTTTATTCAACCTAACCGGAGCGTTCCAATTAGATCATGAATTACAATCACAAAATTTGTTGGTCATTAGATAATTTACGAGCATCGGGCATACTACATTATAAGTGGTCCAAGGCGGTTTTTGTAACTTGTTTCTACAAGAGAAACGTATTAAAAACATTAATTTTGCCATATATTCATCTTCTAAAAAATACACATAATTTTGCAGAAATCTTGTTTAATTTAGCCTTCTGAAAAATATTTCTATATCCGTTTTTCTTAAGTTATTAAATTTCCTTGTTATAAAATAATGCTTAAATGATTCATGCTTGACACAGAATTTAATTTTTTTCTAGAAAATTAAATATCTAAAATTAAAATCTCTTTTTTTTCAACACAAAATGGATTGTACATAAAATAACGTACAGATTTTATTAGATATATATATATATATATATATATATATATATATATATATATATATATATATGTATGTATATATATATATATATATATGTATATATATATATATTATTAATTAAGACGATTAATAAAAAAATATATAGTTTTTATTGAACTGATTTCACAAAGAAGGTGACACCAAATAAATATTTTATACGTATGCAAAAACCTATATATTTGAAGTAAAACTTCCGTTATTTTACACTGTGTCGGGAATAGATTTCGAACAAAGAAAAGACGCTATTCGCTGACTATAAAGGAATAAATTGTCGTTGAAATAAAACGTAAAACACGTCTTTTTTTTTAATTGAGTGCAAAAAAATATATTACACATACCTCTTTTTAACACGCCCAATACTTTCTGGAGTGCGGTGTTTACCCGCAATGGCGATATTCTTGCAGCTGTTCGCGGTTTATTCCCCCGAGCGGCGCTGATCAATGTACGCAAGTATTGTGTGTACGAAAAAGATGACAAATAATTATGAGTATTATTTTCAATTTTCTGAAAAAAGTCATCTTTAAATTTTATTTTAACAACAATCGACTGTTTTCAGTCAAGGAATAATCCCTTTCTGTGTCCGAGATTTGTTCCCGGACACCGTGTACATTAATTTTGAAATAAATTTTATTACATAATCACTTATTGCAATAAATATACCTTTCGGACCTTAATCACAAAATACCTCACATCAAAAAATACCTTTGTGTACATATAGACTGTCTAATGGAAATAAACATAGTATCGTTTTTAACATATAGTAAAATTGTTTTGGTGATATATTCCCGTTAGTCATAAGTTCATGACAACAAGTATTTATAATTATTTATTTTTAATCTACTTTAATGTATAAAATTGTTACATATGGTGGATTTATTGCTATGAAATCAGTCTCTTACAGACAACAAAAACATAAGTCCAACCCCGCTCGGCGAGCGACAGGGAATCGTACCCAGGTGCGCTCGGTGCGCCGCGCAGCGAAAGGCCGTATCCTGTGTGATTAAATGAACACGCTACGGCGGCGACATATATTTACGTAGTTAATATATGTCGCCTATATATGTCGATAATATTGTCTAATGTTATAAATAGTCGTTCAGATTTTAAAAATCTTGTTTCAGAAAAACTACAAGATCATCTCCTTAATTAAAAACAGTTTCCTCTTTTTAATTTTATTTATATTTATTATTAAATATTTAACCACAATGAAAGGAACATATAATACTAAAACTAACTAAAATATAAATAAATAATTTTTAACCCAAGCGAAGACGCGAGTCAAAATTAAATTATTAAACTAAACGATTTTATTTTTAAGTTATAAAAATAACGAATAGTGCTACTTGCGGTGTACATTTGCAATTTTAACACTAATTTCAATAAATATCACAGATAGACAGAATTTGTATTCAATAACTGACATGGTTATTATGGTCAGAAGGAAGGTCCGAGAGCACATGTAAAGAAAAAAATTCGAACATTATTAATTTGAGGTTATATCGCTATATATCACGGTAAATGGCGAATAAACCTGCGAACCAAATCCGTGTATCGCTACAGATGGTTGGATCTGTCAGTAGCAGTATATCAGGCACAGCATACGGACATCTTGCCTCCGCTTTGATGAATCAAAGCACGCATAAATTACTGTAATCATAGCGACAGCATTAATAACACGTCGAAGAAAAGGAATAGGCCAAATTCTATTTGAATATTAAATCAACCAAAAAGAAATGATGTATCACGAAGCTTATATATAATTTTTTAATTAAATTCAACCTCTCATCACGAAAACTGATGCTGTGAAAAAATAAGCTGTGAAAATTATGCCAGTTTTTTATTAAAAAAAACCATCAAGCATAAATAGAACTCATGTTACGAGGCTTATAAAAATTTAAGGGTATATAGGATGTCTATTAAACTATTTCGAAATTTTAATTTTTTTAGTGTAAGTACTACCATTCTTTCACAGGCATAAAAACTTAGTCATCAACGCTACGGTTTTCCCACGATGTTTGCGTAGATTTATAGAAACATTAATTTTTCACAATTTTGGGTTGAATAGTTAGGAAAAACGGAGGGGGGGGTATGTTCTATTTTTGTACATTTTAAAAATATATTTTGTGAGTAAGAAACTTAAAACTGTGACAGAAGTTGGAATCCTCATAACAAACCTTCTTCATTGCATAAAATATAAAAAACTTGTTTTTTGTTTGGTGATGAACTGACAGACAAGTACTTAAAAAGATTCTGTTTGAAATATGGAACCACCAATTCTACACCACTCAGTTTCACAAGATCCAGTACATTTCTTTTAAACTTTGAATAACACTTTCAAAGTATTTATAATGTTTGGTTATGAGCGTCTTTATTAAAAGTAACTCGTTGAATAAATTCTATGAATAAGGCAATGTTGAAGATTGTCCAAAACGTCCCTTAAAACGTTCTTAAAAATTCGGTTTCTGTAATAATGGACGCCATCACGCACATCCGTCCTCCATAATGTTACAAACGAGACTAAAGACGATTGGTCTGGTCCGAACATGCATAGGGTAGCGGTGAGGCTAATAAAGCGTAAGTCGGAGGGTGGTCACACGAGTCTCAAATTAGTATAGCGTCCGTGCATCCAAATGGCGATGAATATAAATATACATAGCAACATTTGGCAATAGCTACTTGTCACGATAAGCTAAGCGCCTACACAACTACACTTACAAAACTTAGACGCAAAGGGCACAACGCACCTGTTATCAGACGAGTGTCAAAAAAGTTTTACTGCATAAAAATATATTATATTTAAGATATTTAATATATTAAGTCTTGTATGTTAAATAAATAATAAGTGTATTTTAACCAGTATATTGTTACATATGTGTTATTCAATTATTAATGTAAATTTTATACACTAACGATGCAAAACGTAATCGTTGTATATGGCGATGTGGCAAAGATGTTTATTGCTTCAATGGAATCCTTCAATAGTTAGTAAGTAATTCTGACACGTATATATTAACTCTTGCGTTGTTTTGAACAACGTATTATACTTTCAAATAACATGATTATAAAAATAATATTCCCTATAACCACTGCGTTTTTATGAAAAAGAATTTTGGTCTAAGTCTGGTTTAGCGAAAATGGCAATTTTCTGCTTTTGTTTTGTTTTAAATGAAAGAATATACATAAAAGGCGGCGTATTTAAAAGATTAGTACTCGGTCTTGATTATTTCAATATGAGAAAGTGATTTAAAATTTGTACTTTCTATGGAGAAACGCCTATAAGTTGATTGGTAAACATACATTTCATAACCACTCTTTACGCGATGTTTTTTGCGCATTTTAATATTTTTATTTTTTGGGTTTCTGTTTTTTATGTCAATTCCTGTTCCCGTAAGCAAATCCATTGTTTAGTATTACTGAGAAAGGCACTAAAGACAAAAATTTTTTGCACTTTCTTAGAAACCGCACTTATGTATCGGAACTTTTTCCAGATCTTCTAGTGTGAATAGTGATGTAGATGCATGAATAAAGCAAATATTTGGTGTTACATGATTTTTTATATAATATTAATCTAAAAAATTATATGATTGTGAAAAAAATCATTTCTTTGGCTGTACCGGTCCCTGCTAAATTTCCTCAGAAAAATGCTGGCTACACCATTGTGTATATATAATGGTATTGTATTATGTTTTTAATAAATGTTATCCCATTTCCTTTACGTAACCACTTCTTCTTCCTTTTCAATCCTGATAGAAGATACCTACCACCTGCACTGAATAAAAACACTGATATGTGGCATTTTAAAATATATCACGTCACAGAATATCACTTGTTGGCCAAGTCTGGGGTTATAACAAAAATTTTAAAATATACTTCATGTCCTAATACATATTTCTATAATAATGTCTGCCATTGTGTATATTTTTCTTTGTTTTCAGATGTGGACCACTCCACATTCCAATATGCAATTACCAAGTAGTGATGCCAGACAGTTATTTACAGAACCCTGCTGATATTTAAAACTGTGTTTCCAAATTTACTTAAACTTTCTTGAAATATATATTTTATAATAATGATATTTCAATATCTTAAATTATATAGCAATGTTATTTTAACATTTGTCTGTGTAAAAAAATAAAAATGACTTTTTTCTTTAATAACGCCATCTATGAGCAACAGAGAGTAAAGCATTATGCCGCCTAATCATTAATGATTATACATGGCGCATTTGTCAGGGTGAGTCGGGGAAAGAGAGGAGCCACTTTGACAGCGTCTGTGAATCCAAATTTTGTGCCAAAGACTGTGACGCGTTTTTTACATGAGTTGGTATGCGTAGTGACCATTATGTACATCTGTGTTCTATGGCGTAAGCAGCTTAAAAACAATAGCTTATTTAAACAAAGCATTTAAGCTAGTTTTATTTTTTTTTTAAGTAAGCTGATTTATTTGAGCGTTATGCGTAACGCGCCCGTAGGTTGATACTTACTGTTTAACGCTTGCGCATTGTGAAAACGTTTTCGTTTTAAGCGCTAAGCTGTAATAGTCATATCTGTTCTGTGCGTCAAGCGAATGTTTAAATAATTCGAAATTTTCTTTAACGCGTGTTGATGTTTACTTATATGTCTTTGTTATATATTTTGTTACTTGTTGAATTATCTCTAATCAAAAGGTTACAATTCTTAGCGCGATATCTCATTACTGTTGTGGTCTGTTGCTTAAATGATTTAATAAGAAATAGTTTGGATGATTACGGACTACTTTTTCATCTTTTTTAATATTTTTTTTATTCTCATCGTTTTATTTTATGTTACTTTTTATGGCGTTGACCTTTTTTGCTCTTTTTATTTCTTTCTACCTTTAATTCTATTTTCTAATTTCATTTTTCTAATTGCATATGCATAGTTTTTCTTTTTTTTATTCAATAATAACCTTATTTATTATTAACTAAGGTTATTATTGAATAAAAAAAAGAAAAACTATGCATATGAAATTAGAAAATAGAATTAACTTTTTTAAACAAAACAATTAAAAAAGTTTATTTTAATTGTTTTGTTTGTTTTTTATGAGCTATTTTGTTAATAATCGATGAATCAAATTTCCGTCTCGTCAATTATCTTTTTGTTTTTTACATAGTTCTATTCTTAGCGCGGTATCTTGTTATTGTTTTTTTTTATTATTTGATTTATTAGTTTTATGATTTACTTAGGAATACTTTATATGATTACCGTGTACTTTTTTTTGGTTATCCAATTTCATTTATTTTTGGCGCAGTATTATTGTGTCACATTTTTACGACGTTAAATGTTTTGTTCTTTGTGTTTCTCACTTTATATTTTTTAATATTAAAAAACAAACTCTTAAATGCGCCTCTTAATGCCAGTCCTAAGCTTGGAAAAACACTAAGGAAAGTTCAGTTTTAATTTCAGTAAAAAATTAAAAATTACCATGTTTTTAATGCCACTACTTTATAATCACGAATTACATACATAAAAAAGTCAAGCCAAATCATTCAAAAATAAATACTTCCATGAAGTTACGACATAACATTAAAAATGAAAGGCAAGAATAAATACGTAGTAAATTATATTGTCTGTGGTTTGCTTCTCACACGTACTGTTGGTCCACGATACTGTTGGCATTTATAAACTAGTTTGACAATGCAAAACAAGCTGCACTTAAAAAAAGGCCTTTGTTAACTGGCATATTTTGGTAAGCGAAAAGGGACAGGACCGCTTGCAAACTAAAACTACATTGCCTTTATCGTCGGTTTTGAACCAAATGGCATGGTTCAAAACCGACGAAGTTCAGCGTGCAGACAATCGAACGACGTGGATATATAATAATAATAATTATAGTAATCGGACTTTTCTCCACACTAGCGGATACGGTTCGACAGAAAACCAAACCCGTGGCCGCCGTTTCAATTGAAAATGTACGCAGGCGAAGCTCAGTATAAATACTAGCTGTTCCTTAAATGGTTAACATCTATGAAAACTAAATCAGATGTTTTCGAATGAAAATTTTATTTTATATCAAGTATTCATACTTGCATAAACAGGTCATTCGAGTAATTAGCTATACTAATTCGACCTTATATCACAGGCTTATAATTTGTTCACGTCTTAATCTTTTGTGATGAAATTGCATATATATATATATATATATATATATATATTTGTGTGTGTGTGTGTTTTTTTTCCAAATTTGCTGCTTTGAGTTTATGATATTTCGTATCTGCATGATGATCAAAACTCTTTAAGGCTTTCTTCCAGTTAGTGAATAGCTAAGTGACAAAGGCTCCAAGTTCTAGATTACCACGACCGCCTTGTATTATTCTAAGTAAAACACATACTTCGCAAAGTGCCGCATACATGACGTTTGAATGTACAAGCCATTAATACTTGGCAGTCCAATGACATTCAAAAGAAAGATTATTTTTACCACTGACCGGAAATTTGTATGTGTCCCTTGGGATCCAAGGTTTTTTTAATGCTCTCAGTTTTTTCTCATCACTCCTTGAAAGATGACACACATAGTTCCCAATATCCATGGACATGTCTGAAGTGAAAACTATCTTTTTATAGAAAGAAAATAAATAAAAAAAACGGATAAACAAACAGAGAGACGTTGCATTCTATAATATGTAAGGATTTATAGAAACAACGACCAAAGCTAACAGATAAATATAAAATAATGATATAGAAAATAAGTCCAAATACTTACAAAAACATCCAAAAACAATTTTTTTAATGATGTTATAAGGAACATTTAGCGCGCAAGTCCGACTCACACATGACCGATATATTTTATATCATTATTTGCTGGAACAATTTGGTTTTAGTTATTAATAAGATAGAAAACTATGATGTTTAATCGTTTGATCGAAAATAGCACTAGATAACCGGTAACTTATAAAACAAAAGCTCAGTTCTGTCCTCCATATGAATATATTATGCATATACAGCTGCATTTGTTTACTAACAAACCGAGACAACAGTTTTAAGTTCAACCTAGTAATCACCATAGTTCCTCGTAATAAAGTCACAAATCTTCAAAATAAAATCTTTTACTTACGATAATTCATCACAACTAACGAAAAGAGGGCATAACGGGAACGTTAAGGGGAATTAACAATAAAGTGTAAATAAAATGCATTTATTAATTAAAACTAATCACAATAATTTGTTTACACATTAAAATACAATTTGGCATAGAATTTCGTGAAGTAACTAATCAAATATTGTTTAAATTTGAATTTTACAAAACCCTCATGAAAACCCCATGATGTCCTAGAGTAAGGGCAATATAGGGTACCTAATTCGGGGCAATACGGGATACCACACCAGCACAGGCTGTATGATATCAATGTCCACATAGCTTGCAGGCCACCCAACGCTACGAAATCTTCACATATGTGTGGTTCACGTCAACGCAATACATATGGTATCTTTGGCTATATTTTCTACAACAGAGTGAGATTTTTGGGTCTTCTGTTTTTTTGCATTTTTCTTCAATCAGAGATCATTTGGATTTGAGCACTTCTTTCTCCGTTAAAGCTGTTGTTTTTCTTCTAACTCGTTTTTGTTATGGGTTGAAGTAAGAATAACAATTTTGCTTCTGCAATAATTTTTCCTTGTTTGACTTTTTTGTTCGATTGTTGGGATCGCGAGAATGTCTTGAGAGAAGCATTTTCGAAGAAATTTGTTAAACTACGACATACTTTTCGAGTCAAAGATCGGATTACGCTATCATCATTTTATATCCAATCCAGGCTGAGGCTTTGATGTAGGAGTTCTCTGATGTGAGGGTGACGTAGTTATAGACAAAAATGGTTGAAGAGAGTCCTTTCCAAGAGGAGGCAGTTATGGTCGGATTTCGGCAGTTAAAGAAGTTGTTTCAGGCTCATCATTTATCAACGATACGCCTGATTAATCTGTAAAGTTATTTTGATTGAATGGCAATATGCCACATTTTTTGAATGCATTGATTGCTTAGACATTGTTGCAGCTTGAATATATGCGTGATCGAAGATTTCGCTTATTTAAAAAGTTGTAAATATTCGCCCCGGGTGCGACCTTAACCAGTTAGAACAAGCTTGGTCATAATACACATTCAAAGTTTTCATGAAGCCAACATTCAATAACATAAATGTCTCACTAGTCATCAGCCCTCGTGCGTTGCATTCTACTCTCGTTCCTGGAGGAGCTCGATACAATAACTCCTGCTTCATTCTTTGTCAAGTGAATATCAGCACGGAAGGCGTGTAAGTTTCGGCTGCATTAAAACATACCACTACCGTAACCATCTGCCCTCGTTCTGCTGAAGAAAGCGAATCAGTTGCCGGTTTCATACTTTCTATAGGCCAACTGCCTCGCGAACTTTTCTTTTTGTACGTTTATACGATTTTTAATACCTAAAATAAAATAAATTCTATTATCAAAGGAACAAATCATACTTTTATACTACTTACTTGACAGATGAATAATGGGAACAGCGGTTACGGGGCACAATGGGGTACCCCATCGAGCTCCATAGCCATTCTCCCGTTATGCCTCCACGTCTAACATTGTTTTAAATAATGAACAAAAAAAACGAATCGATAGTTGGAATGATTAGGTTCAAAACACATATATAAACGAGATATATTTACAAAAACCAATGTACCAGGACGTGTTGGTTTCGTGCTCTAGGCAATGGTTACGTATCGTCCAGCTCGCAATTACTCTGGTTATTTTGTAACATTTTAAAATGTAAATTAAGTATTAATTTATTATGTATACTCGCTAATATTACTCCCCACCTAATACTAATTTCATTTAAAGAAAGGCAATATTAAACAAACCATAAACATAAAATCACCCCCTTTTGTTATTTATCATGAATTATTTAACAAATTTAGAAAAATATGGCAAATTATTCGCGCCATAATATACAAGTTAACATCAATAGTAAACAAGGTTATCAGATAGATACATATCATTTGAGATTCTACGAATCTAGTAACGTGGATTATAGAAAAACATAGAATTGGTGAAGTTCAATTGAAGAGATAATTAATTTAATAAAATGGGACTACATATTACTGATACAAATTATGCCATCAAACTTATATGAAATATACAAATGAGATCACTCCTTTATACCTCAAAAATCGTCATCATCGTAAAATTTAATTGTGGCCAAATCGATAAACTTCGTGACATTATTATAAAGATAATCGCTAACAGACGTACCATTCAGAGTGCATCCATTAGACGCGGCTCGAAATCGTCTCGAAGACGTCAATAATATTGAACCTCATTCACCTCTCTGTATTTTTAAAAATCACTTTTTCAATATTTGATTCGTGGATCTGATCATCAGCGGTTAGTTTAACATGAATTATCACACATTTTGAGTTTTTAATCTCAGAAGTAAGATTTTTTTTTAAAGAAAAGTAATTATTTAATAGTAGTTTTTTGTTTCTAAAAACGTTGTAATGTGTTATTGTCCTAACTTTATTTAGTGAATTACTGTTACTTTAATTTATTGTGGAGAAAAACAGTCGCCATAAATATGTAGACTTGACAAATAAAATTTGTAATGTTTATGGAAAATAAATTTTTCAATTTCAATCTAGACTCAAGATGAAATAAAATAACCATATTTGAATTAAACTACTGATGCAACATAAAGAATAAATCCTTCTTGAGGTTCGTTGCGTTTCTTGCGATGTAAATTTGAATGAATATCACCGATCTAAAAATATTAGTCTTTTTTCAGTGAAAAGAATATTTCACGAAACAATGTCACTCCATTTGTATCAACAATTAATTTGGATTTCAAATCTGTACAATCGGCTCAATAATAATGGTAATAATTGAATTTCTACAAATATTTTGGAGCATGGTTTAAACAACAATAAAACTGAAAACTAAACAAGTATAACAAAAGATATTTATTTATTTTTTCGGGACCATGTAATTAATGTAAACGACTATTGTTATATGTAATATAATTTTTACATAGAATGATGTGTTCGTTTTAAATAAATGGTTTCCTTTCTTTTACCTTACATATTTAAAAAAAAAAACTCTGCAAACCTTTAAAGGAGTATTATTATTTTGGAAGTGGGTCGATTTTAGATTAATTCTGTGATATATTGATTATTATGGAATGAATAGAGTCTAATATAAATGTTATTTAGAACAAAATAACCTCAATAATTTGCATAAAATATTTCTCAAACTTTTTCTACAAGAATGTTGCACTAAAAAGCTTTTAGCAGTTTATAATAACTATTATAACGCTTGTCTGTTGATAGTTGCTAGTCAAAATACATTATTACATTAAAGCATCTTGCAAGAAGATATTCTGAATTTAGTCGAGATCATGTTTGTCTATTGTTACATGATATTTATTTTTTCATTCAGAATACATAAAGTTTTTTAGTGACAGAATTGACAGCAACAAAGTACTTATGAGTAACGTGAGAATAAATATTTATATGGCGTCAAACCTTTGCGCTGAATTTCAGTTTTGTAATCATTGTTTCATGAATTTTTGTTAGAAAAATAAATATTATTTGTTTATTTTTATTAACAAATTAATCTGATATAACTAAAAAAGACTTGTTAAATCATACATTTCTTTGATTTAATGGTAAACTAATAATAAATCAATTCGAAATAAAATTTTCATATATTGTGAACTAATTAATAAATTGTTGGAATTGGTATATATTTGAAAATAACATCTATTTTTGCTGCTTCATGAGCAATTCGTTTTTATCTAATTTTTTTCGGAGATGTACAGAGCAGTAATTTATTAATTTAGCAACATTAATAACATATAGATTAAATTTGAGTATTACGTAAAATATTAACAAAATAACGATCCACTGAATAAAAATAAGCCAGGCAAGAGTAGTCAGCAATGAATACTAAAGTATCGAAATGCACTCCCGCGTCCAAGAATTATTACAAATTATTGTACGAACTGTCCTCTAGATGGGGCAACGATAATTCACTATATCGATCGATCCTGGGTGTCAACTTTTGTTTCACTCAAACTCTTATCAACTTTTTTCAATTCAGTCGTCCTAGTCCACACACACATCCGCTTTGAACTCCACTTCCTCTTTCCTTTGGTATTCCGATCTAAAACCTGTTTAGGGACATATGGCTTTCCTTCGAAATACAATGATTCTGATACAAACAAATATTTATGTCGTCTTACACATTAAGTGAGTGACATGTTTTTCATGGCAATAGAAATGTGAACAAAGAAAATAATTATTATTAGCGAATACGGCCAATTTTCGTTATTCGTTTCTAGTAGCAGATTTTTTATAAGAGACTTAACAGTTTTCTGTTAAGTCTCTTATAAAAAATAGATAATGAAGACATAATGAACGTTGTTCGGTAAAATTTGCATTCATTAACAGTAAAAATGTATCAAAGAATAACATATGGAAGAGTTATTTACAATTCGTTTGTAAAGCAATATGTTTTCTAACAAGGTGGTAAACCTATATGGAGTATTCATTTCCAGCTTTCTGCAGGATGTTAAAAGTATTGAAATAAATAAAGAAAATTGTTTTGTTGTCAATAGCCATAAATTTTTGTGCTGTTACTAAAAAAAAATAAAAGTGCATGTACCGCTTTCTTGTTTCTAAGATTGTCATTTTTGTAGATACAATTGTATAAATTACAAGAAAAGAGGTAATCTACTTTAAGAAGGTCTTAAAAATGAAGATAAAGTAATATATTGTTATAAGTAGATTCACCTTGTTAGACCAATTATTTGTAGATTGAGTCGATAATCAATTTAAATTTAGCTTATTTGTACTACGATTTCTTTGTGTACATATATTGAATAATTTGAAAAGATCAGCTATAAATAATTGTAATGTAAAAAGAATAATGAAACAAAATATAAGCATTGTATATTTTTGTCCATACTAATTGTACATGAACGGTTCTGTACAAAGTTATCAATTTTTTAAAATTTACCAATTATCAATTTTAAAAAAATAAATAATACTTGCAAACTTCCAGGTATATTTGAACAAATCGCCTGAAGTTAAAGTGTCCTTGTAGCATTTATGCTTACCGCAGTATTCAATTGCAACTGGTGTGAAAGACTCTAACGCGTCCCGTGGCACCATTAATCTTCGTGTTTCTCTTCAGCAATCGTGTGAATTATTTTCCCACGAAGAAATCGTTTCCGTCATCTAAAAGTTCATACGACGTTCACATAGAAAAATATAAAGAGTGCACTCAACGTTTTTGATAAATGTAACCACGTCGAGGTTTGAAACACTTACAAAGAAAAAATATTTAAAGTGTTTCGTAAATGGAGTTCATAAAACTGGGACCGTTTACAAGTTATAAATACAGAATGGCTAGCTTAAAATGAAGCCAGCTTACTGATAAGGCAATTATATATGTGCATGTATATATATATATATATATATATATATATATATATATATATATATATATATATATATATATATATATATATATATATCTGGGTGTTTCTGTTATGTGTGTGCTTGTGTGGGTTTGTGTGTGTGTGTGTGCGTATAAAAAGAATTTTTGAGCCACTATCCAGCGCATTGTTTGAATGCTGGGGTGGCTTATATCTAGCACGGATTTGAAAGCGGCGTGTCGATACATCTCGAGTTTATACTGGGTTGTGCTGGATTAACACTTCAAAATATATGTGATACTCCATGTTAGATGAGGTAACTTATCTAAGCAAAAAATTGCTTTGTTGGGCTAGGAACTCTCCGTTACTTGTGCCTCGGTTATTGTGGTCAAGACAAGTGACGATGGACTTGATAACGTTTCTATCTATCTGAGAATATCGGTAACGGTATTCGCCACTGATATAGCATATATCGGTAATACATTCACAGATAAAAGAGATCTGCCTCGTTCTACGTAATGTTTCGGTGTTAGGACACAGGTGAACACTTCGTAGTCGGACTTGAGTGAGCGTTTTATGATCGGTGAAAATAATCAGTTTACACCAGTAATCACCGTGTATCATGTCAATAGTTCACAGTCATAGGCAATATACATGGTGATTAAAACGGTATTTCTAACTATATATAGTAAAAAATATAGTTTTAATCATTTTATAGGTAACTATAGTTCTTTTAGAAAAGAATTGCAACGTCTTGGACGTTGCAATTTCTCGCATATTGCTGAAATACGGCACCGGCTGATAGACCGAATGCGATAGTGAATAGAGCTATAGTTGCATTGTGCGACGAGTGAGCGTATAAAGGTGCGTTTTTTTTATCCGGTCATTACATGTTTCAAATGCTTGATCGACTACCATGCTTCAAACGACCGATGTTTCGTCTCGCTACTTTACGTTGCGTAAACACATTTAGTGGAGCTTGTACGATGCGGCGTCAAATATGTTTTCTCTGTAATAATTAATTGTTCCGAGAAAACGTTAGATTTGGTCTTGAAGAAGTAGATAAATCCACGGTTTTGGGTTTGTAGAAGCAGATAATGGCCTTGATATTTTCTTCGGTAGCTTATTATATACGAAGAAAATTTACTTTGGTTTTGACCAAATTGCATTTGGAGTGATGCGTTTTTATTTAAGCCGCTATAATACCACTCTGTGGGGTTGGCAGTGTACGACTTCACTTCTTAATATCACCAAGAAGTCATCAATGAAGATAAAGATGCAATCATGTCTGCGGAATACTTCGGGGATGAATCTTTGGAATATTTGACTGGCGTTTTCGAGACTTCAAGACATTCAAAGAGGTCAAATTGCGTGATGACGGTAGTCTTTTTGATATCAACTTCCGATACTGGGATTTACTAGCATATGCAATTTCGATTTATCATACGGTTATATTAAATAGTTAAGTCTTTAAATATGGTTTTATTGGCCCGTTGGTAGGAGAAGTTCTTGATTCGAGGCATTTCGTAACAGTCAGGCTTGGTGATTGCAATGAACCTTCGGTAGTCGCCGAAGGCTCTTGGTCGCCATCATTTTTAAGTACTATTCGGAGTTGTGATAACCAGTAGATTGCTTAGGCCTATTTTAATCATGTTGTAGTTCTGCTTAAGCCTATTTTGATCATGTGCGGTAGTTGCTCGTAAGGGCAGCCCAGTCATTTTGATGACGTTTTTGACTG